>OY728131.1:489481118-490081118 GCA_963277665.1 Viscum album | reverse complement strand
ATACTCATTGTGGACCCTATATCTCAACCCAGGTTGTTCTTCCGCACTTAAGGAAAGGTTCCTCATTCCCTTTTTTATTTCTTGGTTCTCGGTCTTTTGGTTGAGGTTCAAATTGAGTTTACAATGAGAGTTTTGAGTTTTGGAGGTTATGGTTAGTTTTTTGTCCATGTGCATAGTCTAATCACAGTTTGTAACAAAATTTTCAAGGATAAGGAGAAACTATGTGACCTCTTTGTGGTGTCACAGATAAGGCGCACAACTTGTCTATGGTTAGTTGAAACTGTGGAGAAATCATGTGGGAGGTTCTTTCATTTTTGATAGAACCAAGTTGCATAGTCAGCACATGGTTTCCCAAACCATGAAGCCACCCATGCGGGTTTCCTTTATTTACAATATGGTGTGCACGGTTGGCACATGGTCTAGAAGACCATGTGGCTGAACCATGTGGTTTTCCTAGAGGTTTTAAAAAAATGAAAATAAAATAAGATAAAAATAAAATAAAATAAAAGGTTAATGTTTTAATAATAATAATAATGGTATTATTATTATTAATATTATTATTATTATTAAGTTTATTATTATTGTTATTAATTTTATTATTATTATTATTATTAAAAACCTAACAAAATGGGAACCCCCTACCCATGTGAGCATCCCCCTCCCCCTCTCCCTCTCGCATGAAACCCCCTCCCCTTTCCCATGCCCTGTGCACTATGACCCTCGCCCGAAGGAGGATTATCCTTTCCTCTCCTCTCCCCATTGGGATAATTCTGATCATGTTTTCTTATGCAATCTTCTCCAGTGATTTCCTCCTCCCCTCTTACTCCTTTTCTTGGTTTTCTTCTCTCATGTGTGGTGTGTGTGACCTTGGCGGACCCTAATATGATTTTGGGTTTCCCTTTTGTTGGTTCTTGGTTCCTAGGGATCATATTGCTCGATTAAGGTCAATTATATCCTCCTTGGTTTTAGGAAGAGGGTGTCCTATCAGTTTTGAGTAAGTTTTCTTCTACTTTTTACCTTTGGTCGATTTTAATTTAGGTTTTTTGTGTTTTTTAAGTTTCTAGTGTTTTTCTAGAGTGCTTTGTATCTCATTGTGGTGGTTTCGGGTTGTTGTTGTCAAGGGTTACTCACATGTGTATGAATAAGTAGGCATATACATATATAATTTCCCCATGTATATATATTCACTCATGGCGTTATGAATATATATATTGGGTCTAGGCGTTCTTATATATATATATATGAAAAATGAATTTAGGTGTAAGGAAAAGGGGTTTATGGAAGTGTAATCATATATGTGGGGACCCCCTTGTATATATTTTTCCATGAAAATGTGTACATAGGGGATAGTTGTCCTTATATATATGTGAATGTGCATATGCTTTCAAGCATAAAATGGAAGATTCGTGTTTTTATCATTAAATTCATTGAGTTGTGAGGTGTTTCAACTTGATTCTCTTCCCTTTCAGGTTTGTTACCTTATTTATTTGCCTTTGAATTTAAAGAATAATTTATTTATTGTATTTAAAAAAATGGTTTTATACTAAATATTGATATATAATTATTAGAATAATGTTTTGATATGAAATGAAGTGTTTTCCTCCTTGCATTGGATTGTATGAAAGTGTTTTTTAAACTTTCACACACCAAGTGTGCACAATATTCATGGTTAACCTTTATAAGTAAATTTTCATTCCTAAAGTATGGTTTTGGATTTGTAAATTTGTTTTGGTTTCTAAATGGTTTTGGGTTCTTTGGAAATGGTTTGTTACTCAAATAATGGAAGAGTCCCGATTGAAAATTTTAAATCAAAGTTTCTTTTTGGATAACTCCTCTTGGGGTGTTCCTTTTTCCTTGTTTGATGATAATATTGAGAGGTACTTAGAAAGGGAATTCCCTCATTTTTTATGGTTTTAAGGCAAGGTGATACTCCTTGGGGTGATTCAGGGGTGATGATCAGTTGTGTTTTTTATGCCTATGATTTGTACGTGGTTGGTTTTTTTGGTACACCCCCACTTCTAACATGACATGGGAACCTGGAATAGCTAGCATATTTTCCAAGAACATTTATTGCACTGGTTTATATTACGCACTATCTAGTGGCCCTTAGAATGGACCTTTCTCTTATTTGGTATTATGCCCCTCTGTTAGGCCAGGTAGGGTAAGATCAAGAATTTGGGCAGGTTGATGGAATTGGATTAGGTGCACCTATATGATGAATCAGGTTTTAGTATGTTCTATATTATCCACTAATATCCTAAGTTTTACCATGTTCTCTGATGCTTATTTGTCTGCATTGTATGATTTAGGTGTCTTTTTTGGTTGGTTACTCATGTTTGTTATTTTCTATTTCCCTTATTATGTGATTATTTCCCCTGATTTTCTCGAGTCATAGTCTGTTAAGCCATGTTATCATGTTAGGTATAGCCACTAGATCCTTATTCATGTAGTTTTTGTGTGAGTTATGTTTTAGATTAGTTTTGGTTGGTGTGAGTGGATTAAAAAATGAAAATCGTTTTTAGGAAATGGGTTTTCAAAAGGGAAAATGGTTTTGTTTAGAACATGGTTTTGTTGAAAATGGGGTTTTTTTGAAAAATGGTTTTGGAATTTGAATGGAAATTATGGTTTTGAAAGAGTATTTTGTCTTGTTTTTGTGATGTTTGGTCTTTGAGCTTGGTGTTTTGTCTTGGGATGTTTATTTGGTTGAGTTTTTATCAATATTTGTTAGAGTTTTGGTTTGATGTTGGTTTGGATTGTGTTTTTTTTATTTAGAGTATACCTCCCAGAAAGGTCCCTAAGGTTTCCACCAAGTTTTGTTTAGTATTTGTCCCTACCCAAAATCCCAGTGGAGTGGTGGAGTCAAGTTCTTATCAGTTTTTTTCTATTTTCCATGGTGATCGAGGTATATTAGAGACTACGGGGTATCTTGAAGAAGTTATATGTGTTTTTAGGTTATTGGAAACTCCAAAATCCATTAGAGTGTGTGTTGTTATGAGTTTTTTTGAGGGTCTGAGTTTGGATTAGTAGAAGTTGATCATCCCAGCATCATTTAAAGATGATATGTCTTGGGAAGTATTTAAGACTACTTTTATCTGATGGTTCATACCTGAGAAGGTGAAGGTGAGTAAAGTGGCGGAGCTCATAAGCATTTATCAAGGTCAACAGATGATGAAGGCATATATTGACTATTTCAATGATGTGGTTTCCTTCACTCTAGAGGTATAATCAGAGGATCATCTAGAAGATCCTTTTTTCATATGGGGTATTCATCAAGAGATTAAGAATCTATTTCTCTCATCTATGGAAATTATTTTTGGAAATTTTGTGGATTATGTGTTTCTATTCAAGTTAGTTCCTAGATCATAGTTTGTAGATATTATAAATCCAATCTCTATTGGTGCTCGTTAAGGTTCCCCATCTGGTGAAGAGTGTGTTCTAGAGGAACTTATCCTTAAATAATCTCTTTTTTTGATTCTTGTTCCTTATCCATCGGACCACTTGCTTGTGTGTTTCCAGTGTGGTTAGTTCAAGAATTTGAAGCCTTCTTGTTGTAGATATTATAATACTTATCATCAATGTGGCCATTTGGTTCATTTGGAGAAGTTCTATAAGTAGGGTTTCCAAAATAGGAAGTCTCAGTTAGAGGTTATCAGCTCCTGACTGTGGTGTAGTAGATGCTTCAAGACATCAGGGCTCCAACCATAGGTCTCGAAGTGAAGCTTTTTACATAGTCATAAATCATTGGGTGTGGGGGACCTTGGCCCAGATTTTATCTCCAATGTTGGAGTGTGTTTGGTTTAAGTTTCCAAGTTTTAGTTCTCCTTGTTGTTGTATTTTTTTTTTCCACCCTTGAATGGTTGTCTCTTTGTAGATTGGTTTTAGTTATGGGTTGTTCTTTTTTTACAGATGATTATGTATTGTGAAGATGATGAATTGTGGTTTGTT
This sequence comes from Viscum album, assembly GCA_963277665.1. Classification (NCBI taxonomy): domain Eukaryota; kingdom Viridiplantae; phylum Streptophyta; class Magnoliopsida; order Santalales; family Viscaceae; genus Viscum; species Viscum album. The sequence goes on along the minus strand of OY728131.1, from coordinate 490,077,173 downwards.
TTGATACTCGATTTGGGGTTTCTTCTATTGTTCCCCATTGTAGTGGGGGTTGGTCTATATTGGGAGTTCCTATTTTGGATCATGTTGGTAGTTTCAGAGTTGGATCGTATTGGGAGTTTCAATGTTGGTCATGCTAGTTTGGTTCTTGGGTTGGGGAGAACCATCCTATTTTCCTAGTGGTTCTTCTTATTGTGATTATCTATAGAGATGGTGAGGTGTTAATTATGGAGTTAAAAGGTCACACTAAGGTTCATGGTTTCATTTTTCCGCTTTTAGTTTTGGGTTCTAGTTTCATTCCTCATACGGTTGTGTGACTTTTTGGGGGTAGAATGTTTTTTTGGTGGGGATAATTTTCACACCCCGAATGTGGTTCCCTTTTAATTTTTGTTTATTTCTTTGCTCTTGGTCTTTTGGTTGAGGTTTGGGTTGATTTTCCAATGAGATTTTTGAGTTTTGGAGTTTTTTAGTGGTTTTATAGCCCTGTGCATGGTCTAATTACAGTTTGGACCAAACTATATAAGGCCAAGGAGAAACTATGTAGCCTATTTATGGTGTCAGGTAAAAGGCACATGAATTGAACATGGTTAGTTGAAACCATATGGAAAATTTGTAGAGTTTATGTCATTTTAACAAAACCAAGTTGCACAGTCGGTGCACGATTTCTCAAACCGTGTGGCCAGTTCGTGTGAGTATCCCTTCTTTCCAGTAGGGTGTACATTTTCTAGAAAACCATGCGGCCAAACCGTATAGTCTTCCCAGGGGTTTTAAAAAAATGAAAATAAGATAAGATAGAAATAAAATGTTTTAATAATAATAATATTATTATTATTATTATTAGTATTATTATTAATTTTATTATTATTATTATTAAATACCTAACTAGAGGAGAACCCTCCCCCTTACCCACTCAAGCATCCCCCTCCCCCTCTCCCTATAATGTGATGCTCCCTCCCCTTTCCCATTCCCTATGTATCGCAACCCTCGGTTGAAGTAGGCTCAGCCTCACATCTCCTCCCTCTGTTGGGCTAATTCCACTCCTATTTTCTTGTGCGATCTCCTCTGGTGAGTTCCTCCTCCCATCTTCCTCCTTTTCTTAGTTTTCTTCTCTCCCAGGTGGTGTGAATTACCTATCCTGACCCTAATACAATTTTGGGCTTTCCTTTTGTTGGTTATTGGTTCCTAAGACTCATGGGGCTCTATTAAGGTTGGTTCTAGCCTCAACGATTGTAGGCAGAAGGTGCGCTATCGATTTCAGGTAAGGTTTCTTCTTATTTTTACCTTTGGTCAATTTTAATTTAGGGTTTTTGGGTTTTTTTAGTTTTTGGTGTTTTTTTAGAGTGCTTTAGACCTCATTGTGATGGTTTTAGGTTGTCATCAAAGGAGACTTACATGTGTATGCATAGGTAGTCATATACATATATAAGTTCCCCCATATATATATATTCACTCATGGTGGTATGAATATACATATTATGGTTAGGTGTGCTTATATATATGTGTGTGTGTGTGTGTGTGAAAAATGCATGCAGGTGTAAGGAAAAGAGGTATATGAAAGTGTAAGCATATATGTAGGGACCCCCTTGTACATATTTGGCCATGAAAATGTGTACATAGGGGATAGGTGTCATCATATATATGATAAGGTACATATGATTGCAAGATGAAAAGGGAATATTCATGTTTCCATCATTAAAGTCATCAAGTTACGGGGTGTTTCAGCTTGATTCTCTTCCCTTTGAGTTAGGTTCCCTTATGCATTGGCCTTTTAATTTCAAGAATCATTGATTTCTTGTATTTCACACCATGTTTTTGTAATAAATATTGATATATAATTCTTAGAATAACTATTTGATATGAAATGAAGTGTTTTCCTCCTTTCATTGGATTGTATGAAAGTATTTTTAAAAACTCTCACACACCAAGTGTTGACAATATGAATGGTTGGCCTTTATAAGTAAATTATGGTTCCTAAAGTATGGTTTTGGATTTTTAAAAGTTTTTTGATTTCTAAATGGTTTTGGGTTCCTTGGAAATGGTTTGTTACTCAAATAATGGAAGAGTCCTTAATATACTTTTAAATTAAAGTTTATTTTTTGAAAACTCCTCTTGGGGTGTGCCACTTTCCTTATTTTATGCTAATGGGATTGTAAAGTCCTTGGAATGGTACTTCCCTTATGTTTTTATGGTTTTAAGTTAAGGGGATACTCCTTGGGGTTATTTGGGGTGATGCTTTGTTGTGTGGATTATGCTTGTGATTTGTATGTGGTTGGTTTGTTTGGAACACCTCCACTTTCAACATGACATGGGAACCTAGCATAGCTAGTAGATTTTATGAGAATGTTTACTTAACTAGTTTATATTATGCACTGTCTAGTGGCCCTTAGTATTGACCTTTCTATTCTTTGGGATTGTTCCCCTCAGTTAGGATAGGTAGGGTAAGATCGAGAATTTGGGAGGGTTGATGCATCGGGTTAGGTGTGCCTATGGGGTGAATCAAGTTTTAGTATATTATAGATTACTTATTGAGATCCTAGGTTTTCCCATGTTATCCGACACTTATTTTTCTACAGTGGGTGATTTAGGAGACTTGTTTGGTTGGTTACTCATGTTTTCTATTTTCCATTGCCCTTGTTGTGTGATTGTTGCTCCTTCTTTCCTATGTGGTGTACTTATTTGTTAAAAGTGACGAGTTGGTTTTCAAATTATTTATATAAAATGATTTTGAGAATGTTTTACACTCATTTTACCCTTATTGAATAAAAAAACTTGTTTTTATTACTTCCCCTATTTTTATATAAAATTATAATTCCTCCATATATTAAAAATATAACCATTTCTTAAATGAAAAGGGAAATGGACTATGATTTTTTTAAAATGAAATTTATAGAAAACCTATGTTTATATATTATATTTCAAACTTGAAATTGATGGATCTTTTATTTAAAGTAAATTCAATGGGAATATATTGTTTGGGCATGAATAATGAGTTTTAATACTCATTCCTATATATCTATATTGTTTTTATCTTCTGGTGATGCTTCCAGCTCGGTCTCGGTCACTATGGAGTGATGTTGGTTCGGTGGTTAGAGGTGACCCATGAGGTTATATGGAGGTACTTGTGGTAGTTTATTTATTTTACTCTATTAGTTTAGTATTTTTTTTAGTTTATTTTAGTTAATTTTTTTGTCTTATAAGATAAATTGTTCCCAATTACTTTATATTTGATTCTCAGCACTAGTTTCTAGCCCAGGAGGATCGGGAATGCCTCTTGGGCCTTGTTATGGGTAGGCTCGGGTGACCGATTCAGGGTTGACCCAGATTGGTTCATGAAATAGCATTATTACCAAATTTTTACATGATTATTAAAAATATGAAATCCATTTTATCAAATTCAATTCATAGAGTTGGAAGAATTTAATTTAAAATTAAACCCGTAAGACACGATGAAAAGAAATTTTATAAAAAAAATATTTTCTCAAGTATAAAATTTTTTTATACCAAAATACAACATAAAATCAATCAAATTTAAATTAATTATATTATTAATAATATAAATGAACTAATTTTACATGTAAATCCATCTTAAAACAAAAAGTAACTTTTTAAATTCTTGAAATAAAAATAAAATTTTCAAAAAAAAATCAATATTTTTCACTATTCGATGAAAAAATAAATATTTTTAGAAAATTATCAAAAATTCACTCGAATTTAATATTTACATGATAATTTAAAAAATGGAGTTCAATTTTTCAAATAAATTTTGTAAAAGTTTTGAAAATTAATTATATTATTTTCTCACAAAAAGTAATAAAAATCATTTCTGAGGAAAAATGTATTTTTGAATAATATAATGAATTTACTAAAAATTGATTACTTATTTATTAATATATTTAATTTATATAAAAAATTTATATATAAATTTTTTAAAATGTAGTTATTCCTATTCGTACCACCAATTTAACAGCTAGTTTATAATGGTATACTATATTATATTTTATTTAGACTCGGGGTTGTATGAATCGCAAGCTATAGAAGAAATTAAATTTATTTGAAGAGAAATATATCATAAAATGTCACGAACCGGATCTGGTCGCCATCAAAACCGGAACCTGACCCAGCCCGTAACAAGTCCCGAAGGGCGTTCCCGATCCCCATGGGCTGGCACAAGTTCCCGGGTATCATAAAATGAAAATTGGGAACGATTTACCCGAGTTTATAAACCTAAAACAACAAAAGAATCCAATGAAACAAATCTGGATTTTTCAAACCAAACAATCTTTTACAAAAATTCAGAACTGAATTACATGGCTTAAAACAACTCAAAAGTTCTATACCAAAGGTACAAATCCAAATAAGGACAGCCCAAGAACCCTCATGGCAAGGGGCACTGCCCTCAAGCCACCTCCACAAGACTTCACCACCAAGGACCTGCTAGAAACCCGAACCACTGGAACAAAAAAAACTATACCCAACCTGCGACAACAAAAACAACCATGTCTACTTACACCCAAGGGTGTAAGTAGGGTGTGATCCAATGCCCAGTAGGATACCACCACTAAGATATTCCATGTGATAAACATTTAAAGACGAAAATCATGCAAGTTTTCAAAAACATGAAAAGCTAGTTATAATATCTAAAAGATGCAACTTTGAATAAAAACAGTTTTCAAGTGGGCTATCATTAAGAATCAACACTTTTAAAAATAATTTCAACACTACCGAATTTTCCAGCCAACTATACTGTATGCCGACGGTAAGTACAAAGTAAATAATGAGCACAAGAAATAGGAAGTAACCCCTAGGCACTAACTAGATGTGGGTCCCAGGTACCTCGTATCTCGGTGAGAGTAACCATCACAAATATCCATTCTCATGCACGAGCCACTAGTAGGGAACATACCCATAACCTAGTGGTCCCCAATCATCATCATCATAGTTTAGTTAGAGTTGTAAGCGTCAATCTTGCTAAGTGAAACTGAGGCCAAACCCCACGGATTCACTAGCATACTAGTACACGTCCACCCACCTAGATACCCAGGTTTTCCCCTTGTGCTCAAACAAGTTCAACAAGTCAATAAATATACATTGAACATGAAAATATCATTTCCACATCACAAATTCACCAAACAGCCCATATGTATACCACACAAGTCACAAAAATCCATTTTTCATTCAAAGTGATTTTGAAATCTGAATCACACCAAAATAGCCCACAACACGTTTCACATTTCTTCAACACTTCCAAAAAACAATTAAACACTTTTATAAAACAATTATAAGATATTTAAACTCATATAACAGCCCACACACATGGAATATAACACTTATTTCATAATCAAAAATTCAATTTTTCACATCACACTCACACAAAACACTCCACATCACTTTGACTCCTCAATATCTCCTTCAAAAAATTTAATAAAATATTTCCAGGATGATAAATATCACATAACAATATTTTCACAAATGAAATGGACCCTTTAAAAATATACTCCTACCAAAACAGTTTGCTGATATAGTTTCACCTATTACACAACCCAATAAACCATTCAAAACTTTCATAAAACAATTATAAAGAGTATACCCAGACTTTGAACATAAAATCCATTTCAAAAACCTCTTTTTAAGCCAAAAGCACACCAATACCCTACCAAAACAGAATTGGCAGCCCAATCAACATGTAATAATCCACTTTCAAATGTTATATAATCACCTTGAATAATATCACAAAAGATACCCATGAGAACACACAAATCCATAAAACACTTTCAAGGAGTATAACAAGGTTATACAAATAAAACCATTCAAATACACCCCCTTTTTAGGCCCACATGGAACTATATCATTGCCCAACCATAATTGGCAGCCCCTTTCAACAACTAATAAACCAATTCTACATTTTACAAAACTACCACAAAAGATAACACATGAAATACATTTGAAAAATACACACTTCAAGAAAAAATGTAACTTTAAAAACAAATTCTTTACTATTTCTACCAAAAATGGTTTTCTCATAATGCACAGCACAAAAGGAACATGTAAAATTATTTAATCAAGCAAAATAACTCATCATTAAATGGTTATCCACAGAATTACCTACCGAATGTGTCGAAACCCTCAAAAATTTGGGCGAAACATCAACCGCATGACCGCCGCACCTCAAGGAAGTTAAAAGAAACCTAAAACCTCAATATTTCACCAAAAATACAGTAATTTAGAACCTATGCACGAACCCTAACTTCTGGAATTTTTTATAATTCAAGAATTAGGGAAGAAACCCTAAGCAATTTGAAAGAGGAAAGAAATAGACTCACCTACTTGAAGTATCCTGAATTAATCACTCCAAAAACAATATTTTCTGAAATTGAAAACAGCCAAAATTCAGGGATTCGTCGAACAAGATATAGGAGGTAATTTGGGAACTGTAATGGAGGGAAAAGAGTAATAATTGAGAGAGTTAAGAAGGGATGAAGTTACCTCTTCAATTCTGGCCGATTTGAGACACCCTATGAAGATCAGCCCTAATTCGTGATTTCAAAGAGCTCCAAGGAGGGGGGGAAGGTAATGGGAGCGCGCCTGGGTTTCTTAGGGTCGAGTGGGAGGTCGAATAACCGAACAAACGCAAATAGTTAAGGAGATATAAAAAATTTAAAAATTATTTTTAATGCAGGAAATGGGCCTTCGGGCAGACCCAATATCTTAAATAAAAACCCATATCCACCATGATTATGGATTTATAAAGGCTCCAAATTTATATTTTGGTGTTAATAGGTCAGAGGAGACCATTTAGGAATTAGAATGAAGGAAAAATATTAAAAAATGAAAAAGTTATAAAGGAAACAAATTTTATTTTTAAATCTGGAATTGGGCTCACGGTTTGGCCCAATTCATGAAAACTCATCTATTTCTCCACAAAACCTTTGGAAACCATCCAAAACAAAGAATGAAAGGAAAATAAATGAAATTTAACTTCAAAATAAGTCATGTATATTAAAATTATCCCCACCATGAAAACTTTCCGTCCCCGGAAAGCTACAGAAAGTCCAGATACGAAAGCCAAACCGAACTGATAAACCAAGATGTACTCCCTTTCCAGGTTTCTCCCCCAAAGGCCAAAACGCCTCCATTGATCTATTAAGGAAGGAATAATTCACAAAAAAATCATACACCACTTTCCTGAAATAATCAATCACATTCAGGCTTTATCCCAAAGGAAAACACCTCAAACACTATCAAAACAAGACTCAAGAAATTCACTCAAACAAACAACAACATCGAACAAGGTTACACATACCTTGCTATAACTAAACCATTGGGCACTCTCCAATATCAATGGTTACTCAAGGAAGATTTAGGTAGCTTGATAGATCCGAATGAGACTAACTACCACCAATCCTTGACCATGGATAAATATAATTTATTGGTACGGGGTAAAAAATAGGCTCCCCACCATAAGAACCAACAATCTTAATCGACCAGCATGGGCCGGTACAGAAAGACCCCAAAATATAAAGTGTTGGGACGACCACATGGTTAGTCTGCATGGTTTGGGAAACCATGAACTAATAGTGGAGATTCTTCTATCTACATGGTTTTTTTGGGGGGCATGGTCACTATTAACCAAGTGCAAACCGTGTGGTCAACCTATCTAGCCAAACTTCATACCTTTCTCTAAAGACTCAATGGAAACCAAAGAGGGAGGGAATAACATTGTGTGATGACATGGGTACAAGACCCTCCACCTATTTCCACCGAATGGTAACAATATAAGAAATATTATGACACCATAGTTTTAAACTCTTCTTACCTTTCATATTGAGGATAGGACTTTGCACAAGGGTTTAAATGACACTGGGGTTTCCCCGGACTACGCGTCAGCTTCTCTCCGGGACCTATGGCTGGAGCTCAAAATATTGAAGCATCTTCGGCCTTGCAGTTAGGCTTTGGAAATCACCTGAATGAGAATTATTCTTTCTTTGCAAACAACAACTACACCACAATCCCCCCCGATAAGTTTTTTCCAAGACATAACACATTCCAAACTCACTTTACCCTAAATCGATATTTCACTGAAACAAGGGATTAGAAGATGTACACACATCACACCTTGTTTGTTCGGGTGAGAAACAATAGAATTAAAGAACACTTATACTCACCTTCCTCTAAAATGGAATATTTTTTTATGTTTTTTTTCAAGGGAGACATTCTCCCAACATAATAGAGACTCTCAGATGATTGCCCAACTTTCACCTTTACAGTCAATCAAGCACATGACATCACGAGGAATCACCGAACATGACCATTGCGACTGATATAAACAATGAATAGAGAGGGAACTTGTACAACATCCCAAATCAATACACAATTCTCGAAAGTGTCCATAATATCATCTCATGACCAGATTTCCCACACTAGTAGTTTAACATGAACTCTTTCTTCGAAGAGACTATGAAGGACCAAGAGTTCCTCTTAGACACTATCCAAATACTCATCCATGCTAACAACCCCAAAACACATCCACCTTCGAAAAATTAGGAAACCTAAAAGGCTAAGGTCACTTTCAACCATCCATAATCAATCTCCCACTATAAGAGGATACACAAAACCAATAAAGGAAAGGGTGTATACTCAATCTAAAAAGCTCAAGAAATAGATTACTTATATTGATCAACTGGAGGATTTTCCAATGGAGAAACAATCTGGGTTGTGCTTCAGTTATGCCTTAAAATTTAATGGGGGCATACCTTATCCAATGAGAGAACCCAAGGACCCAACCAATCTGGTCCATTGGTCAAAACAAGCCATAAACCAGCTCCAAACACATGAAGGGAACTATCGTAAAGGCATCCCAAAACATTTTTCAATAGAGACCACTAACTGTCCCTACAACACAGCTTACCGACCAAACACAAACCCAAAACACAGTTCAAAAGAAGGGGTTCTTGGAATCAAAACATCCCACAACATAAACATTTTCAAAAACCCATAATACAAACCATACAAAAATATTCATCAAGACATCATGTTTTTATTTAAAAGTAATTCTTTGAGAACAAACAGTTTAGCAGTAAGCATATCCACCAATGGTACCCCATGGGCCTCACACATGCATGTTTTTGTGCCACACCAGACACCATCCTCATATCCATCCCGGCACTCAACCAGTTGTGCCATCAACCATCCATCATCCCATATAACCCCATGCATGTGGTCGCTAATGGAAATACCAAAGGTTAAAACAAAAATTCTTTCCACTTTTCAAAACCAAAATGGTCAACCAACACATCCTTTTTTCTCATAACTGCTAACCATGAGATCAAAATCCCAACTCACATCTTACAAAAAATTTCAGAAAGTCAAAAACATTTAGAAAATAACTCACTTTCAAGATATTCACGTCAATTTCAAAACATCTCATCCCATTAAAACACACTCTGATTGTTTAGAAAACTCTATTGGAAACACTTTTCAAAACCAACTTCAATATAGTTCCTGCTTTCAAAGAGGTGCAAGCACACCATTTTACATTTCAAAAAAAATCTGAAAATTATGTTCCGCCATTTCATAAACCAAACCATTCCCTCTTTATTTGAAAATCATTTAACAAAAACTTTACACTTCTTAAAACCAAAGTAATATGGTTTCAAAACCTAAGCACAAAACAGAGCAAGAGGAAACTAGTTTCAGTGGGTGACTTGGAAATATGGTTGGCAGCCATATTCCAATCACTTCACTGTCACAGAGAGTGTTCTAGGGAATATCCTTGGCTCCACATGGCTTTCCAGGCATTGCGAGCTCACTAGGACCATTAACCCAACTCTCTTTTCATTTCCCTTAATCATCATCGAACCAAGAAAACCGAAGGACTTAGATAAATCCCGACTTCTCTTGGAAACTTGAATCCCATTATGAGGTGTGGTGATTAGGCACACTACCCATAACTAGAATTCCATGTCCCAACAATCATAACTCCAGACTATCCTGACTCTTCCCCAAATAACATGACCCAAAGAGTTAACCTGAACCTCCTCTGATACCATTTTGTCACGAACCGGATCTGGTTTCCATCAAAACTGGCACCCTACCCGGCCCGTAACAAGGCCCTAAGGTCATTCCCGATCCCCACGGGCTGGAACAAGTGCCCGGGTATCATAAAATGAAAATTGGGAACTATTTACCCGAGTTTATAAACCTAAAACAACAAAAGAATCCAATGAAACAAATCTGGATTTTTCAAACCAAACAATCTTTTACAAAAATTCAGAACTGAATTACATGGATTAAAACAACTCAAAAGGTCTATAACAAAGGTACAAATCCAAATAAGGACAGCCCAAGAACCCTCATGGCAAGGGTCACTGCCCTCAAGCCACCTCCACAAGACTTCACCACCAAGGACCTGCTAGAAACCCGAACCACTGGAACAAAAAAAACTGTACCCAACCTGCGACAACAAAAACAACAATGTCTACTTACACCCAAGGGTGTAAGTAGGGTGTGAGCCAATTCCCATTAGGATACCACCACTAAGAGATTCCATGTGATAAACATTTAAAGACGAAAAGCATGCAAGTTTTCAAAAACATGAAAAGCTAGTTACAATATCTAAAAGATGCAACTTTGAATAAAAACAGTTTTCAAGTGGGCTATCATTAAGAATCAACACTTTTAAAAATAATTTCAACACTACATAATTTTCCAGCCAACTATACCGTATGCCGACGGTAAGTACAAAGTAAATAATGAGCACAAGAAATAGGAAGTAACCCCTAGGCACTAGCTAGCTGTGGGTCCCAGATACCTCGTATCTCGGTGAGAGTAACCATCAAAAATATTCATTCTCGTGCACGAGCCAATAGTAGGGAACATACCCATAACCTAGTGGTCCCCAATCATCATCATCATAGTTTAGTTAGAGTTGTAAGCGTCAATCTTGCTAAGTGAAACTGAGGCCAAACCCCACGGATTCACTAGCATACTAGTACACGTCCACCCACCTAGATACCCAGGTTTTCCCCTTGTGCTCAAACAAGTTCAACAAGTTAAGAAATATACATTGAACATGAAAATATCATTTCCACATCACAAATTCACCAAACAGACCATATGTATACCACACAAGTCACAAAAATACATTTTTCATTCAAAATGATTTTGAAATCTGAATCACACCAAAATAGCCCACAACACGTTTCACATTTCTTCAACACTTCCAAAAAACAATTAAACACTTTTATAAAACAATTATAAGATATTTAAACTCATATAACAGCCCACACACATGGAATATAACACTTCTTTCATAATCAAAAATTCAATTTTTCACATCACACTCACACAAAACACTCCACATCACTTTCACATCACTTTGACTCCTCAATATCTCCTTCAAAAAATTTAATAAAATATTTCCAGGATGATAAATATCACATAACAACATTTTCACAAATGAAATGGACCCTTTAAAAATATAATCCTACCAAAACAGTTTGCTGATATAGTTTCACCTATTACACAACCCAATAAACCATTCAAAACTTTCATAAAACAATTATAAAGAGTATACCCAGACTTTGCACATAAAATCCATTTCAAAAACCTCTTTTTAAGACAAAAGAACACCAATAACCTACCAAAACAGAATTGGCAGCCCAATAAACATGTAATAATCCACTTTCAAATGTTATATAATCACCTTGAATAATATCACAAAAGATACCCATGAGAACACACAAATCCATAAAACACTTTCAAGGAGTATAACAAGGTTATACAAATAAAACCATTCAAATACACTCCCTTTTTAGGCCCACATGGAACTATATCATTTCCCAACCATAATTGGCAGCCCCTTTCAACAACTAATAAACCAATTCTACATTTTACAAAACTACCAAAAAAGATAACACATGAAATACATTTGAAAAATACACACTTCAAGAAAAAATGTAACTTTAAAAACAAATGCTTTACTATTGCTACCAAAAATGGTTTTCTCATAATTCACAGCACATAAGGAACATGTAAAATTATTTAATCAAGCAAACTAACCCATCATTAAATGGTTATCCACGGAATCACCTACTGAATGTGTCGAAACCCTCAAATATTGGGGTGAAACATCAACCGCATGACCGCCGCACCTCAAGGAAGTTAAAAGAAACCTAAAACCTCAATATTTCACCAAAAATACAGTAATTTATAACCTATGCACGAACCCTAACTTCTGGAATTTTTTATAATTCAAGAATTAGAGAAGAAACCCTAAGCAATTTGAAAGAGGAAAGAAATAGACTCACCTACTTGAAGTATCCTGAATTAATCACTCCAAAAACAATAGTTTCTGAAATTGAAAACATCCAAAATTCAGGGATTCTTCGAAAAAGATATAGGAGGTAATTTGGGAACTGGAATGGAGGTAAAAGAGTAATAATTGAGAGAGTTAATAAGGGATGAAGTTACCTCTTCAATTCTGGCCGATTTGAGACACCCTATGAAGATCAGCCCTAATTCGTGATTTCAAAGAGCTCCAAGGAGGGGGGGAAGGCAATGGGAGCGCGCCTGGGTTTCTTAGGGTCGAGTGGGAGGTGGAATCACCGAACAAACTCAAATAGTTAAGGAGATATAAAAAATTTAAAAATTATTTTTAATGCAGGAAATGGGCCTTCGGGCAGACCCAATATCTTAAATAAAAACTCATATCCACCATGATTATGGATTTATAAAGGCTCAAAATTTATATTTTGGTGTTAATAGGTCAGAGGAGACCATTTAGGAATTATAATGAAGGAAAAATATTAAAAAATGAAAAAGTTATAAAGGAAACAAATTTTATTTTTAAATCTGGAATTGGGCTCACGGTTTGGCCCAATTCATGAAAACTCATCTATTTCTCCACAAAACCTTTGGAAACCATCCAAAACAAAGAATGAAAGGAAAATAAATGAAATTTAACTTCAAAATAAGTCATGTATATGACATAAAATCTCAATTTTTTATATTATAAACCCCTTAAAATGAATTTTTCCCTCAAAATTCCATTACTTCAATACAAATAAATGAGGATATCTTTGTTTCATCTCATCCTCGGGTTCACAAATAGCTTCTTCACATTTCTAATTCCTCTGGAGAACTTTAACCAGGTGAGTAGTCTTGTTCCGTTTCAATTTATCTCTAAAATCCAAGATTTATATTGGTTTTTTCATAGGAAATATCTTTCTCCAGTTTTACAACCATTGAGTTCATTACATGTGAAGTATTAGGTATATACTTCTACATGAGAGATACATGGAACAAATAATGAACTTGAGAGAGGTTTGGTGGAAGTGATAAGATGCCATCCCTATTTGATAAAGAATATAAAATGGGTCAATATAACTAGGTCTTAGATTTCCCTTATTTATAAATATCATAACCTTCTTCTGGGGATAAATTCATAGTAATAACTTCTCAGCAACTTCAAATTCCATATTTCACCAATGATTTTCAGTGTAACTTTTCTGTTGAATTTGGGATGCCTTGATGTGATGTTGTATGGCTCTAAATTTCTCATTTATTTCCTTAGATAAATCAGGTCCTAATAGATCTATTTATCCAACTTCATCCCAGCATGTTAGAGTTATACACTTCTTTCCATAGAGGGCTTCCTAAGGATCCATCTGAATGCTCGAGTGAAATCTATTATTGTAAGAAAACTCTACTAGAAGAAGGTGTTGATCTCAGATTAACCATATGTCTAAGGATGGTAAGTAGTACTAAAAAATAACTCTAAATATAGATATTACTAAAAACTTAGCTATAAATTTTAGGTAAACCTTGGATCCTGATCAAATACAATAGAATGTGGTACTCCATGCAACCATTCCACTTCCTTAATGTATATTTTGGTATTATGATAAAGAGATAAATCCTTTATGATATTAATAAAGTGTGTTGAATCCATAAGGTTATTGACTACATCCCAAATAGCCTTATAGACTTTATGTGTTTTTGGTTGTTCAATGAAAAAATCCATGGTGATGTTTTCCCATTTCCATTCTGGTATGGGTAAAGGATATAAAATCCCCTTAGACCTGTATCTCTCATCCTTAACTTTATAACATACCAAGAATCATGAAAGATACTCTGCAATATCTCTCTTCATGGTGTCCCACCAAAAATACTATTTCATATCTATACGCATCTTCATACTTCCAGGATAAATAGAGAATGATGAACAATAAGCTTTATCAAGAAGTTTTTTCTTCAAATCTAGTATAGATGGGACACATACATGGTTCCTAAAACTTATCATTCCATCATGATAAAGGTTGAACTCAAGAACATTTCTCACCTACTTTTATAGTTTTACATCATCCTTTTTCTCTTTAATATTTACCTAGATAGATTGTTGAACACTCATTTGAGAAAGATAGGATTTTTTCCATTCCTTCAATACTTCCATATCCATCCTTTGAAAATATAGAAATATTGGATCTTTTTTTATCCTCTTCATAGATAAGCTAGTAAAATATTTTCAACTTAGAGCATCTGACACCTTATTTTCTTTCCTAGGTTGATAATGTATTGAGCAGTCATATTCTTCAATCAACTCTAGCCATATTCTATGACGCATATTCAACTATTTTAGAGTAAATATATAATTTAAACTTTTCTAATTGGTATATATGTCACACATTTCTACATAAAGATAATTCCTACATAAATTTAATGTAAAAATTACCACAACTAGCTCCAAATCATGAGTGGGGTAATTTTTATCATGAACCATCATTTATCATAAGGCATGATCTATCACCATATCACTTTTTATAAGGACGCATCCCATTACCTTATTCGATGCATAAATAAATATTACAAACCCTTCTTTAATTTAGTTTAGTGTAAACATAGGTGCCCTGACTAACCTTCATTTAGGTTCCTTGAAATTTTCCTCACATTCATTTATCTAAAAGAACTTGGATCCCTTTAAAGTTAACTTGGTGAGTGGATTAGAGAATCATGATAAATATTCCAAAAAGAGTTGATAATATCCACCAAAATTAAGAAAACTATGGATCTCAGTCACAGTGGTTGGTATAATCTAACATTCAATAACTTTAATCTTTGATTTATCCATAGGTATGCCCTTTCTTGAGATTATATGACCCAAAAATGAAACTTTTTGTAGTAAAAATTGACACTTGGTAAATTTTTCATACATGTTCTCCTTACTTAGTGTCTTTAGTGAAATTATCAAGTGATCTTCATGTTATTCCTTATTCTTGTAATATATTAGAATGTTATCTATAAATACTTCTATAAACTAATCAAGGTAATCTCTAAAGACTCTATTCATTAAATTTATAAAGATAGTATGGGTATTAGTAAGACCAAATTACATGACTATAAATTCATAGTGTTTATACCTCATATAGAATATTGTCCTGGGTATTTATTCACTTTTGAACCTTAATTGATAGTATCCAAATAAAATATAAATCTTGTAAAATTATTTACCACCTCATATTTGATTAAAAAATCATCTATATAAGGTATAGGATACTTATTCTTGGTTGGTATCTTGTTCAATTTTGGATAATCCATACAAAGTTACACCGATCCATATTTCTTATTAACAAAACAAATAGGTGAACCCCATGGTAATGCACTTGGATGAATTAATACCTTATAAATATTCTTCTGGAGTTGCTTTATAAATTCCTAAAACTCAGTAGGGTCCATTTTATAATAAATATTTTAAATAGGTGTAGCATCAGTTATGAGTTCTATTGAAAACTCAAATTCATGATTTGAAGGAATACTGGGAATATATTTTAGAAAAAAATTAATAAACTCTATTAAAATACCCATATCTTTATTGTTGAGTTTCTATACAACCATATTAGATAAACATCCCTTTTTAATAGGAATCAATACCCATTTAATGGATATAATTTACATTGTAAGTTCATATTTTTGTCACACTGATAGACGATCATGGGTTGGTTTAGAATATAAAACGTGGATTCCCTTCCTTGTAAATTGATGTGGATTTTTGTAAAGAAATCCAATCCATTCCTATGATATCATCACATTAAAATAGAGAGATACTAACTATATTTACAATAAATTCATTACCAAAAACTTCAATCAGAGAAGAATTGTAGGTCTCATATTTGGTCATCGTACCATTATAAGTTTTCACTAATTATTAAACACTAAATCATTGAGTATATGAATTGATGTTCCTTGAGAATTTTATTGATATACATGAATTCATTTAACAATTCTCAAATAAGGTACTTAAATATTTGAGCATACCTAGAACCACCTCAACTTTATAATTCTATCCTTAATCCCTTAGTAAAACCAAAATGGTTTTCATAACCATCAGTCATCTTTGATCAGAGTGATTGGTCATGAAAAACATTCATAGTATATCTAAATCATTACAATTTCTTTTCATTCTATTATACCTTAAGTTTAACATAGGTTATTCATGGTCATAATTTATTCAAATCCATTATAATGGTTCATAAACAAAATGTGATTTAACCCAATAATATCCACTGGGAGTGTCAAACTAGGTGATCAGTATGGGAACACTCACTATGCACTAGAATGATGGTCGATATATACTTAAAAACCTATTTTCAGTTTTATTACCCCTAGATGCATCTCCAAAACCATGTCCACTTTTAGTATCCAGACGGGGTTTTTTTCTAGGAAAATCACACTCCTTAATTTTCTATAACTTGGGAAATTATATTATAAATTGGATTATCCTAAGGTTTTTTGATAAATTTATCTCATCCTAGTTTCCAACGGCCACTAAATATTTCTCTAACACCAACTATAGTGACCTATACTTTTCATACATAAATATTACATCTTATTTAATGAATATTCAATACATAACATTATGATTCATGCTAGAATCATATAGGTTTAGTGTCTTGGTAAATTTTTATATATAAACAACTTTTTCATAAGAGATCAAAATCATATCTCATTAATTTATTCATAACTATAAGCCTTCTTAGACATATCATAATTAATACCTTTCTTTATAACCTAGGGAAAAGAAACATAAGAAAGGGTTATATTAGATGATTAGTAAGGGTAAACAAGGAAGATATCAATGATCACTTAATCATAACATGATCATAAGGGAATGAGTACATGATATTAACATTTGAAAACTATACCCATCATATCATAGATCATAATAATAATTCATGGAATAAATATTGGAAATCATAAGACATGAATTATAAAGTAATTAGAGAATATGAGCCATCAGAGCATAATAGTGGCATAAGAAATAAGGTTTTGGCATCAGCATAAGTATACAGAATCATTTATTTATTTAATGATAACTTCCAAGAATATCATAGTGGATTGGGTTCACTCCTCATTCCATCATATCCTCGGTCAAGGTCCACTCTCAAGACTATCAAAGTGGACATAATCCCTTATTAAACTGGTTTCACTCCCTATTTCAGACCTCATTATCTCATGAGATATCCATCTTTACCCAATGCATTAGAGGTATATATAATTATGGTCCCACCCATCACATAATTATAATACATTCATATGTGTTCTAAAATATCATAAATAATTCATCATATATCATAACTCATGGAAAGGAAATGGGTTTCATAAACATTTCAACATGTCATCATAACAAAACCCATAGAAAATAAATGGATTTCATAAACATCTCATTATAGTAATCATAAACCATCCATATAAATAATAATAATGGAATCCTTGGATCATATCCCTAGTAAATCATAAGTAACATAAAAGGATGTTTTAAAAATGAAAATTCCTTTAAAAAATCATTTAGAATGTTGCTTGAGGAAAATACCCTTTTCATTTTGGAATCACTTATTTCAAAAAAAATATCAAATATTAAGGAAAGAATTTTATTTGAAAATATCCTTAGAAAATTTTAATGTAATCTTCAAATCACTAAGTTTTCATGATGGTAGGAAATTTTGTTCATGCCATGTATATTAAAACAATTATTCCTTCCAAATTTTCCATAAAAATTCAAAAGTACCTCGTTTGAAAAATGACAAGAATATTATTTTGAAAAAATTGTATAGAAATTAATATATGGGTAAAAATTTACTAAATAATTAATATTAGAATAGAAAAATCATTCTTGAATATATTTTAAATAAAACATGAACATGGAAGAAGACGATTTCTCAACAAAGAGGAAATAAAGTCTTTTTTTACATTTTATGATCGCTTTAAGTACTAAAGAGAGGAAAATGGTTATATTACCTGAAAATTCCATGTATAACCATAGTATAATAAAATTAAATGGGTTTATAAAAACATTCTCATATAATTTCCTTTAGTGTAAACTCAAGTATAAATAATCCTGATTAAAATGAGATTGAAACATAAATCTCTTACCACTTTAGTAACTTTCAAATCAAAACCTCAAGAAATATAAAACCTTATATGGATATATATATACCCATTAATTTAATTAAAATAATCATAAATTAAATTAATGGGTAGTATATACACCACATAAAGGAAACAAGTGGTGAATATAGAATGTGTCTCACAAAAATAAAAGTGAGACAAAAATCCATTAACTCAAGTTCAACTTCCTTCAAAAGAACTCTAACCTCGAGTATAATAAATTTAAATTTATTATAATTATATAAAATAATCATTTAAATAATTATAACATCATATATGATCCAATTATAACATTAAAACACTCATTTATTAATAATTATTTATTAAAATCTTCATTTTCAGGTGTTATTTGTTTCATTTTTCAAGAGAATTTTGATTCGGTAGTTCTAGTACTTGTACATTGATCATGGTTCCACCATATACATAATTATAATAATTATATAAATATCATATATATTTATTATATATATATATAGTGATCAATAAAAGGTATATATAGAAAAATGAATCACACCATTCATGGAGATAGTAGGTCGTACGTACGCATGAACACTATTTTCACTTTTCAACGGATGAAATAAAAGAAAGGTGAATAATTAATCACCATTAAGGAATAATTATTATATCATATATATCAAATATATTTATTAAATATATCCCTTTAACCATCCATGTAAATAATAAATGAAAAATTAATCACATCGCTTCGTGGAGGTGGTGGTCCACACGTACACATGAGTGACATTATCATTTTCCAACGAATGGGAAGGTAATATAGTAGATATTGTATTATAATTACAGAAGAATAATTATTTTATAAATATAATATATAAACATTAAATTCATCATAATAACCATCCATGAAATATGGTGATGGAAAATTAATTGTATCGCTACGTGGAGACGGTAGTCCACACATACACACAAATGATACTTTCACTTATCATTTGATGAAAAAGAGGGTAAATAATGGTGGTTACATAATAAAAATAACATATAAGTATATTTATGATACTGAAGTTATTATTTTATAATTAATAATATATATTTAGATTATGTAGGAGAATAAATAATTTGAAAAAGTTTGGGTAAGACGATTACCTCTTCTTCAGTAGTGCTCCTTTAAATACATTCTTAAGGACCTTTGGAATGTTATTTTAGGAATACCATCACATGTAGAGGGTAATTTTTTAGTTTTATGTGAGATATATGTCTCAAATTGGTTTAAATAATAGAAATTAGAGGTGTCCTTTTATAAGTGGGGGGAGAAGATACACTTGGAATTTTTTAAAATATTAAAATATAATAATTTTGTGCCCAAGAAAAATGATTCCAAATGGAAATAAATTAAAATTTTGGATATTATTAGATCCAAATATTTCCATAAAATAATATTTATATAAGTTCAATTGTAAAATGTACCCTTATCTCTTAGTTTAACCCCCAGTAAACTTAACCTTAACTGCGGTAACAATTTTTTTCTATTTTTACTATTCATTATGATCAAAAATGAAAGTGGCCTCATTAGAAAATTTATAAATTATTATTAAAAATATTGAATACATTTTATCAGATTAAATTCATATAGGGGGTATAATTTAATTTAAAATTAAACCCATAAAACATGATGAAAAGCAGTTTTCCAGAAAAAATGTTTTCTTAAGTATAAAATGTTTTTACATCAAAATCCAACAAAAAATTAATTAAAATGAACTTAATTTTATTATTAATAATAAAAATTAACTAATTTTAATTTTAAATCAATTTTAAAACTAAATCAAACTTTTTATGTGCCTAAAACGAAAAGACAGTTTTCAAAAAACATGAGTATTTTTCACTATTCAATAAAAAATCGATCTTTTCAGAAAATTATCAAAAAATAACTCTAATAAAATTTTGATATAATGATTTAAAGAAATGAATTTAATTTTTTCAAATAAATTTTCTAAAATAGGAAAAAAATATTATTATTATTTTCTCATAAAATGTAATAAAAACCATTTTTGAGGGAAAATGTATTTTTAAAGAATATAATGACTTTACTAATAATTGAGTACTTATTTATAAATATATTTAATTTGTATAAAACATTTATATATAAATTTTTTAAAATTTGGTTATTCATATTCATTCCTCCAATTTAACGGTTAGTTTATAATGATATACTATATTATAGTTCATTTAGATTTGGGGTTGTGTGTATCATAAGTTATTGAAGAAATTAAATTTATTTTAAGAAATATATATATCAAAAAATATTAGGGTTTTTCAAGGTATATCAGTTGTTAGAGTCTCATGATACATTAATACTTCTCCTCATGAATTTCACATTTGGTAATCTCCAAGAGATGAGGTTATGAGAATAGGCCCACTCATAGGAATTCAATATGTAAAATGTGTCATTAGAAATTCCTATATAGGGATGTGTGTATTGGTCCTTATACTTGTGATTGTTATTAATAAATATAATTATTTACATACTTATATATATTGATGAAAATTATTATGATATATGCTCATTGTGAGGTAGGATATGTTGGTGTGTCACGAGTGATATGACATTAATGAATAAATCAATAATGGATTTAACTATTTCAAGTTAATGGAAGTTGATATATAGTTTCATTTGATTGGAATATAACTATTTTATTTTTTCCATTCCCATGATGGTTTATTAATGATTTAATTTTAGGAAAGTTAATGAAATACATATCAATCATATATATTGATGACATAAGTAATGTAACCTACTTGATGAGATATCGAGATAAAGGAATTATATTACATAATGAGTGAATGTGGGATGTGGTTGTCATTGATCCATTAATGTATTTATATATGGGTAACTTGACAGGTTTCTAGAAATTTATCTTGGGCTTTATGTCAGTTATCCTAATGTCACTGAGAAAGATTCGGATAAGTTCACACACTAAGTATATTCAGAACCTTAATTAAAATCTTTTTGAATTTAATATTAGAATAAATATTATTCTCAAGATATAAGGAATAATAATTATTTAGGTTATGTTGATTGAATAAATATTTATTAAATAAATAATACAATGATATATGTTTATTTAAATAAAGAGTTATTATTCATGGTTTGATAAATGAAAAGGATAATTGACGGGCCGAGTTAAGGGCTTAGAAGAAATGATATTTAAATATCCATGAGTTTAGTGCATATAAATGAAATATTATTATTATTATTATTCAATATTGGGTTTAGTTGGTATTGAGAGATTGGTTAAGGTTCATTGTGCAATAACTTATTCTTTAACCTAAGTATATAAATTCAATTATATCACTTATAGGGTTAAGGATTGTTGTGCACAACATTCTCTCTAGATAATTCTCTCAACCCTAAAGAGTAATTTTTCAAGAATTCACTGAAGAATAGAGAGAGATGATATGCCTCCTCCCTCTAAAGTCCTCAATAGAACCTAATAGAATCCTTCAAGCTCAAAATTAATTATTATTTCCATCAATGTTTAATGATTCAAGCATTAAAAATCATTAGCACTCAAAGATTTTATGTTAAATTTTTGAGGTTTTTAGAGAACATGTGGATTAATTCTATAAGGATTTTATACTTTAATCCTTTGTCTCAATGATGGTATGACAAGAGTGGTCAATATATTAGACAATGAAGAAATAATTTCAAGCAAAGTTAATTCTTATTGATATAAATTCATTATAAATTATATGTGAAAAGATCCTTGATTTGAATATTTTGGGGTTGTTATCATCATGTTCTGAGGATTAATCTGAAGAAATCGATGAAATACATTGTTGGGCATTTCCCCAACAAGATTATATTGCACCTTGAAACCTTCAATGGTAACCCATAACTCAGTGACCTACAATTTTATTCTATAATTGGAATTTATGTTGATTAAGTGATACAATGCTCTGTTTTGTGGGTTTTATTTGGTGTTATTTTATGCTATGATTGGTCATGTCGTATACTATGATTTTTCAAAAACTAATGAAATTGAACTATTTTTTATCCTATTATATCACATATAATTAAGAATTACTATATCATGGCCTATGATATTTCATATTATATTGAAATATATATAAAAAATTATCAATTATATTTTACAATATATAATAAGTCATCCATAAAATATCAAATTTCTTCATTTTTAAACATTATTTATAGAATAAAACAACATGGTAACACTATAAAACCATTGATAGTGATATCAAATCTCTTATATTGATATTTTTAATGTGACATGCATTTGAACCTATAAAATCATTACATTACACCAACTCTTTAAACTATGAAACTCTTTGCATCGAAAATAAATCTCTTAAGTAAAGAGTCTCACTTCATCATTGTTCATGTGTGAGAATTCCTAGGAATTAGTTAACTCTTTAACCTTTTCTCTAATACCATTGATGGGTTTTTAGGGATTTAACGATGCTTGTTCAAGATAGCATAAGTGATTAAAAACATCATCCCAAGATCAACAATGCTATGAAATCTAAACCATGAAATTGAAAAATAAAGAAATTGTGTACCTTTCACCAAAGCAATATTGCAACAATATTAATTCATAGTAGTTTAATGAATATCATGTTGTAGTTGGTACCCTAGAACCTACTAACTTTTTACTTTTTATTTCCATAATATTAATGTTAATTAATATCTTATCACATGATGAGTGGTCATATGTGTAACATTAATATGATAATGTTCTTAGAGTGTTTTTTTTCATTAAAAGGTTATAATAGTTCCCCACTATAATGAGAACCTAGAAATTCTATAATAATATTCTAAAAAATATTTTACATGGCCTAGATGACATCTATCTAGAATTATATAGATTATTTTTTTACTATCAGGTGTTGGATACTCGTAAGCAGATAAGGCTTCTTCTCATGAAGTTTCATACTTGGTAATATCTAAGAAGGGAGGTTATGAAGAAAAACATACCAATGGTAATTCTATATATTATATGTGTCATTATATGTTTAAATTTATACATGTGTGTATTAGTCCTTATACTTGGGATTATTATTAATGTATATCATGAATCATGTGTCTACTTTCATGTATTGATGAAAATATTACTGAAATATGCTTGTGGTGAGGTAGGATACATTTGGTGCATCATAAGTGAAAATAAAATAGTTTAATAAGTAAAGAAAGGATTTATACTTTTCAAGTTATTGAAGATGATATCTCTATCCCTTTCATTGAAATTGAACGGTCTGATTAAATCCATGGATATGTTAGTTCATTGATGAGTTCATTTCAGGGATTCAAAGAAAGATAGATCAGTCATATAGGTTGATTGATGATATTTCAATACAAAGGGATTATCACACAATAAGTGTTTGTATGAGGTTGTTATCATTGTGATGTTAACTTCTTTCTCTATGGGTGTCTTAACATATTATTAGATGTCAATCCTTAAATTTAAGAAAGCATACCTAATGTAGTTGTGAAAGAGGCCTAGAGGGTGAAATACTAATTATATCAAAAATATCAAATAAATTTTAATTTAAATTAATAATATTTGTAAATATTATTCTTGTTTTATGGAATAATGATTATTAAAGTTGAGTTGATCACATTAATTCAATCACCAGTTGTAATATCCTAGGTAATCATAGAATAATTATTTTTCATATTTACTAATATTTAAGAATTATATAGTAATTTTACCATAAAATTGATTCTATTTCCAATATCATACATGACATGCAACAATGAGTTTCTCTGAAATCTTGTGTTGCACGTAAGACTCAGTTATACCGAAAAATAAAATATTGTCAATATTATTATTTTAAGTGGTAGTTATCACCTAGAAATTATATTAGTGAGAATAAATAGTAAAAACTATATTATGTTTACACATGTTTATTATATGTTTTTACATTCATCCAATAAATTTTATAGGCTTAAAATAACAATAAATCCAATTTAAAACATAAAAAGATCTATTTTTTTTAAAGGTAGTTTTACCGCCTTTTAATGGTGAACCAATTTTAAATATAATTTTTGGAAATTTTATAATTTTTATATGAAAAAATAAACTTAATTTTTTAAATAAAAATATCAAAATTAACTTTGGATGAATTTTTGGTATTTTTCTGAGAACTTTCATATTTTGATGAATAGTGAATAATACTGAATTTTAGTTCAAAACTGATTTTTCATATGATTTATTTATATAGTTAAATTATGTTTTTATTTGTTTTTAAATTATAATTACATAAATTTTATATCATTTAAAAAAATTTATTTCATTGGAAACAATTTCACATTGAATTTAGATATAAAAACTTAGCAAACTTTTGAACATTTTTACTTTAAAAACCCGCTTTGTCATCCCGTCTCTGGGATTAAATATAAATTAATTATTATCATTTATATGATTTTAATTTGGAAAAATGGATTCCATATTTTTAATAATAATAATTTATAATTTTAAACTTATTTTTTTACCAAAAATATTAGTGATAGTGATTAAAATTAATTACAACGATTAAGAAGAAAATTAGCTTAACAAGGGAATAAACCTTAAACTTAATGACCAAAATGACATAGAAACATGTAAAAAAACTATTTTATGGTCATATTTATACCCTATAATCCATTTTATCTAATTTTTATCATTATTGGAGCCACTTGACATGGTAAAAATGTGGGTGGAATTTCCTTTTCAAAAATTTACAGGAATGTCACTCCTCCTCCACTATAAAAAGGAAGCAACCTTCCCACTTATTCACACCTATAAAGACCTTTTTATCACCCAAAATCTGATCAAGTAAGCTCCCAAAATCTATCACTTCAACCTAGAAGCCTCACCTTGGGCAGAAATTCAACCAAATAATCCCTTTGGTGCAAACCAAAAAGAGTTACCCAAAAAAGAGGTAACATCTTTCAACATGCTCTTTTGTTTTATTTTCATTATACACCACATAAATTATTATTATTACTTGATTATATGATAAAATGAGTATCATAAATGTACTTATGTGTTTTTATTCTAATTTTTCAACCTAAAATTACAAAAACTTCCATCTAATGGGTAACGAAATTATCGTTCATGTACGGCGAACTATCGTCTCACATAACAATGTCATTCATTTTTTCTTTACTACCTCTCATGGTTGGGAATTATGATGGACACAATATTTTTATATTATATATATTATATTTATTATTTATTCATACTTATGGAATTTATCTATACACATACCTTCATTCTTTCCATTTTATGTAAATACGATAACATCGTTTATGGATGTGTGGACTACTGCCTTCTCAAAGCAATGTGATACATTCACACAGTCCATGGAATGTATTAAGGATAAGTTTAATTAAGTATATTTTAAATAAATAACATCCATATGATATTAATTAAATTTATGTAAATATAATATATCATTTTTTTATTACCCTTTCACACACTAAAAAATTGATAACGTTGTTCGTGGAAGTATGGACTACCGCCTCCTCGACGCGATGTGGATCCTTTTGCATCACAAGAATTCTATATATGAGTATATATGATTAAATAAAATGGTATATATTATATAATTATCATTATTGAAAAAATAAATTTTACTTAACTTCTTTCCATAATAATCATTTAAAATGGGAATGTTACTTATGCGTAAGTACAACCTACTGTCTCCGTGATTGTAAAATTGGTTCATTTTTCATAACTGTATTTCATGATTGGTTTTAAAAGTGTAATTGATGTATAAATACGATAATTATTTCATAATATTTATTTTATATATTTTTATATAATGACACCTTTGACCATAGTTTACCTACAAAATTCTTTTTTGACACGTAAACTGAATATGGTCAAAACACCTAATGTGAAATTAATTATTTATTTAGTTGATTAAAAAATTGTAATAAGTGAAAAAATATTAATGATAAACTTGAAAAGTTTTATTAATAAAGTAAATAATTTACATTAGTTCATTATTCATGAGGTTAAAGGTACATGTGACAAGTCGTACTCAAGGTAAGGGATTTCATCTCAATCATCTTTCATTGAGACATTTCTTGATGATATGCACCTTTATTATTTTATAAAGTGTATATATATACCCTTTTACATTAAACATCCATATTTTATATATTATCACATTATTAAATGTTTTTTTAAATGTTATTATTTCATGTGGCTTATGATTTGAATGTTCAAAGTGGTATGGGATGCTTTTAATGTTTGACGATTTAATCCTTTCCTCTATTTCAATATTCTTGATATTATTTTACATATTTATTTATATGGATATAAAAGAATTATGAAGGAAATTTTGTTTTTGTTTTTGTTTTTTTCTTCCTCTATAATCCTTCATGTTTTTAAAAGAAAAATAAACCCCTCTTTCCCTTTTTTTGGGTATTTTGTTATTGAAAATGGGTTTTGAAAATGGATTGATTATTTCAATATCTTGAAATGTTTTCTTATGATTGAAAATGAAATTTTATGAGTGAAATATTGAAAATTTCAATATTTTATGATTATATAATGGTACTTGAACATTTTAAGGGTGATTCTATAATAAACCAATGACGAGTAGTTTTGCGATAAACCAAGGATGAGTGGGTCCATGAAATCCCTCCAATGAATTGGGTATGGAAGTCAATCGTATGGATATTCCATTTGAAAGAGTGATGTTTATGGAATTCAACTGTATGGTTATTCCATTTATAAGAGTGAAAATTATAATGATGTCCTAAGATACCAATATGTTTTATATATTATTTCCATGGGTTTTATAGTAATATTTTTATTAAAAAATAGTAATAAATGCGCTTATTTTCAAAGTAAAGTATTTATAACTTATTAAGGGTGAAAATTATTACTTTATGATAAATTTTTCATGGGTTTTAATGTTTTTCAATGGACTAACGGTTTCCTTATTTTTATATCCCTTACTAGGATTTTTATGCTCATCCCACATTTTTTAATGTATTTCACAAGACTTAAGGATTATTAAGAGATTAGGAGAATTCATGTTGATACTCATTAAGAGTTTTCATAAAATGGATGATGCTTTATTTTTTAAAAGTTTTATATGGTGGAAAAAATGGATACTGATCAAAATTGTCCACTTTTTATTTTTTATGTATGAGTTGTGGCCTAATTCTCTAAATCTCTAAACCAGAAAAGATACTCAATGTGAAAGAAAGTAAAATTATTGAATTAACTCAATATTATGTAATGTTTCAATGTCAGGTACTTATAGTTGGTATAAAAGGTCAGTTTTGATAACTTTAGAGGTTAGGGTAATATTAATAACTTTCCCTTGAATGATTTTACCATATGGTCAAGTTAAAATGTTATAGAATTTGAAGATTACCGTGTTGACTTATTTAAAGTATGTTTGTTCATAATGTTTTTCCACATAGGTTACAAGGAAGTTGCAGTGGGAAGGAACTAAGGGGAAAATATCCTTCTGAATTAGCATTTGGAGATGGTTGGAATTGGAACTAAGTATTTTTTTGTAGTGATGGATCAGTTGACATGAGATATAAATGGTGGTGGTGTCCATTCAATAGGGAAACTAGATATACCTCATAGGAACTTGAAGATAGTGGATCATTTTATTTGAAAAAATCCTCTATCATTCAGAGGATCATCTAACCCCGTGATAGCTAAAGGATGGATTAAATCCCTAGAAAAGATATTTGATGTCATGGGTTTCTCGGATCACCTAAAGGTAACTCTTGCAATTTATCATTTTGAAGGTGAAGTCGACCAGTGGTGTTCAATGGTTAAGAATATCAGGGAAATTGAATATATTTATACCTTATAATGGAATGAATTTAAGAATATTTTCCTTGAGAAATATTTTCCTAAGGATGTTCAACTTATGATGGAAAAATAGTTCTTATAATTGATATAAAAGGAGGAATATTCAATGGATATATACAAAGAAAACTTCACTCTATTTTTGGGTTACATCCCAAATTTTATCTGAGATATTGATAGTAAGATAAGTTGGTTTTACTCAGGATTAAATCCAATATATCGAAGGTCATTGGCTTATCATGAGTTCAATGGCTATGAGAAACTTTTTCATTGTGCCAAGATGGTATAAATAGAGTTTTCCAATGATCATGTGTCCCATGAAAATAAGAAAAAGAAGAAGTCCAGTTGGCAGGTAATGGGGAAGAATTCATCAAATAAGTTTGTAGGTAAGAAAACCAAATTCACATCTTGTGAGAAGTGTGGAAAAAGGTATCCTGCTGAATATCTTTCAAAATATATAAAGTTATTCTGATATGGTAAGTTTTTTTATATGGCTCATGATTGTAAGGAAAATTATTAAGCAGTCAATGAAAATCCAGAAGTAAGATGTTTTAGTTTCAATGAGTTAGGACATTTTTCTAATGTGTGTCCAAATTTTATTACCCAGGGTGGAAACCAGTAAGATTTAAATAAAAGAGTGGTAAAATTATTTTATACTACTGCAGTTTATGTTATTCCATCAAATGAAGTAGTGACAGGTTTGTTACTAGTTTATTTGAATTATGTCAATACTCTGTTTGATTCTAGATCTTCACATTCTTTCATTTCTGAGAAATTTTCTAAAAAAATGGTAATATTACCTCATGAAAGTAAGATAGAGATTTTGGTAAAAACAATATATGTGGGAATATTAGAGGAACCAAGATTTATAGGTATCTTACTATTAACATTAGTGGGATGGTCTTTCTTTCAAATCTTGTTGAACTTCCCATAGTGGAGTTTGATATCATTTTGGGTATGTATTAGATTTCAATTTATCATGATAAAATAGATTTCAAATCCAAGATAGTTTTATTAAATGATTTCATAACTTTTATAACATACCAAGAAGATGAGAAATTGATTAAATATGGTAGTGAAAGTTATCAATCTCATATTGTTGAAAAGAAAGAAACTATTTTGATTAGTGACATCCTAGTAGTGAATGAATTTATTGATGTTTTTTCAGATGAATTTTCTGGTGTTGTTCTTGACTAAGAAGTTGAATTTATTAGTGATTTAGTTCTTGATGATAAGAATATTTCTAAACCACCTTATATAATGGATCAATTAGAACTTGTGGAATTGAAAAACCATTTACAAGAATTACTTGATAAAGGTTTCATTCAACCTATCAATTCACCATGGGGTGATACTATTTTATTTGTGAAAAAGAAAGATGGTTCCATGAGACTTTTCATTGATTATATAGACTTGAATAACATCACTATTAAGAACAAGTATCCTTTTCCTCATATTGATGATTTTTTTGATCATCTCAAGGGAGATCAATGTTTTTCAAATATTGATCTAAGGTCTGGGTACAACCAGAAGAAGGATGACATTCCAAAGACATCATTTCGGACGAGATATGGGCATTATAAGTTTGTAGTTATTTCTTTTGGATTATCTAATGCACCTTCTATAATTATGAATCTTATAAATAGAGTCTTCCATCAGTTTTTAGATCAGTTTTTAGTTGTGTTTATAGATGATATTTTGGTGTATTATAAAATCCATGAGGAATATGAAATGCACTTAAGGATTGTTTTTAAAACCTTAAAAGAAAAGAAACTATATAGAAATTTTAGTAAGAGTGAATTTTGGTTGTAAAAAATTTCATTCCTTGGACATATTATTTCTAAATATGGAATAACTATTGACCCTACTAAAACCAAAGTTTTTGAAGAGTGGACAAGACCTACTAATGTAACAAATATTCATAGTTTTCTTGTATTAGAGGGTTATTACTGATGGTTTTTTGAAAACTTTTCTCAATTATCTATCCCACTAACTAAGTTAACATGAAAAGTAGTTAGGATTATATGGAAATAAGAATGTAATTTTTTCTTTCAGGAACTAAAAAGAATATTGGTGAATGCCATAGTTTTGGCCCTTCCTTCTAGAAATGGTGAATTCATCATCTACAGTGATGCTTAGATAAAAGGACTTGGTTGTGTCCTGATGAAAGATTAAAAGGTAATTGTTTATGCTTAATGTTAGTTGAAAACTCGTGAGTTAAATTACACTGAACATGATTTGGAGTTAGCTTCTATTATTTTTGAATTAAAAATTTGTAGGAATAATTTGTATATAATGAAGTGTGAAATATATATCGATCACAAAAGTTTGAAGTATATTTTTCTCTGTTTTTTTTTTCAGGTTTCAGTGTAGTTGACTTTATTAGAAAAAATTAAGACAGCTCATAAGGTGGATCAATTTTTTAAGAAAATGTAGAATATGTTAATAATGGTAAGTTGACTGATTTTAATATTGATGAATAATTTGTTTTACAATTTGGAAAAAGATTATGTGTGCCTTGTGATTCACACTTTAGAAAAGAGTTGTTTATTGAAGCTCATAGTTCCGGATTTTCAGTTAATCCGGGTAGCACTAAGATGTATAGATATCTTTATGAGTATTACTGGTGGGATGGAATGAAAAGAGATATTTCTAACATTACTATGAAGTGTTCGACTTGTAATTAAGTTAAATAAGAGAGACATTTAATGAAGGGGATGCTTCAATATTTTCCAGTGTCGGAGTGTAAATGGTAAAATATATCAATGGATTTCATGGTAGGTTTTCCAAATAATTCTCAAGGTGATAATTAGATTTGGTTTTTTGTTTACCATTTAACCAAATATACACATTTCCTTACCATTTGATATATAATGTCTCTAGATCATATTTCTAGACTGTATATAAAAGAGATTGTCAGGTTATATGGAGTGCCACTCTCCATTGTATCAGACTGTGATCCCAAGTTTACATCCAATTTTTGAAAAGGACTTTAGAATTCATTGGGTACTGAATTAAATTTTAGTACAGATTTTCATCCTCAATCCAATGGACTATCTGAGCAGACGATTCCAAAATTGGAAGATATGATTCATTATTTCTTAATGGATTACCAGGTAATTTGGGATTTACATATTTCATTGGTTGATTTTTCTTATAATAATAGTTTTCATTATAGTATATAGATGGAACCTTTTAATACATTATATGAAAATCAGTGTCGTAAACCGGCTTTTTGGGATAATTTAAGAGAAAGAAAGTTGATGGGAACAGAGTTTGTAGAGTAAATAGTAGAGAAAGTTCAGTTAATTTAGCAACACATGAGGACATCTCAAAGCAGGCAGAAAAGTTATGTGGATAACCAAATAAAATATATTTCTTTTGAGGTAGGTGATCATGTCTTTTTAAAATTTTCTCCATGGAAAAGTGTGATGTGTTTTAGTAATAAGGGGAAGTTGAGTCCATGGTTCAGTTGGAAGATATTTTTTCTTATAAGGAACAACTAGTTTAGGTTCTTGATCACAGAGAGAAAGTGTTACTAAATAAGTTAATTCATCAAGTTAACGTTTTATAGAAAAACCATATGGTTGAAGAGGAAACATGAGAATCAAAAAA
Source organism: Viscum album (assembly GCA_963277665.1). NCBI lineage: Eukaryota > Viridiplantae > Streptophyta > Magnoliopsida > Santalales > Viscaceae > Viscum > Viscum album. Next base: position 490,045,320 of record OY728131.1, on the reverse strand, counting down.
TGGTATGAGGGAAAATTATTAATACTTATTTGATAAGTGAATAAAAATTGTGAGGATGTGACTTCCAAAAGGGGGGGAGGATGTAACATCCCAGGTAATGATAGATCAAGTATTTTTCAAATTTATCAATATTTATGAATTAGATAGTAATTTTACCTTAAATTTGATTATAATTACAATATAATACATGACACTCAACAATTAGTTTCTGTAACAACCTGATATTTTATGAGAAGTATTATTTTTAATTTATTTAATGTCTTGTGTTGTATGCTACACCAAGATTATCTTGCGCTATACGCAACACCGTATTAGCTTGCAGTATACGCAACACAATTCTTGGATCGTGTTATACACAATTTCAAGTTCATTTGATAGAAGTTATTCTACGCAACATTGAGTGTATATATATATATTTAATGTATAAATGAAATATGGTTGGATTCAGTTATATGAAACAACAAAGGAGTCATGCACTACATACAACCCTGACTTGGCTTTCATTACACGCAATCGTGACCTTCCTCAATAGCGTGTGTTGTACGCAATACCGGGTTTCACTAAACAATGATATATGGTTATAATATTATCACTAACTATCCGTTATGAAAATTATTAACTACATTTAAAACTTTATAACATTATTATTCATCTTATAAATTTTCTAAAACATTTTATGTGAACAAAATAAATTTTTAAGGTAAAATAAGTATTTTTCAAAAAATGCAGTTTTGTCGCCTTTTGATGGAGCACCCACATTAAATCTAGTTTCTGACATGTTTATAAGTTCAATTTTACAAAATAAACTTCTTATTTTGAATCAGGATATAAAAATTTACATTGGATAAAGTTTTTATATTTTTCTGATAACTTTCATATTTTAATGAATAGTAAAAACACACTATATTTTAATTAAAAACAACTTTTTTCATCATAATAATTTATATGGTTAAATTATATTATTGAATGGTTTTAAAGTATAAATAAAATATATATTTTTACCATTTAATATAATTTATGTCATTAGCATTGATTTTACCTTGAATTCGTAGGTTAAATCAATTCAATCTTTTGCAATGTTTTAAACAAAAACCCGTTTTCTTACGACAACGGGATTAATTTTAATTTATTTTCTGAAACTTTTTTTTATTTAATTTGGAAAAATGGATTCCATATTTGGAATCATTGGGTCCAAATTATGTTAATAAGCTACTTTTTATTTTTGGGCATTATGAATAATAACTACGGTAAATTTTATTTACCATAATTAAAGGTAAATCGGGTAATTAAGGGTAAATATAAGATAATAAAATTACCCTAACACCTGCCAAAATCCTATTGGATGACTAAAAATAGACCCATATCACCTAAGGGTCGGATTATATTCATTTAATGGACTTTTTTTGATGAAAATAATTTAATTATTATTAAAACCAAAGAAAGTGACAACATGTCACTTTCTTAAATCTTATAAGTATAATAATTTTACTTTAGTGATAAACTTAATGAAACTTCAAACATGAATAGTCTCCAGAAATATAATACAATTATCTACATCATATGAATTTATTTATAATTTTTAGGGATTAAATAATTATCATTAATTATGACACAATAGTGATGTTGAAATTATTTTATTGATTGAAATATCAAATAAATGATCTTAAAAATATTAAAATAAATATTATATGAACTATTTAATGTTCTCTACTAATTTTATAGATACATATGACATTTTATGAATCTATTAAAGCTTTTATTTCAAACATATCTTCTGTATATATTTTATTTAAATTCAAATAAATGAATAGTGTCAAAATTGACACTATTGTTATTTGATAAAAATAACATATTATAAAATTGTTTAAAAATCACAAAAATATTTAAAAATTATAAATTAAAATTTATATGGTCTAAAATGTCATAAAGTGTCAAATTATGGAAAATTCACAACACATATGTAATTATTTATAATAATTTAAAATTTAGAATATTATTACCACAAATAAAAATAAATTGATAAATAAGGATAAATCAAGTTGATAATCTTTAAAATAAATTCCTAACATGTCTAAATTTTATTATTTTATGATATTATAACCCTATATCATATAATCTTTGTATATGAGTCATTTTGGAAGTTTTTAAGTGGGGTTGGGATTTAATATAAACTAATATTTTTTATATTTCCAATGGTGCCCCTCTCCTCCCTTATAAAAGGGAACCTCCTCCCTCTCCTCCTCACACCAATTTGAGCCTTCAAGATCAGTCAAACCCTGCCCATTTCACTTTACCACTTCCTTAGAAACCTACTAGAGGTACTGATATTCTCAAAAGACCAACTCTAGTTCCCTAAGATAAATTTTAAAGGAGGCACTTCGAGAAAGAGGTAATACCTTCTACCGTTTTCTTCAAGTTCCATTCTTCTTATACTCCCTCTTCTTTAGTTGTTTCATTATGAATTAATAACATCAGTATCCCTCATATAATTATATTTTATTATAAATATGAAACAACCCTATTTCACCTTCTATCCATCCTACGGAAAACAAAATCACCGCGCGTGCGTACGTACGGAATACCATCTCCACGTTGTGGTGTAATCTGTTTTCCCACCAACACCTTACATGGATAGGTATAATGGTTTAAAGAATAACTATATATGGTTATTATAACATCATACTGATTCTGATATATTATTCCATCCACTCTAATTCTATTCAATAATTATGGGAACGATATCATCGTTCGTGCGTACATACGGACTACCATATCCATGACGCGATGAGATTCATTCTCCATGTTAACCATACATGAATGATCATAAAGTTTATATAATGAATAATAATTAAATATATTAAATAATAATTCTACTGGATTTATTTATATATATATGTGTATGTCACCTATTTAGTTTCATTCAAATCAATAAGGAAACGAAAACAGCATTAATGCGTACGTACGGTCTACCGTCTCCATGAACGGTGTATTTCATTCCTTTTATTGATCTATAATATATATGTATATGATGAATATATATTATATATAAATCATGTTTTACATTATGAAATTATGTAAATCAGGATATAAGTAATAATATCAAGAACGACAAGTCGAAACACATACGATAAATGAAATGATTTTACCCAAAACACTGCTTTAACATGGAATTTACAAAAGAATGGGTAATATAAAGTCATAAGTGAAACATATATGATATCATAACAATGAATATGATTATGTAATAAGTCAATGACATTATTTAAATCATTATACAGGAGGTTCGGATCCATACGAAGCATATCGGACCTAAGGTAAGGGATAAATTTTCAATCTCATTTTTATCTGAGATTGCTTATACGTAAGTATTTACTGGGGTTACGTTTATCATCCGTGACCATGTTTTCTAAAAATGTTTTCATAAAATGTTTAATATTCTTACATGTATGTTTAAAGTCATTTTTACCCTTTATTGACTTTTTACCACATTGTATGGATGGAATCTTTCCTATGGTTACCATATAAGGTACTTTTTGACTTTTCCGACAAAAGTACGAGGAGAATGTTATTTTTAACTTATACAGCGTGAAAGGATTTTTATGGTTTCATAACGCCTCATTTTCATAAAGCTTACTCTACAATATTGCATAATTATTTTCAACAAAACCCTTTTCTTTTAAAATTTCATGGCATTTTGTGAAAATAAAATGATTTTGACTAATAAATGATATTTTCCTCAAGATTTCATTTCAAGTGTTTCATCAAAAATATTTTCCATCTAAGATGACATTATTTCATATGTTTATGTTTCAAGTATAATGTCTTTATGATTTACATGGTTTCACTTTTCTTATGATGAAATGATATCCATTTGTTTTATATGGATTATGTTATGATGGGATGATGTTTATGAAACCCATTTTATTCATTGGGTTATGATGAATGACTTATGTTTATGTTGTGGCACAAGTAAGAATGATTTCATTATGAGATGGATGGGACCTATATTTCCCTCCAATGCATTGGGTAAAGATTTATATCTCATGAGATAGACATGTCTAGAATGGTAAGTTAATCCGGTTCAGTGTTACAGGACTGAAATGAGGAGTGAACTCGATTCAGAAAGGGACTTTGTCCACTAAGATGGTCTTGGCAACAATGACTTGGATACTATGGAAATCATAACAAGTTCTGAATGGTTTCCACAATTACATGATTTATTCCCATTCTATTTTATCAAGATTGATGTTCCATTATGATATATGCCTTACGTACTTCCACGATTTATGTCTTTGATGTTTAAATTTCATGTTCAAGTTTTTGCTTTCAAATGTTTATGGATTGTTTTATGTTCTCTATATTTTCCCTTACTGAGAATTTGAGCTCACCCTTTTTATGTTTTATTTTCCCTAGGAAATAAAGAAAAGTTTTAGGTAAGGTAACAAAAAGGGGAAGATCGTTATGGGAGTTGTTGAAGATCTTTCAACATGATTAGAAGTTTATATTCCAAGTTTCCAAAGACACTAAATTATTACGGTCCTTGAGTGTTGGTTCTTATTATGTATTAAGTATTCCTCAAAAGTGATGTAATGTCTATGTACGTCAAGCTTTGGGTCTCTATAGTTGGTATCAGAGAAAAGGTTTAGTTAACCTTTGGAAACTAGGATGCGAAAACTTTAGTGAGATCCCTAGAGATATTTCTAAGGTATGTATAGGGATGTCCCTAAGGTTAGGTATAATTATAGGTTATAGTCCTAGAATTAAGGTAACAATATTAGAATTAAACCTAAGATGTTATATGTTAAAGTTACTCCCCCTTGATTATGTTATTTTCCTGGTATGATTTTTTCCTCTCACAGAATTCTTTTTGTGTTTTAGTCAATGGAGGGAACCAGAAGGAATTCGGTTAACATTGAATCTAATGGAAAAATTGGTGAATGTGAGCAATGAAATTGCGTAATGCCTAGAGAGACAGATATTGTGATTATGCTGAATCAGTCATCGTGATATATGATTAACAAGGTGAAATTTAGTGGTATTCCTAATTCATCAAATAAGAGGGAGATATACTTTTATGCATGTTCGCATGTTGAGGATCATAAAGAAAAGAAGATTGAGATTTCTAAAGTAGGGAAGAAGAACCTTGAGTAATACCTCAAATGGAGGGAAAGATGTTATCTGTGTGGAGAAAAGGGTCATAGAGTGACAGACTGTTATGGAGTTCAATGTCTTATTTGTGGAGAACATGGGCATTACCCAACTCAATGCCCTGACCTAAGAGGTTACTTCTAAATCAAGCAAGGACTTATTCCATGACAATCATTAAAGATGATGGATTGAAGTGTTTATGTATTGGTATTCAAGAATAATTTTTTTGAGGTACTTTTATGGTGTATTGGAATATTTTTGTATTATTCTTTTGTGGTTTTCAATAATTTTATGGTACAAGTAACCATGGAAAGTGATTGAGATATTTTTGGAAATAATATGATATGCGCATAATGAAGGGATAATGAGAAAATGAAATGTTTTATAGTATTCATGAGCTCATGACTGATATAAGAAAATAGTTATATCATGGTTTGAGTATATATAATTTTGGGGTTTTGGTATGTGGAAAGAGTTAACTTTTGACATCGCTCATGTTTTCATTAAGGTTCAATGGGTATTCATTTTTCAAGAGAATACGTGATTAAGGCCTTCGAATGTTTGGAATGTGACCAACAAGACATATCTTGTGATATATGGGGATCAACGATGGTATTAACATGCTTGTTATATGAACTCTCTGGTAATTGTTTTCACTATAATATGAGAATGGACAGTAGTATTTTGGATAAGCCTAAAGATTGTAATGGATTATGTTGGACATAAGTTAGTATTGTTTAAGGCTATAACTTTTTAAATATTATTGATGGAAAGTTATAATATTTTTAGAAGAAAAAAAGAACAACCTGCGGAACGGGTGACAACCCGTCACGTTGAACAAGGCTGTGGGAATCGAACCCACAACCGAAGTGCGACAGGCCTTTATTTCCTACCACTGGCCTAGAGGAAGTCTCTGGTTAGTAGAAACTAGTTTTATTTTATTAAGCGGTATGATAAATAAAGTATAAGTCCATTTTTGGAACCATATACGATTAATATCACCATAAGATGGACTTATAACTTTTGTTAACCTTCTATTTGAAACAGATGGAAGGACCCATCATTATATCACATGATCTGCTAACGCTTCACAAATAACAAATTCAACTTCATTTATTTAAGAGATGAAGTGGAAATTGTTCAATTCATGAACAACAGTGAGATTGTACCAAAATCATGTAAGTATTTTTTTTTAATTCATCAACTTTAGGGAAATGATCTTGAAAACCAAAAATGTTGTCCTAGTGCCCTTATATCCGATGAATCAGATGGTACCCTAGATCAACACAAATTTATGGCTTTGTGATTGTTGGCTTTTTCATAGCCATGTTCACTACCACTCTCCATTAGAACATGACGGTTAGATTTCTCTTCCATATCCATATTTTCACCTATGTTCTCCTATGTGGAAACCCAGTGATTAGTTAATTTGGGTGACCGTTACGTTTCATACTTTAGTTTTTAAAGTCAAGTTTTGGTATTCCTTTTTACGATGTGGGTTTCCATTAAAAAAACTTTCAAGTAGAAAACCATTTATAATCCCGACGAATTTCGAGGGCGAAATTCATTTTAAGGGGGGTATAATGTAACAACCCGAGATTTTATGAGAAGTATTATTTTTAATTTATTTAATGTCTTGTGTTTTATGCTACACCAAGATTATCTTGCGCTATACGCAACACTGTATTAGCTTGTAGTATACGCGGCACAATTCTTGGATCGTGTTATACATAATTTCAAGTTCATTTGATAAAAGTTATTCTACGCAACATTGAGTGTAAATATATATATATATTCAATGTATAAATGAAATATGGTTGTATTTTGTTATACGCAACAAAAAAGGAGTCTTTCACTACACGCAACCCTGACTTGGCTTTCATTACACGCAATCGCGACCTTCCTCGATAGCGTGTGTTGTACGCAATATCGGGTTTCACTAAACAACGATATATGGTTATAATATTATCACGAACTATCCATTATGAATAGTATTAACTAAATTTTGAATTTTATAACATTATTATTCATCTTATAAATTTTCTAAAACATTTTATGTGAACAAAATGAATTTTTCGGGTAAAATAAGTATTTTTCAAAAAATGCAGTTTTGCCGCCTTTTGATGGAGAACCCACATTAAATCTAGTTTTTAACCTATTTATAAGTTAAATTTTACAAAATAAACTTCTTATTTTGAATCAGGATATAAAAATTTACATTGGATAAATTTTTCATATTTTTCTGAAAACTTTCATATTTTAATGAATAGTAAAAACACGCTATATTTTAATTAAAAACAAATTTTTTCATCGTAATAATTTATATAGTTAAATTATATTATTGAATGGTTTTAAAGTGTAAATAGAATATATTTTTACCATTTAATATAATTTATGTCATTATCATTGATTTTACCTTGAATTCTTAGGTTAAATCAATTCAATCTTTTGCAATATTTTAAACAAAAACCTGTTTTCTTTCGACAACAGGATTAATTTTAATTTAATTTATCCAACTTTTTTGTATTGAATTTGGAAAAATGGATTCCATATTTGGAATCAGTAGGTCCAAATTATGTTAATAAGCTACTTTTTATTTTTGGGCATTATGAATAGTAACTACGGTAAATTTTATTACCATAATTAAAGGTAAATCAGGTAATTAAGGGAAAATATAAGATAATAAAATTACCCTAACACCTGCCAAAATTCTATTGGATGACTAAAAGTAGACCCATATCACCTAAGGGTAGGATTAGATTCATTTAATGGACTTTTTTCTATGAAAATAATTTAATTATTATTAAAACCAAAGAAAGTGACAACATGTCACTTTCTTAAATCTTATAAGTATAATAATTTTAATTTATTGATAAACTTAATGAAACTTCAAACATGAATAGTCTCCAGAAATCTAATACAATTATCTACATCATATGAATTTATTTATAATTTTTAGGGATTAAATAGTTATCAATAATTATGACACAATAGTGATCTTGAAATTATTTTATTGATTCAAATATCAAATAAATGATCTTAAAAATATTAAAATAAATATTATATGAACTATTTAATGTTCTATACTAATTTTCTATATAAATATGACATTTTATAAATCTATTAAATCTTTTAGTTCGAACATATCTTCTGTATATAGTTTATTTAAATTCAAATAAATGAATAGTGTCAAAATTGACACTATTGTTATTTTATAAATAAACATATTATAAAATTGTTTAAAAATCACAAAAATATTTAAAAATTATAAATTAAAATTTATATGGTCTAAAATGTCATAAAGTGTAAAATTATGGAAAATGCACAACACATATGTAATTATTTATAATAATTTAAAATTTAGAATATTATTACCACAAATAAAATTAAATTGATAAATAAGGATAAATCAAGTTGATAATCTTTAAAATAAATTCCTAACATGTCTAAATTTTATTGTTTTATGATATTACAACCCTATCTCATATAATATTCTGATATGAGTCATTTTGGAAGTTTTTAAGTGGGGTTGGGATTTAATATAAACTAATATTTTTTATATTTCCAAAGGTGCCCCTCTCCTCCCTTATAAAAGGGCACCTCCTCCCTCTAATCCTCACACCAATTTTAGGCTTAAAGTTCGGCCAACCCCTACCCATTTTACTTCCCAACTTCCTTATAAACCTACTAGAGGTACTGGTCTTCCCAAAAGACCAACTCTAGTGCCCTAAGAGAAAGTTTAAAGGAGGCACTTCGAGAAAGAGGTAATACCTTCTGCCGTTTTCTTCAAGTTCCATTGTTCTTATACTCCCTCTTCTTTAGTTGTTTCATTATGAAGTAATAACATAAGTATACCTCATATACTGATATATTATTATAAATATAAAACAACCCTATTTCACCTTCTATCCATCCTACGGAAAACAAAATCACCGCGCGTGCGTACGTACGGAATACTGTCTCCACGCCGTGGTGTAATCTGTTTTTCCACCAACAACTTACATGGATGGGTATAATGGTGTAAATAATAACTACATATGGTTATTATAACCTCATACTGATTCTTATATATTATACCATCCACTCCAATTCTATTCAATAATTATGGGAATGATATCATCGCTCGTGCGTACGTATTGACTACCGTCTCCACGATGCGATGAGATTCATTCTCCATGTTAACCATACATGAATGATAATAAAGTTTATATAATGAATAATAATGAAATATATGAAATAATAATTATACTTTATTTATGTATATATATATTTATGTCATCTATTTAGTTTCATTCAATTGAATAAGGAAACAAAAACAGCGTTCATGCATACGTACGGCCTACCGTCTCCATGAATGGTGTATTTCATTCCTTTTATTGATCTATAATATATATGTATATGATGAATATATATTATATATAAATCATGTTTTATATTCTGGAATTATTTAAATAGGGATATAAGTAATAATATCAAGAACGACAAGTCGAAACACGTACGATAAATGAAATGATTTTACCCAAAACGCTGCTTTACCATGGAATTTACGAAAGAACGGGTAATATAAAGTCATAAGTGAAACATATATGATATCATAACAATGAATATGATTATTTAATAAGTCAATGACATTATTTAAATCATTATACAGGATTTTTGGATCCATACGAAGCATATCGGACCTAAGGTAAGGGATAAATTTTTAATCTCATTTTTATCCGAGATTTCTTATACGTAAGTATTTACTGGGGTTACGTTTATCATCCATGACCATGTTTTCTAAAAATGTTTTCATAAAATGTTTACTATTATTACATGTATTTTTAAAGTAATTTTTACCATTTATTGACTTTTTACCACATTGTATGGATGGAATCTTTCCTTTGGTTACCATATAAGGTACTTTTTGACTTTTCTGACAAAAGTACGAGGAGAATGTTATTTTTAACTTATACGGCGTGAAAGGATTTTTATGGTTTCATAACGCCTCATTTTCATAAAGCTTCCTATACAATATTGCATTATTATTTTCAAAAAAACACTTTTCTTTTAAAATTTCATGGCATTTTGTGAAAAGAAAATGATTTTGAAGAATAAAGGATATTTTCCTCAAGATTTCATTTCAAGTGTTTTATCAAAAATATTTTCCATCTAAGATGAAATTATTTTATATGTGTATGTTTCAAGTATAATGTCTCTATGATTTACATGGTTTCACTTTTCTTATGATGAAATGATATCCATTTGTTTTATATGGATTATGTTATGATGGGATGATGTTTATGAAACCCATTTTATTCATTGGGTTACGATGAATGATTTATGTTTATGTTGTGGCACAAGTAAGAATGATTTCATTATGATATGTTTGGGACCTATATATCTCTCCAATGTATTGGGTAAAGATTTATATCTCATGAGATAGACATCGCTGGAACGGTAAGTTAATCTGGTTCAGTGTTACAGGACTGGAACGAGGAGTGAACTCGATTCAGAAAGGGACTTTGTCCACTAAGATGGTCTTGGCAGCAATGCCTTGGCTATTATGGAAATCATAACAAGTGATGAATGGTTTCCAAAATTACATGATTTATTCCCATGCTATTTTATCAAGATTGATGTTCTATTATGATATATTCCTTACGTACTTCCACGATTTATGTCTTTAATGTTTAAATTTCATGTTCAAGTTTTTTCTTTCAAATGTTTATGGATTGTTTTATGTTCTATATGTTTTCCATTACTGAGAATTTGAGCTCACCCTTTTTATGTTTTATTTTCCCCAGGAAATAAAGAAAGGTTTTAGGTAAGGAAACAAAAAGGGGAAGATCGTTATGGGAGTTGTTGAAGATCTTTCAACATGATTAGAAGTTTATATTCCAAGTTTCCAAAGACACTAAATTATTACGGTCCTTGAGTGTTGGTTCTTATTATGTATTAATTATTACGCAAAATTAATGTAATGTCCATGTACGTCAATCTTTGGGTCACTATAGTTTCTTATAAATCTTGTGTTGCACTTAAGACTGAGTTATACCGAAAAATAATATATTGACAATATTATTATTTTAAGTGGTAGTTATCGCCTAGTCATTGTATCAGCGAGAATGAATAGTAAAAATTATATTATGTTTAAAAATATTTTATTAAATGTTTTTAAATTCATCTAATAAATTCTATAGTCTTAAAGTAATAATAAATCTAATTTTAAGCATAAAAAGCTCTATATTTTTAAAAAGGAAGTTTTACCGCATTTTAATGATGAACCCATTTTAAATATAATTTTTGACACTTTTATAATTTTTATATGAAAAAATAAAATTTATTTTTAAAAGTTAAATATAAAAAATTACTTTGGCTGAATTTTTTATATTTTTCTGAGAATTTTCATATTTTTATAAATAATGAATAATATTGAATTTCAGTTCAAAATTATTTTTTCATATAATTTATTTATATAGTTAAATTATGTTTTTATTTGATTTTAAAGTATAATTAGATCTATTATATATCTTTTAAACCAATTTATTTCATTTTAAACAATTTCACATTGAATTTAGATATAAAAACTTAGAAAACTTTTGAACATTTTTACTTTAAAACCCACTTTGTCATCCCGTCTGTGGGATTGAATTTAAATTAATTTATACCACTTCTGTGGTTGGATTTTATAAATGTATTAAATATTTTTAATAATAATATTGTATAATTTCTAATAATTTCAACTTAGTTTTTGATCAAAATATTAGTGAAATATATTAAAATTAATTACAGTAGTTAAGAAGAAAATTAGCTTAATAAGGGACTAAACCTTAAACTTAAGAACAAAAATGACCTATAAACATGTAAAAACCTATTGTATGGACATATTTATAATATATACTCCCTTTTATATAATTTTGACCATTATTGGAGCCACTTGACATAGTAAAAATATGGGTGGAATTCCCCTTTCAAAAATTTATAAGAATGTCACTCCTCCACTATAAAAAGGTAATCACCCTTCCCATTTCTTCATGATTATAAAGACATTTTTATTTCACAAAATATTCTAAAATAATCTCCCAAAATACTTACCCTCAACCTATAATCCTCACCTTGGGCATAAATCCAACCGAGGAATCCCTTTGGTGCAAACCAAAAGAAGTTACCCAAAAGGAGGTAACATCCTTCCACAAAATCTTTTGTTTTATTTTCATTCTCCACCACCTAAATTATTATTATTCCATGATTACATGAAAAAATAATAATAATAAATATACTGATATTTTTTTATTATAATGTTTATACCAACACTTACACACACTTCTATCTAATGGGTAATGAAATTATCATTCGTGTATGATGAACTACCGCCTCACTTAATGATATCATTCATTTTTCCTTTACCACCTATCATGGTTGAGAATTATGATGGAAAAATGTTTTTATATGATATATATATATATTATATTTATTATTTATTAATACTTTTTAAATTTATATATATTCATACCTTCATGCTTTCCATTTTGTGTAAATACGATAACATTGTTTGTGGATGTGTGGACTACTACCTCCTCAAAGCGATGTGATACGTTCACACAATTAATGGAATGTATTAAGGATGATTTTAATTAAAAATATTTGGAATAAATAATATAAATACTATATTAATTACATAATTACCTTTCTATAAATATAATATATCATTTTTTTTATTACCCCTTTCACAAACTGAAAAAGTGATAACGTCGTTCGTGGAAGTTTGGACTATCGCCTCCTCGACACGATGTGATTAATTTTACATAATAATAATTCTATATATGAGTATATATGATTAAATAACATGGTATATTTTATATAATTATCATTATGGAATGATAAATTTCACTTACCTTCCTTCCATAATGATCATTGAAAAATGGGAACGTTACTCATGGGTATGTATGGCATACCGTCCCCATGATTGTAACGTTGGTTCATTTTTCATAACCATATTTCATGATTGGTTTTAAAAGTGTTATTTATGTATAAATATGATAATTATTTAATGATTATTATTCTTTATATGTTTATATAATGACTTCTTTGACTATAGTTGGACTACTAAAGTCGTTTTTGACACATAAACCGACTATAGTCAAAACACCTGACTTAAACTTAACTGTTTATGTAGTTTGTTACAAGATTTTAATAAGTGAAATAAAATTAAGGATAAACTTGAAAAATTTTCTGAAGTAAGTAAATAATTAACATTATTTCATTATTCATGAATATAAATTCACATGTGACAAGTCGTACTCAAGGTAGGGGATTTTGTCTCAATATCCTTTCATTGAGACATTTATTGATGATGTGAACCTTTATTATTTTTTAAAGTGTATATAAAGCCCCTTTGAAATTAAATATCCATATTTTATCTATTCTAATTTTATTTAATGTTTTGTTAAATTTTATTCTTTCATGCGAATTATGATTTGAATGTTCAAAGTGGTATGGGACGCTTTGAAAGTTTAACAATTTAATACTTTCATCAATTTCAATATTATTGATATTATTTTACATATTTATTTATATGGAAGGAAATTTTATTTCTATTTTTTTATTTGGATTCCTCTATAAGCCTTAATGTTTTTAAAATAAAAATAATCCCCTCTTTCCATTTTTCTAGGTATTTTGTTATTGAAAATGGGTTTTGAAAATGGATTGATTATTTTAATATCTTAAAATGTTTTCTTTTGATTGAAAATGAAATTTTATGAGTGAAATTTTGAAAATTAAAATATTTTATAATTATATAATGTTAATTGGACATTTTAAGGGTGGTTTCGTAATAAAGCAATGACAGGTGGTTCTGTGATAAACCAAGGATGGGTGGGTTTGTGATAGTCCTATAATGCATTGGGTATGGAAGTCAGTCGTATGGCTATTATATTTGTAAGAGTGACATGTATGTAAGTTGATCTTATGGTTATTACATTTATAGATTGATAATTATAATAATTTCCCAAGATACCAATATATTTTATCTATGATTGACATGGGTTTTATGGTAATATTTTGATTACAAAAAGGGTAAGAAATGAGATTATTTTAAAAGTAAAGTATTTACTACTTATTAAGGGTGAAAAGTATTACTTATGACAAAGGTTTCATGGATTTTAATGTTTTTCAATAGACTAATGGTTTCCTTATTTTTATATCATTTACTGATTTTTTTTATGTTCATCCCATGTTTTTAATATTTTTCACAAGACTTAAGGAGGATTGAGGGATTGGGTGAATTCATGTTGATAATCATTAAGAGTTTTCATAAAATATATGATGATTTATTTTTAAAAGTTTTATATGGTGGAAAAAATGGATACTGATAAGAAGCTTCCACTTTGTATTTTGTTATGTATGAGTTATGGCCTCGTTCTCAAAAACTCTATACCTAAAAGATCCTCAATGTGAAAGAAAGTAAAATTCTTGACATAACTCAAGATTAGGTGATGTTTTAAGGGCAGTTCCTTATACCAGTTATTCGAGTTTAGAATACATGTGAATTAAATATTAAATAAATATTATTTATGAGCTAGTTAATATATATTTTTTATTTATATATTTTTTATTATTTTCAATGTAATAAATAATCATTTATTTATTAAATATATATTTATTTAGTTTCACAAATATTAAAATCAATATTTTTTTGCATGTTTTTTTAATATAATATTTATTTATTTATTGAATTAATAATATAATGTCATTCATTTATTTAAATAAATATTTATTATTCAAGGTTTAATAAATTATGATGAGGATTGATGGGCTAAATTAAGGGCCTGATGGAAATGAGATATATTTTATTTAATATCATTTAAATAAATATTAATTTATTTATTTAAGAAATGATATTAAAATGTTCATGAGTTATCACATGTCATAGAGTATCATAATATTATTATTATTTGACATGGGGAATATATTAAAGAGAATATTTGATGTAGGGACTCAAAGAAATTGCCAAATATTTAACCCAAAATATATATTCCATATTATATCATTTCTCAAGGTTTATGAGAATTTTTGTGCATGACATTTCCTCTTAATGGAATTCTCTCA
Source organism: Viscum album (assembly GCA_963277665.1). NCBI lineage: Eukaryota > Viridiplantae > Streptophyta > Magnoliopsida > Santalales > Viscaceae > Viscum > Viscum album. The sequence continues at coordinate 490,030,083 of OY728131.1, read as the reverse complement.
TTATTGAGTGAAATTCTATAGAATTCACTCAATAATGAGAGATGATCTTTATCCTCCCTCTCAAGATCGAGATAACCTGAGAAATATTAATTTTAAGCCCAAGACAAGTATGGTTGTGATCAATGGTGAATGATACAGGGTGATCAGTTCTTAAACACTAACTCCTATAATAACAAAGACAATGTTTTGAGATTCATGGAGCATATGTGGATAATACTAGAGGAATTTTACTTTGTATTTTTCTCTATAATTATGATACAAAAAAAGTGGAAATCTAATTGATCAACAACCAGAATAATTATTAATATAAGGTAATTATTATTTTAAATTAATTATAAATTATATGTGAAACGATCCTCTCTATAAATAATCTAGGGTTGAATCACTAAGTTCTTTGGATTTTATCCATTGAAACTTATTAAAAACACTATCAGGCTTGGGCCTGACCGCTTTTGTTGTGTCTCAGATCCTTCAAGTGGTATTAAAGCGGTCACATAATAATTTATAATTATTTATTATTTCGTTGATAAATTTCTATTTTTGTTAGAAATAATTCATTTATATTTTTCATTATTTAATCTAAAAGTCAATATAATGTGTTTTTATAAGTTCATGTGACCAAAAATAGGCCAAGAATAAATGAAGAATGCATGAAAATACCATCCAAAGGTGTTGAGGATTCTTGCTACATGACATAGTTATACAACATGCAACCTAAATTACACATTGTGTACACTTGTTCAACCAAAAAATCATGATTCATGTAAATCACGACATGTTATATGGGTATTAGTACATATAATGTAATTACATGTCGTGTATTGACTATGAGTGGTCACACGGTTGGGTGGGTATTACATGACACATAGCTGGTGTACTTGTCATGCAGCCCCACACGGTTTTTCCCCACGTAAATTGTGTAATATTTGTGGTCAAAGTACATAGAGTGTAATTAATAAACATAGTGTGTATTGACTACTATTCAAGTGACATGAAATCATGTGAAGTACATGATGTGTAATTGGTTTTACACACCATGTTACATGTGATAGTCTATGTAGGATATGCAGTGAGTTCATAGGCATATATCATGGATAGCCACTAAAATATTACACTATGTGTAGATGACTTTGCATGTCATGTAACTCCAGCCAAATATTGCAAGGTACACAATGATACATGTGTTTCTTATGAATCATACATGTGTATTATTAAAAGTGATACCAAATTACATAGCATGTAGCTATCTGTACATATTGTGTGATAGGTAATTTCACACCAAAGTACACGTCGAGTAATTTTTGGCATGTCATAGGGAAATTAAATTATTTTAATTAATATCCTTGTTTTTCTATAAATACATGATTTTTATAGTCATCATACATTCCATGTAATTCATAAGAATTATTAATCATACAAGTCTCATATATTCAAATCATGTTGTGTGGTCATGTATGCCATGCAGACAACCAGTCTTGACACATGGAACAACACTCCAAGTAATATCGCGACACATTGTGTAGGCACACATACTATGTAAGTATAAAGTACATGGAAAGGACCATACATAATGTTAGTCACGTTAAACTTTGTGCGATAGTATACATTGTGTAAGTGTTAAACATAATAAATGGGTTTAATCAATAACAAAAGGATACACTCTTTGTTGCCTCCAGTGCACATCATGTACTTAATTGAAATTAAATTAAAATTTATTTACTAAATTTATTTATAATTATCAAGGATGGGAATCTCAAGGACTATTTGTAAAGATAATTAAGATGAAAAATTAATTAATTAATTAATAAGATGATTAATTTTTTAGTTTGATAAATTTATCTTAATAAAGAAAAAAATTAAATGAATGTTATCAAGTTTTATGCATAGTCATTGCATGTTTTAAATGATTGTGATCTTGATTAACCTATGTATGTGTTGGGTTTATATTTTATTTAATTATTTATTGCATGGAATTTTGGGATAAATTTATTATTAAATTAAATATTATGACCAATGTATCATCTATTTCACCTTTATTATGTACAGTAATGTGTTTCAAAAGATTATTTTATGAAACCCTTATCCCTTAGTACCCCTCACCAGCAAGTGAGTCAGTAATTATAAAGGAAGAAGTTCCCAGCTTGAGGAGATGGTTCAAGACACAAGTTGAGGTGAAACCAACCAAGGGGATACACAGGTTAATATAGGGATACTACAACTCAAACCAGGTATCATATCAAGTGGTTTTTCCCCTATCGTCTAGGTTGGTTTATCTTCAACTCGATAAACCAATTAGTAGTTGGAATCTCATGATCATATAACTTATTTATTTTATTTTTAAAGTGCATGGTTATTTATTTATATGATGCATGTTTATATAAAGATTAAACATGACCACATAAAATAAATAAATAAAAAGCATGAAAGATAAAATAAAAAAAAAGTTATTATGTGTAAATTATTTTAACAAACATGGTTATTTAATTATTTAAAATCCAAATAATATTAAAAACCATATGAAGGATAAAATAAATAATATTTATGAATAAGAAAAAAAATAACTCAATTAAGTATGAAGTGAGATAACTCCTACCATTAATTGAGTATGAATGTAACCATAGATCAAAGTGTCAGTATGAACCTCATCAAGACGCTTTCATTTATTAGGGAGTTCTAATGAAATTTTTGGGTTGACTTAAACAAGTTGGAATCAAGTGTAGTTTCTCTCATAATACTTGGTGTAACTTAGAGGAAAATGTTGAGGAAATACACGTACTGGATTTCAGGATTTGAGAGTCCACTCAATGTATTGAGTAAAAATAATTTAATATAGTTGGAAATACCACTAACCTAAATGCCTTTGAGTATTTTTACCAGGAGCTCATATAGGTTATGATAAGGAGAATTGGGATCATTATCACTAAAATATCTATGTGATTGGATATTCTAAATCCAATGGTGATGGATATTGGGTTTTGATAAAATACTAAATACTAATAAAATAAAATTTATTAGGTTACACTTGGTAATTAAGATAAAGTACTAAAAATGCCTTTTATTTGTTATTGAAAAATGGAAAATCATCCAAACATGAAATTATCCATATGATATATCTTGTATAAATATAACCTCCTGACCAGCACTAAATTTAATGAGTAGTACAGGTGCTTGTGCATCATACTACCCTAAGAGAAAAAGTTTTGTGTGTTGGAGTCCCTAGTTCCTAATGATCCCTCTAAGGAAGCAAGTGAGTTGGATCATTCTATCTTCTGGGATAACATGGATTATGCATTTTATTTCCAATGACTCATGTTATCATCCATGACTATTGATATCTATAAGCTTTATGAAGACATGGTTACATGCACCATGTTGTCTCATCTCTGTGATCTTTACCAAGAGAAATCAAGACAAGCAAGGTATGAGATCTCCAACTCATTATGTACAATCTTGGATAAGGTGCACCAGCTAAACCTCGTGTATTTAGGATAATTGGATATATTGAGAATTTAGAAATTATGGGTTTCAAACTACCTAAGGAATTTGGTACACACCTCATCCTCGCCTCATTTTATCAAAACTTCTCGATTTTTATTATAAATTTTAATATGAATAATTATAGAAGACACACCCAAATATCTTGACTCTGTTCTTCTAGGAATATAAGGACATAAATCATGAAAAAAATTTGATCTATATTGTGAATAAGAGTAAAGGAAAGGTGAAAAAACTTAAGCCTGACTCCAAGTATAAGAAACCTTCACACTACCCTTCTAAGTGGAGAAATATCAAGCGTAAGGCTTAGAATCAGGATAAAATATGTTTTTATTATGGAAATAAGGGTCACTGAAAGAATAAATTCATCATAGTGAATAAGCAAGGGGAATTTATAGGTGTGTTTTTATCAAATGTAATCTCCCAATTTTTATTAATTGTGTGTTAGATATAGCATTAAATAATCATATTTGTGTAAATGTGTCCAAAATATATGAACCAAATAGATTCTAGAAGATTTATAAGGGTGAGGTTGATCTTCAAGTTTCCAACAGATCAATACTAGTTGTACTATAAATTATAGACAACCATATCACATTTTTGACATGATTGATTTTAGTTTTAAATAATTTTTATTTTATGCCCAGTGCAACCAAAAACATAATATATATGTCCTATTTAGATATGGATAGATTAATTTTCAATTTTTAAAATAAGATCTAATAATTTTATAAATATAGTATATGTTATGGGATGAAACATTTGAATACTGGTATTTATTTACTAGAATAAAAAAATCAAGTGTTGGAAATAGATAATGAATCAAGTTCGCATGACTCATATCACACTCAATTATGGCATCACTAGATTTCTCATGTAAATAAGAAGATTTTAAAAAATCTATATCAAGAAGGGTATTTAAATTATTTTGAACTAAATCCATGTATATATTTTATGCTTGTTTTCAAGTAAAAATGAAAAAACCACTATTTAGTGGAAAGGGTAAATGAGCTACAGAGCTTCTAGAATTAGTTTTTATAGATTTTTGTGGACATTTTCCAAAGGAAGATATAGGTGGATACTCTTACTTCATAAATTTTACTGATGACTTTAGTAGATATGGATATGTCTACTTAATGAGGTATAAGTATAATTCCTTTAAAAATTTTAAGGAACACAAAAATAAAGTAGAGAATCATATTGATAAAAAGATAAATAAACTCCACTCAAACCATGGTAAGTATTATCTTAACCAAGAGTTCATAAATTATCTAAGGGAGTTTAGGATACCATCTATACTCAGTCATCCTTATACACCATAGTGTAATGGTTTTAGTGAATGGAGGAACCACACCTTGTTGGACATAGTGAGATTGATGATGAGTCATGTGGGTCTTCTATTTTACTTTTAGGAATATGAATTACAGACTATAACATTCACATTAAACCATGTTACAAAAAAAATAGAAAATGAGTTATGATGTGGGAGGAAAAATATGTTGTCAAATCTACGTGTGTGGGGATGTAAATTGTTTGATAAGGATACTTCTAGAAAAAAACATGTATCTTAATGGAACAGTGTACGTTATAAGATATCACAAGGAAAAAGGGGGATATTATCTATATGAACCCTCATAAAAATGGTAATGATGGAAATAAATTCCATATTCCTTGAGTGGTATCACATATTCAAATAAGATAGTGGGAGAAAGATAGACTTTGATGAATTTGAGACTCAAGATACACAAGAGTTGGAATAGAAAACGATTCCACAAATCCTAATAGAAGAAGATATTATAGAGACAAAAGTACTACTTAGAAACACTAAATAGGTTATAAAACCATATAGGTATAGTTTTCTAGTAAATGAGGAAGGTTATAGATAATTAATTGAAGATAATAAACCTCTCTACTATAAAGAAGAAATAAGAATCTCAAAAGTTGTGAAGTGGAAAGAAGCCATAAATTTTGAAATGAATTCTATATACCATAACCAAGTCTAGGTTTTGGTATATCCTTCAGTTGATGTAAATCTTATTTGGTGCAAATGGGTATTCAAGAAGAATATGGACATGGATGGTAAATTCAGTACTTATAAATCACAACTGGTTTATAAAGGGTTTATGAAAAGTCGAGGCATAAACTAAAATGAAGAATTTTTAATAGTTTCTATACTAAAATCCATTAGAATTCATCATTAAATATTATCTTACTATTATTATGATATTTGGGAAATGGATATCAAAATAACCTTACTTAATGGAAAAATTGTGAAATATGTCTATATTATATAACCAGGATGGTTTGTGACTCCAAAGGATGGAAATAAGGTTTGAAAGTTAAAGAGATCCATTTATATGTTAAAGAAAGCATCAAGATCATAGAACATTAATTTTTATGAATCCATATGAGAATTTGGTTTCATAAAGAATGAATATGATCCCTATGTATATAATAGGTTTAGTGGGAGTGTATTATTTTCCTAGTAGTATATGTTGGTGATATATTACTGATGGGAAATGAGATACCAGTTTTACATCTAGTTAAGATGTGGTCAAAAAAATCTTATCCATGAAAGACTTAGGTGAAGAAGCCTATATTCTAGGGATAAAGATCCATCATGATGGATCTAAGAGGATTATTGGACTAAGTCAAAGTATATACATTAAAAAGGTATTGAAAATATTTGATATGTAATAATACAAGAGGGCATTGTTACCAATTTCATGTGGTATACACCTCTCTGAAAAAATTTATCCTCAAATATAAGAGGAGAGAGATAAAATGAAAAGAATCCCTTATAATTTTGTGATAGATTCTATCATGTATACCATGCCATATATTGGGCTTGATGTTGCCTACTCCTTGAGTATGGTAGGAAGATATCAAGAAGACCCATGTGATCCATATTAGATAGATATAAAGGATATCATGAAGTACCTAAAGATTATAAATGGTATGTTCCTTATTTTTAGAGGAAATGAAGAACTAGTAATCAAGAGATACACATATTCTAGTTTCCAAGTATATCAGAATGATCTGAAATCACAATTGGGATATGCATTATGCCTTAATAGAGGAGATATGAGCTGGAAGAAATCTATATTGTCAGTGGTTATTGATTATACAATAGATTCTAATTATATAGTGACTTATGATAATGATAAGGAATTAGTTTTTATATAGAACTTCATCCAGAAGCTTAATGTAGTGTCTAGGAATAATGGTGTTATCACACCGTATTGTGATAATAATGTATTAATGGTCCAAGACAAGGATCCAACATTAAATCAATGGATGAAGAATATAATTCATAAGTATCACAACTTGATATATTTTTCTCAAAGGTATGAGGTCGCATTAAGTAGAGTTTCCATATAAGAAAATGAGGTGGACCCATTGACTAAAGCCTTATCTCAGTAGAAACATAAATATCATGTGAGGGTTAGTGAACTAATTTTTTTAGAATTTTTCTCTAGTGTAAGTGAAATTATATTGGAGTTGGTTCCCTAGAACAAACTGACTTTTTACTTTTGATTACCAGAATAATAATATTAATTAATATATTATCACATGATGTGTATTCTTTTTCATAACATTAATTTGATAATTTCCTTAGAGTATTTGTCATATTAAAATGTTATAGCAGCTACCTTCTATAATGAGAACCTATAAAATCTATTATAAAATTCCTAAAAATATTTCCTATGGTCTAGATGATATCTATCTAAAATTACACAAATGATGTTTTAATTATTAGGTGTTGGATTCTCGTAAGTAAATGAGGCTTTTTCTCATGAATTTTATCACTTTGTAATCTAAAAGAAAGGAGTTTATGATTGCAATGCCCTAACCCGAATCACTTGGTCCAGGCCAAAGTTCCACATGAACTCATGCATTCCTCCTTATATGCAAGAGGTTTCTGACTAGAAGTGAGGGTCTAAACATCGTCTGTGGGGACACTATACCCTCAGTATCAAAAGTTGTATATCAAAAATACATTAGGGAATTAATTATAACATGAAATAAAAATAGCATAAGTGAACAATAATAATTCTATAAAAAATGACATGGAAGGTATCTCAAGTCATACAAGTAATAAATCAAGGACCCTGGAAAGTCAACCAAAGTATAAGTAACAACAGGAAATAAAATAAGACATTATGGAAACACTTCAAAGTCTAGACTAGTACTACCTATAAACCATAATCTTTGTCTCCTTAGCTCCCTATTGTTGGTCCCTTTCCCTTTCATAGATCCCTGATCATAAAGTTTGCATACACATCAAGATTCCCATGTAGGTTTTTAGTATAAACCCAGTTGGACACTACCAATGTGTCTTTAACATAAGTACACATGAATAATAGGTGTATGATATGATAACAAATAAATATTAAATAAAACAACAATCAATCATGTTTTGAGTGGTCATACACTAACCAAGATACCATTAACACTGACCATACCTACTTCGATTCCATGCTGGAAGGACAATCATAATAGAAGTCATGAGCTAAGGATGGCCAGAGGGCCACCTCATATATCTTTGAGCAGCTATAAGGATGAAGAGTCTTAGGTTGGGCCATAAGGTCATAAAGCCCCGTATCTATCATGGGTTAGGCAAAAATACCATTGTACCCCATCTCTTCCTTGGGTTAGTCCACATGGTCTTCATATCCTAAAAATTATTTGGGTAAGTCCACAAGTATTTCATACCTCTACCAGTGTATCGGTCAATTTTCATCATCGTTTAATGTCACACATGCTCCCCCTCTAAGGGATAAACAATACATGATAATCTGATTATCATTTTCTACCTAAGGAAAAACCTCTAAAGTCCATACATCACAAAAAATAGGGTATAAAACATATATTCACAACATATCATAACAAACATGAGTATCAATATCCACACATACACACACACATGAGATCAACATCAAAAATGGGTCTCACGGGCTACACATGCACACACATGCGATCAAACTCAAACATGTGTCTCAAAGAAGATAAGAACATACCATAATATCATGCCAACAATCATATGTAAGGGATATATATGGTAAGGAAATTTCTACCTCAAATTCTTTGACATCAATTTTAAAAGTTTCCAAGATTCAATTCCCAAATATTGTATTCACATCAATCAGATCAAACCTACACACAATGGGTTCCTAAAACTAATTTTAGTCCAATGTAAAAAAGGGTTTTAGAATGAGATTCAATAAAGGAATCTATTTAAGAGGGTAAAACCACATCAACTTACCTGAAAAACCACCACCATCAATAGTATATCTAGGTTTGTTCAAAGTAACAGAACCTTACGCTCCTAGAACAATGACTAGATAAGAGATTCTGAGATCCCCATGATCCTAGATCAATACAAATAAGCCCCTAAATAATGATATTTCCATAGACTGCTGGTTAGAGAGGGAAGATCATCCAAAGTTCCACCCTAGGTTCATCTAAAAATCATTTGGATCCAAGGAACTCATAGTAGGAGAAGTAAAAATTGATTAATAGAGGTAAGAATGGGTTAATGATGCATTAAACACCCCCTCATTAATATCACATGTCTTTCCTATTTGAAACACTAGGAACCTATAAATCTTGGTATCCGTTTCAGCCATTTAAAATTCCAAAATAGCCATCATCATGGAATGGTGATTCACACCATAGTCTTGGTGGATTCAAACATGTTATTCTAGGTGACCTGACATAGCCACCCACCACGGTGTAGTGTTAAGACATTTCCTGTTTTAGACTCACCAATCCCTTCTCCATGGAATGGTGAGTCTAGTCTGGTCATGGTCCATATGAGGATTCACAATGTTACATACCCAATATTATGCCCTACCATGATTTTTTATCCATCCTATTCCACACAGGTAGTTACCAATCATAAAACAGTCTATACCATGGTGAGGTCCTACACATGTTGTACCCTAAAACAATGAAAACTCTAATTTTATCCATCAAGAACCTCTAATAATTTCTAGACCCAAATTAAACCATTATGATGATCAAAATTACATTCCTTTAAAATTAAGGATGTTACAAACCTCACCCTATAATGAATTCTTATGCTTGATAAGTGCCTCTGGTAGTCCTTCTCAAACTAATTAGGCCATTGAGCTCGAAAATCAAACTACCGCTCTCATGTATCCTCTTGGATCCATCTATATAGACACAAGATTTAAACAAGTATTTTCTTCTTCCCCCTCATCACCTTGTCACTTCGATCTATAATACACACTAAGATCTCCATAAATGATGCATCTAGTTCCAAATTAATTTCCCTGCAGTCGATCACATGTGTAGGATTAGGCTCGTACTTATAAAGTTGAGAAACATGGAACATGTTATGCATACCTATATATGATGGAGGAAGATCTGGTAGTTAATACACTAATTTGATACACTCAATTATCTCAAATGGTCCCACAACCCATGGTGTCAGATTCCCTTATATAGATGATGATTTCCCAACCGAGGTGACACCTGCAAGAAAACTCAATCACCCACAACGAACTCCAAAGGTCATATCCTCCTGATGGCATATTATTTTTGTCTAATACAATTGGTTAATAACTAATTCATAATCAACTTAACTCTCTCATAGGTCTCCATTTCCATACTCAGCCTGATGATAGCTACCTCACTTACCTCATGCCAACACAAAGATGGGCGACACGACTAACCATAAAGATCCTCAAAAGGTGTCATCTAAATCAAATCCTAGAAAGTATTATTATAAGAAAACTATACCAAAACCATATGATCATACCATGCTCCACAAAATTCTAGGACATAATTCCAAAGTAGATTCTCCAAGATTTTTATCTTCCTCCTTAATTGCCCACTTATTTATATATGATATGTTGTACTCAGTTTCAACTGAGTCCCCAAATCCATCTACAAGCCTTTACAAAAAAATGATGTAAAATGCGTGTATCTATTTGATATTATACTATAAGTAACTCCATGTATTTTTATAATATCATGTATATAAATCTTGCTCAACTCATCAATAGAGTGAGTCTCTTGAATCGGTAAGAAGTGTTCCACCTTCTTCAATCGATCAAATGTCACCCAAATAAAATCTCAACTTCTTTGGGTTCTGGGAATCCCCATAATGAATTCCATTGTCAATTTATCACACTTCTTCATAGTTATGGTAAGTAGATGAATTAAACCTCTCGGTCACTAATGCTCTACCTTAATCCTCTAATAGGTCAGACAAAGAGAGATGAAGCTTGTGATGACTTTCTTAATTCTCAACTCCCAAATTTTTTTCCTAATATCCCAATACATGTTTTTCAAACCTAGGTGCACTTACCACTAAGAGTAATGGGATTACCTCATTAACACCTCTTTCATGGAAGCAGGAACCACTATTATCCCATGAACAAAGATCCTGTCATCATTATCCATCAACAATCTTAGAACTTGGTCACTTCCCTCCAATCATTCTTGTATCATTAAGCATTTGGGATTTGATTCTTGTATGGATTTTACCCAATCCACCAACATCAATGTGATGAATAGGGGAGGAAACTTCATTATCCATTGGTCCTTATATGAATCCACCAAACATTTATCCAATAATATCATTAATATTTATTCATCCTCTAAAGTTTTATCTCTAAACTTCTTTTTTTTTTCTACTGAGAACATTTGCAATGACGTTACCTTTCCATAGAGAATAAGTCATCTCAAAGTTGAACATCTACAAATACTCCACCCAATGTCTCTACTAGAGATTTAAATCTCACTAAGATAATATGTAATTCAAGATCTTGAAGTTAATTTATATAAAAAATCTATAACCAAAAATATAATAGCACTAACACTTCAAAGCATGGACCATAGTTGCCAACTCCAGGTCATTCATAGTGTAGTTTTTCTCATGGGGTTGTATCTAGAGATAACCATAAGCCACTACCTAATCCCTATACATTATTAAATCTCCTAAATCAAAACCCAAGGCATTTCAATAAACTGAAATTATAATCTAGGGCCCTATAAATGTCTAGATTGGAGTTTTCATCAATCTTTTTTTCAACTCTAGGAAGGCCTATTTGCATAGGTCTTCCCACTCAAAATTCACACTCTTCTTTGTAAGCCCTATCATAGGTGCTTCAAAATGGGATAAGTCTTGTATGATCCATCTATTATACTCATTATGAATAAGGAATCTCCTAACCTCAAACAAATTTACAAGGAATTCCCCAGACACTGTAGCCTCTACCTTATCCAAGTCCATAGAAATATCCACCTTAGAGATCACATGCCTAATAAAATGTAATTCATGGATCCAAAAGTGACACATTGAGATATTGGAATATATCTGGTGTGTGATAAGTGTACTCAACATAATATTTAGGTGCCTGGCATGCATCTACGAGGTGTTGCAACTTAGAATTTTGTTTATCTAATTTTAGAGTATTAATATTTTATTTTTTTAATATTATAAAAAACCTCAAAATATTTTATTTTTTTATAACTATTTATTTTAAAAAAAATTATAGTTATAATTATATCTTATTATGGTGTAATTATAAGTTTATTGAAGATTTTATAGGCTAAATAATTCATTTGGAGCCTTAAAATATCATCTACACATGACTTTCACTATTCACCACATAGATAATTTATTATTCCTACATAGCTTATTTGTAATTCACATGGACAATTTTTGAACCATGTAGATGATTTTACAAAATCATTTAGCTTTTTTATTTCAACCATATCTTAGGATAAAAACTCCAAATTGACTAATTATTAATTATTTGGAAATATAATGAAATTTTATAAATATAAGTCAACTAGAACTAAAGATAATTATTCCATTTAGTATATATCTTTTAGGTATAAAATTGATAATCCAATTTTTTTACTAATTTTAGAAATTTAGATACATGAATTCAGATATGTGATTAAGCTATCTCAATTTTCTTATGTAGATTCGGTTAGATGAATCACTTACATTGATTTTCCTATTTCAATTCACCTACATGAAATTTTTTTATCTGGTGAGTTTTAGCTATGTAGAGAAAAACACCTATGTGAATTCACCTATGTAGTTTAGTGAAAGTCTACATGTTATTTTAAAATATGGAAATATGATCTATTTTATATATTGTTTCATGTTTCCATTTTCTATATGTTTATTAAAATATTTAATTTTTTATAATGACTTTATAAATTTATATTAATTATGTATAACCAATGTGAAGTGTTTTTCATTATTTTAAACATGTTTTTATAAAGATCATAGGGTGTTTTATTTTCACGCATTAAACTTACATCTTGAAACTCAAAAATCATTTTTATTATTTGATGTTGTTTTATTTGATTATATTATTTATATATCAATATTATCTGATATTAAACTCATTCAAAGTTTTTTAAATATTTTTAATTCATTGTTATTATGTTTTGAATTTCTTCACATGTTTATTGCTTTTTTACAATGAATTTTTTTTTAATTTCGGATTTCAAATTGAAACTTTTCATTTTAATGGGATATTTCATTGAATAGTTATTATAAGAATATTTTAAATTTATTCATGTGATGATTTCAAATTTGTTTAATTAGTCTTTATTGTTTTAAATCTTGGTCATGAGTTGAGTGATATTTGTGGAACGATGATTTCTCTCCTTTCTCTCTCTTTAAAATAGTCTAGTTTTATCATTTTTGAATTTTGACTTATATAACCTATCTCAATCGTGTTGAGTTTATTTATTTTAAAAAGGATTTCGAGATTTTCTGTTTTTTTATTAGAAAGTGACATACTACTCATGTGATACTTATTCTATGAGAGCCTTCATAATTTTCAAGTGATATTGTGTGAAGTTTTGTGGTGTGCTATAGTAAAGTGGTGTGTACATTCTACTCATGTTGATCATTTATCAATATTTTTGGATAATCTCTCAATGGATGAATAAAAACTTATATGACTTCTTCTACTTCCATGATGAGACTATCAAGATATCAAACACTCAAGAACTAGTACCTTTGTTTTATTCTTAGGCTATCTATTTCGTTCTGGTTGCTTGAATATGTAACACTTATTTTTATCTATCATGTTATTTCACTTTATCTTTATGATTTTTCATATTAAATAATCCTCTATATTTGGGTTGTGACTCTTGGATTCTAATGTTAGGACCATTCGGTTTGTGACCCCAATATCTAAAGTCGGGGTTGTGATTGGGTTGCGAATCCCCATAAAAAAGTTAGGTATCTTGGTTATTATTCCATAAGAAAAATTAGGTTGTAATTGGGTTATGATTCCACTTTAAAAGTTATATTATTGTAAAACATATCTATCACTGAGTAGATAAGTATAATAGTATACTAGGTCCAATTTGGACCAAACTACTATAAAAGATATTTTTGCATACTTTCTTTTATATTATGCTGCTAATTAACTTTGTTAGTTAACTTTGATAATTAATTTAGATAATTAATCCATACCATTTATTTTTTTAATCTAGTTTATTCACCACCCCCCCCCCCACTAGACCATATTTCATCACCTTATCTGACCTAACAATTAGTATCAAAGGGTTTCTAGTTTAGGATTTTTCATTTTAGATCTATTGTCTATTTACCAATACCAATGATTTGTATCAGAATTTGTTTCTTCTGGAATTTAGTCAATCCATCTATAGAGTTTTTTGTTTATATTTTATTGTGAAAACATTTTCCTAGAGCTCATAGTCTAATAGAAATATCTATAAGATGGTAGAAATGAATTCAAACAATGGATGGATTCTTCATAAACCACCTCACTTTGATGGAAATGTACATGGTTATTAGAAATATAGAATAGAGGTGTACCTCAAATAAATAAGCATAAAACACTGGAAAATCATAGAAGAAATTTACAAGCTACTAAGAGCTTCCCTGAATACTCTTATAGGAAACTATGCTTCAAGATATGTGTTAAATTACAAATTATTAAATATATTATATTGTGATATTAACAAAAGTTTGTTTAGTCATGTGATTGTATGTAAGATAGTTCATGATATCTAGATGATTCTGAAAGTTACTCACCTTGGATCAAACAAACTAATTAGAACCAAACTTGGAATGCTTTGATTGGAGTACCAAGGTTTCAATATGGGTAAGGATGAAAGTGTCAATCAAATGTTACATCAATTAAAAATAATTTTGAATGGAATGAATTCCCTTGGAGAAACTTTGGAGAACCTTGTACTTGTTAAAATAGTCCTAAGAAATATACCCAAAAAATGGAATTCAAAGAATCCTGTGATAAATGAAAGTAATAATTTAAAATAATGCACACTGGATGAACTCATCAGATCGGTTCTTCAATATGAACTTGAATTAAAAAATATTATATAAGAATAGACTTCAAAGAAAAAAGTTATTAATTTCAATTCACATATAAATTTTATTTCTAACTCTTTTGAATCTGAGGCATAGTAAAGTAAAAAAGGGGAAATTGAAAATATAATGAAAGGTATTTATAATTTGATGAAGATAAATAAAAATTTCAAGAATAAACTAAGTAAATATCAAAAAAAAGGTTACTATATATGGACCGAATGTAACCTATTATGAGTGTAGAAAGAAGGGACATATCAAACCTAACTGTCCAAAGTTAAAGCAAGAAGGGAGAGATAAATAAGATAAGAAATAATTAAAATGTGATTATCAGGCTGGAAAGAGTTTCACCAAAGAATCTGATTCAAGTGATGAATCTGAAAGTTAGAAAGATTAATCCAACCTATGTTTTATGGAAAAAAATAAAAATGAGGTTATTAATGATTTTGATTATATCTATTATTCTAATAGTGATGGTTATGTGTTTAATGATTTGTATGAATGAAATTAAAAACTCAAAAAATATGTTTTAAGAGTTACTGAATTGTATAAAGAATTAAAAGAATAAAATAATAGGCTTATCAGGGAAAGTAAGAAAGTAAATAAAGAGAATGATTCTCTCAATGAAGAAATAATAAATTCTTCTTCAAGTTCTAAAGGTAAGATATATTATAATTTTGATTTTATTCATAAGAAGAATGATAATCTTAGAAATTAAATTGTTAGCTTAAAATAAGCATGATCTATTTTGGTTCAAGGAAAGTAAAAAATATGAAAATATGTCAGCTATGATTAAACCAAATAAAGATAAATTGGTTTTGGTTATAATCCACATATTCCTAAGTTATACAAGACAACTTTTGTTAAAATTTATGCTAGAATGGTTTCTTCTATTACATGATTTAAATGTTGTATGCAAGGACATTATGTTAATGAATGTTCTCTTATATTTCCTCAATATCTTGGCTACATTATAGCTTTTATTTAAAAATATTTATCTACTATAGTACCTTATAATAAATGTTTTAAATTTGTTTGGGTACCTAATAATTCTATTACTAACCCATTTGGACCCAAAATAGCATAGACACCAAAAATGAAAATTAATTGATTTTTGTAAGAAAAATCCTTGGATAACTCAAGAATGAAACATGGTACATGGAAAGTGGCTATTCTTGAAGCATTATTGGTGGACTATCGAATTTCCTCTCTTATAAAAAATATAATGGAGGCTCTTTCACTTTTAGAGATAACTCTAAAGGTAAGGTTAAGGTATTTGGTGAAGTAATTATTTCAGATATTGTTTTAATTTCTAAAGTTTTATATGTTAAGGGTTTTAAACATAACTTAATAAGTATTTCACAATTATTATATGATGGTATATATGTTAAATTTGAAGATAATAGATGTTTAGTTTTTAAAAATAAAAATGTTATATTTTATGCTAATAGAAAAGATGATATTTATTCTATTAATTTATCTAATCAATCTAACAAAAATGTTAAGTGTCCCAATACTATAGAAATAGATGATGTTATCTGGAATAGAATTCTTGGAAATTCTAATTTTCGAATTATATAAAATTTTCCAAGCATGGACATGTTCTAGATTTATCCAAGTTAATGGTAATAAATGATTTTGTTTGTGATTCATGATTATAAGGTAAGAAATCCAGGTAATCTTTCAAATATATCAATCATGTTTCTACTTCTAGATCTCTTTAATTTTTACATCATTATTTATTTGTTCTAATTAAAATTTCTAGTTTAGGTGGAAATAAATATGTTTTTTCTTATTTTTTATGATTTCAACAGATTTATATGGGTTTATCTTATATCTCATAAGCATGAAACCTTAGCTATATTTATTTATTTTTGTAATATAGTTCAAAATAAGAAAGTTTATTTAATTTTTTCTATTAAAATTGATAATGGAGGTGAATTTTTTAATTTTAATTTTGAAAAAAATTGTGAATAAATTGGTTATGCCCATAATTTTCTTTCTCTTAGAACACCACAACAAAATGGTGTTATGGAATAGAAAAATAGAATTATTCAAGAGATGAATTGAACTATACTAAATGAATATAGTTTACCAAAATATTTTTGGGATGAATCTATAAATATTTCTTGCTATGATTTGAATAGAGTTTATATTAGACCCTTTTTAAATAAAACCCCTTATGAACTATTTAATGGTAGAAAACTAAAGGATGGTTATTTTAAAGTTTTTGGATGTAAATTTTCTATCTTAAATAAAAAAGATAATTTATATAATTTTGATGATAAATTTTTTGAAGGTGTCTTTCTTGGTTATTCTTATAATAGTAAAGATTATAGATTTTACAATATGCATACCATGATTGTTGCAGAATCTATGTATATAAATTTTGATGAATCCTATGATGTTCATAAATCTAGTTTGGAAAATATTGAATATGATTTCAAGGATTTATATTTTAGAAAAAAAATCTAGATAATGTATATGTTGAGGGGGGAATGATTCATAATAGGATCCTAGATCTTAGAGTATTCATAAATATCATCCTATTAATAATGTGATTGGTAATGTTGGTTTTGGTATAAAAACCAAAATCTCTACTTTAAACTTATTTACTAATTCTGTATTTTTTTCTGATTGTGTTCCTAATAATGTTTTAGATGCTTTTAATAATGCTAATTTGATTATTTTTATTCAAGATAACTTAATCGGTTTTCTTATAATAATGATTGGACATTATTTTAACCCCCTATAGACAAGAATGTTATTATAAATAAATTTATTTTTATAAATAAAATGGATGAATCTTGTCAAATTGTTAAAAATAAAGCTAGACTTGTTGCTCAACATTATTATCAAGAAGAAGGTATATATTTTGATTAATATTTTGGTCCTTTTGATTATATTGAATCTATTATAATTTTATTATCTTTTTTTCAAGGTTTTAAGTTATTTTAAATGTATGTTAAAAGTGAATTTTTAAATAGTTTTATTTTATGAATAATTTTATATTTCTAAACCTCTTGGTTTTGAAAATGAAAAATTTTCTAATCATGTTTTTAAATTATCAAAATCTTTATATGGTATTAAACATGAACCTTGTGCTTGGTATGATGGAATTACATTGTTTTTTTTTTGAAAATTTATTTTAATAGGGGTAAATTAGATCCTACCTTGTTCACCAAAATAATTTCAAATGATATTTTGATTGTTAAAATTTATGTTAATGGTACTTTTTTTGGATCCTAAAATGATTTGATTTATAAATAATTTTCTAATTTGATGGATAGTAAATTTTATATGGGTTTTAGGGGTTAACTCAAATTATTTTTAGGTCTTCAAATTAATTAAATAAATAATGGTATTGTTGTAATAGTGGGTAACCTAGACCCAACTTAAATAGTATTTTTTTTAATTACTATATCATGTATACAAGGATTTATGCATGATTTATTCTTACCATAATATTTTTTATATTTATACATCTTCTATTTATATGGTAATGTCTTTATATTACTTCTCATACCAAAAGGTTATCGCAATTCCCATTGTAGAACCCCCGATTTTAGGTACATGACCCTTTATTCATGTATTTTTAGTTAGTATAATGCTCTGGTTGAGTCTAAGGAGGTTTTTATGGGTTGTAGCATGTTTTTGAGGATTTTTTAGAGGTTCATGGTTTGTTCATGGTTAATAGAAATTTTACACCATCTCCAGGAAACCATGAAAGGGAATACAGTGAACACTAGCAGGCACGTGGTTGAAACATGGTTTGGACAAACTGTGTGAGTTCCTAGGGGAAACTATGCTTCTTAAAATATAGGGAAAAGCATGGCTGGAAAAAAACTAACTTTTTGAGCCAACCATGTGAGGTGTTGTCTTGAGATAGTAGCACCACATGGTTGGTGCGTGGTTTTCCAAGCTGTGTAGCCTAACCATGTGGCATACAGTTGGCACCCCTAAAAATGTAGATCTAATATGAATTAAGTATTTTAAACTCCTTTAATCACCTAATATCTCAATAAAATTAATTAATTTTTCTCCCTAAGATTGAGAGATGATCCCCTTTGATTGAGAAGAAATTATTAAGCAAATCAAATCAATTTAGAGGTCCAAATTCATTGGTAATTCATTACTCTTATTATATATAGACTTTTTATCTCTACCAGAATCTTATATCTAATCCATGGTAGATATATTCATGTTATTTTATGATAATATTTATGTTTTGTAATTGTATTGATTTAAGTGAAGAAGATCTAATCCTATATATATAGAATTTTAGTTTTGTTCTTCGTTTTCTACATTGTTGTGAGGTGGGTGGATTCTATCTTATCTCCACTCAAAATAAAACTTAAAGGATTAGTTATTATTAAATTATTTTCTTTAAATGGTTGTGAAATCTTTGTGAAATTCTTGATGGAACCCCATTTTGGTTATGGATGTGGAATTTGATAAAATTGATGGATTTCAGGAAAACCCCCTTAGTTTATAATTTTAAAATGATGATTTTAAAATTATGGTTTTGTTTTTTATTCATGTAAAGTGTTTGTTAAAATTATTTAAATAATGAAAAGGTTTTATGTGGAATTTTTTGGCATGGGTATTTGGCATACATGGTTGGTGTGAGTGCATTCCTAGACGTGGCTCTGTGTAAGGGGAATGTGCTATTGGGGCACCTCGTATTGGTCACCTTATGATGACTTGGTGGATTGATGAGATACCACTCATGAGTATGGAAAAATCACCTAGTCATGCATGGTGTGTGTGTGGAGACATGTTTTTTGGTATGACAAATAAATGATAAAGGTTTTATTCTTTCAAAAACATTCCTTGTAAATTTTTTATGGTCTTGATATAAATTTTTTAAACTAATTCTAAACTATTTTATATAAATTTTGATAACAATTTTTTATTATTGGTGTGATTTGGGAAGTTATTGGGGAAATTCTACTGAGTTTATACTCACCCCTTACTTGGTCATTGTTGTGCATTTTCATATGTCATCTATCAAGACATAGGTAAAGGAAAGATATCTTAGTTATTTAGTGATACTTCTTGATACTATGGTAATGGCATGTGTAGTTGGAGCTTAGAGTGGGATGGGTGTTTTTGGTTGATGTCACTTGGAACTTTTGAGTTTTGTGGTATTTTTTTCTCTTTGAGTATGTGTTTTGGTTTCTTCTTATACTCTGATATGGTTTTATTGGTTTTGTTATGTTTTGAGTTGTATTTTGTACCCATGCATAATATACAGGGTTAGTTGGTTATTGTTTATGTAGTTTGTATGTTTTATCCTTAAAAGGTAAAATCATCCCCCAAATGTTCTTAAGGACCTTGGAATTTATTTCCAGCTTTTGGTGTCTTGGAGATATCACCTAAGTCCTAGTATCATCGCCTCTTTTTCTCAATCCAATGTGGAGGGGTAGGATGTTACACCCATGCTTTAATAAGAACCTCTATATACTATGACATTAATCTTAAACATATGTCCTACGGACCAAATACATCATGTTGAAAGGACACGGATGATGTGTGACCATTAGGCATCGAGGGCTCATAAGCATTGATACTTCTTCTCATGAAGTTTTCACTTGGTGATCTTGAGTAGATGAGACCATGAGGACTGATCTCCCAACAGGAACACCACATGTTTTAGGTGTCATTTGTTATTCATGTATATAAACATGTGTAATGTTATATTAAGTTTAGATTATTATTATTGTATACTATTTGATCACATACTTTGATGTAATATAAAAACAATGGAATTGATGTTATAGAGAGATGGTTTGTGTTGGGTTAATCATTGGTGGTATAGAATTGATTCAATAATCAAGATAGAATTTTTCACTTCCAAATGGTAGTGATGTCTCAGGCCTAGTTGATCTGGATGGTAGTACTTCACTAAATCCATGGTCATGGTAGAATAAGTTAAGTTTTTCCAGTTAGGTTAATGAATAATAAATAAATAAAGGATGATGGTAGGAAGTGTGTGTCCTACTTTATGAGATATCATGAGACAAAGAGATTATGTTACATGGTGTATTTTCATATGAAAGGTTATCATTTCTATTATTTTTTCTAATCTCCATAGGGGACTTAATGGGTTGCTAGAATCCACTCTTGGTCTATGAATAGTAATCACTACTATTGAGATAAGGTCCTAGAGGGTCACACACTAAGCGTATTCAAAATATTTTCCTATTCTTATAAATAGGATTTTAGGAAATGGTGGGCCCAACCAATGGGATCAAAGACATGTCCGAGAATATACAATCACTAATTAATAAATAAATTTATATTATTCATGTTTAGAAAAATTGGTACTTAATTTATTTATTAAAAGTATTCACAATATTTTAAGTGAATATATGGGAAAATATTTAACGAATGAATATTATTTAATATTCAAGGTTTGTTCTATATTTGTAGGATTTAAGAGTCAAGTTAATGGCTCTCTTTTATCACATAATATATTTTATTATATTATAAGTAAGTAATAAAAATATAAATGATATTTATGACTTAGTAATTCATTCATAAGAAGTTTTTATATGTTATTTAGTGGGTAATACATTTCTGGGGTCCAAGGAGCCATTTCTAGGTGTTTAGAACCTCGCTATATAAGTGAGAGGAGTCTATCATGTAGGGTCTATTCACTGTATGATTTTGAGAGCTCCTCTCTCCTCTCTCTTTTATCCTAGAGACATAATCTCTTGATCCAAGAAACTTGGTTGAGATCTCCTTCACGGATCGAAGGAACATCGATGCGATGATCATCAGGACATCAAAGGCATCATTGAATATCCATGGTGGTACCCAAAATTTGATGAATGATATTCTTGAGGAATTTCAAAGCACATTTGGATGATACATAGGAATATAGATTCAGTTTCTTCATGAAATGGTCATCGACAACGAGCGAATGTTGAGCATGACTTCATATCAAATGAGTTATTTTTCAATTTAATTTTTGTGCCTAAAATATTTCACATGGGATCCTCAGCGGTCATACCAAGATGAAATTAATTAGACATAATGTATTTACATTGATCAAGGGTGAAATTTTTTAATTTTTATGACCATATTCTTCCATTATATACCTCAGTACCTTCAAGAATTTTCTTAAATCAGTATAAATTTTCTAAATATTTGGTTATGTGTTTTAGTCATGATTCCTGTAATACTTTTAAAACCCCTATGAGTATTAGTTATAAATTATATTTTGGTGTTTCTATAAAATCTACTAATTCTAAATTATTTAGGGGTATGATTGGAAGTTCTTTGTATTTAACTACTTATAGACCAGATATAATGTTTAGTATTTGTTTGTGTCCTAGATTTCAATGTGGTTCTAAGGAATCTCATTGAAAGGTTATAATATATATTATAATATATGTTAAAGGAACTATTAATACTAGATTATTTTATTCTAGACAAAATTCTTTTGATTTAATTAGTTACTCTAACTCTGATTTTTTAGGATGCAGAGTTGATAGAAAAAACACCTCAGGTATGTGTCGTTTTCTTGGTAAGAATTTAGTTTCTTGGAGTTAAAGAAAATAAAATTCTTTTACTTTAGATATAGATAAGAGTGAATATATTTCTATTATATCTTTTTTCTATCAATATTTGTGGATTAAACAAACTTTGTCTAACTATGGTATTAATTTTGAAAAGATAACTATTTATTATGATAATTCTTCTATTATTTCTATTTTTAAAAAACCATAAAAACATTCTCAAACTAAGAATATTGACATGTATTTTCATTTTATTCAAGATTATATTAATAAAGTAGATATTATTTTAGAACATGTTCCAACTAAAAATCAACTTGTTCATATTTTTACTAAACCATTGGATTATTTTAGATTTGAGAAAATCAAATTTGAGTTTGGTATGTTGGAAATTTAGTTTAATTTTTTTATTTTATTGAGGAGGATATTTTTTTTAATCTTTCCTATAGTAATTTTTGATAAATTTTAAAATGGGGAGAATTTTTTAAAAATATTTTTCACTTTTTTAATTTCAAAAAAGGGGGAGTTTGTTAAAACTTGGAAGTTTTTTCTCTAATTTTAGATTATTAATATTTTGTGTTTTTAATATTACAAAACACCTCAAAATATTTTGTTTTTTTATAAGTTTTTATTTTAAAAAATATATATTTTTAGTTATAATTATATCTTATTATTATGTAATTATAATTTCTCAAAGCTTTATTAAGTGTTATCATTAGTATGTTTAAATTTGTTTATATATTTTTGTTATTTGCTTAATTATTATTGATATTTCATGATTTGGGTGTTTACAACATTCTTTACAAGAATATTTAAGAGTTCTTAGGCTAAATAAGTCTTTTTGGGACCTTAAAATATCATTTATAAATGATTTTAACTATTCACCATATATCCAATTTATTGTTCCCATGTATCTGATTTGTAATTCATGTGGTCGATTTGTAAACCACATAGCCAATTTTCTAGAATAAATTAAATTTTGTATTTTGACCATATCTTGTTCTACAAAACTCCAAATTGAGTAATTTTTTATTCTTTATAAATATAATGAAATTTTCAAAATATAATTAAAACGGAACTAAAGATGATTATTCCATTTAGTATGTTTGTTTTAGGTATGAATCTTGATAATTCAATTTGTTTACTGATTTCAGAAATTTAGATATGTGAATTTGAATATGTGATATGGCTACGTCGATTCGCTTATATGGATTTGGTTATATAACAGCCTGATATTTTTCATACATAGATATTACATCTATTTAGATCAATATTCAATACTAAACAATATAGTCCATGCTAGAACTGTAAAGGTTTATAGTATTTGGAGATTAGATATATAATCTTCATATTTTATGAAATATCTTCAACATATTCCATAAATATCTTCCCTCGTATTATTCTTCATAGGAACACCCTACTAAAAAAAATTTCATGACTTAGGGAAAGGAAACATAAAAAAATGATGATCTCAAATGATCAATGAGGATAAACATGGGAGATATAACTGGATGATCATATGAAATCATAAGATAAGAATAAGGGTATGATATCATGTCCATAAGTTGCAAAATTCATACCCAATCTGACAAAGATCATAAACATGAGTTATGGAATAAAATATTTTAATTTCAAAAGACATGAATCATAAGAATTATAATTCATCATAACTCAATAATGAACCATAATCTCATGTAATAAATGTGTTTGGAATAATTATAAGTATATAAACCATTTAATATGTCATGGTTAACTACCAAGACCATTAGATCAGGCATCAACACCTATTTCCCATAACAGATCAAGCACATCGACTTGTTTCCCATAACTATCTCATGAGATATAATACTTTACCAAATGAATTAGATAGAGATATAAGTCCCACATATCACATAAAAAAACCATACTTCTGTGTGCCACAAGATCATAAAACATTCATCATATCAAAACCCATGAAAATAAATGGGTTTCATAATCATTTCATCTTAGCATAACCAATAAAAAAGAAATTATTTTCATAAACATTTTTCATCATAATCATAACCCATCCAGAGAAAGAATAAGGATGGTATCCTTGGATCATAACCCAAGTAAATAATAACTATAATAAAGTTTTATTATCATTGATGAATATATATTCCATTAAAGGATCATCAAAACCTTCTTGATGGAAATATCCTTTGAAATTTAAAAAACGAATTTTAAAATCTAAAAATTGTGCATGTAATAAAGAAACAATTTTATTTGAAAAGAACATTTTAAAATTATAAATAATTCTTCAAATAACATAGGCATCATGATTTCAGGAGATTTATTTCATTTCATATAAGTTAAAAAAAATCCTTCCATATTTTTGTCGAGAAAGTCACAAAGTACCTTATTTAGAAAATGATAAAAAGATTCATTTCAAACCATTTTATAAAATGTAAAAAATGGGAGAAAATGAATTTAAAAAATAATATTAGAATAGTAAAAACATTATTTAAAGTTTTTTTATAAAAAATTTATATATAAGACAAATTTTCCCCAGTGGATACTTAAACATAAACAATCCTGAATATTGATGAGATTGCGAAATAAAACCCTTACCACTATAGTAACATTTAAATCATAAGCTTCATGAAATAAATAAATTTATATGGGTATATAAATACCATAATTTTCATGATAATAATCATAAAATTAATTCATGGTTAGTATATACACCACACAAAAGAAACAAGTAGTGTATAAGGCATATGTCCCACATAAATTAAAGTGAGACGAAAAACCCTTATCTCAAGTCTCACCTTTCCTTGTTCATGTTAAAACCTCATTTATAATAAATATAGATTTATTATAATTGTATTAAATAAACA
This sequence comes from Viscum album, assembly GCA_963277665.1. Classification (NCBI taxonomy): domain Eukaryota; kingdom Viridiplantae; phylum Streptophyta; class Magnoliopsida; order Santalales; family Viscaceae; genus Viscum; species Viscum album. The sequence goes on along the minus strand of OY728131.1, from coordinate 490,004,845 downwards.
TATTAATCACTATAATTATATTTATGTTTTATTTATGACATATTATCAATCATTTATTAATAGTATATTATTAAAATCATTATTCTCGGTGATAACTGCTTCGTTTTCCAAATATATTTCGGTTTAGTAGACCCAGTTCTTATACTTTGATCATAGTTACATAATTTAAATAATGTTAATAATGATATAAAAATAATATATATTCATTATATACATATTAATAATCATTCATAAAATGTAGATATAGAAAAATAAAATACACTACTCATGGAGACGGTAGGTCATACGTACGCATGAATGTTGTTTCCATTTTTCAAATAATGGAATGAAAGAAAGGTAAATAATAATTCACCTCTAAATAATAATTATTATATAATATATATAATATATATTCATCAAATTCATCCTTATTACCATCCAATTAAAATATAAATTAAAAATGAATCACATCAGTTCGTTGTGGTGGTAGTCCACACGTACGCACGAACGACATTATCATTTCTTAAAGGATTGGATGGTAAGGAGTTAGACAAGATATTATTATTATATAAGTATAATTATGTCATAAATATAATTTTTAAACATTAAAATCATCTTAATACCCATTCATAAAATATGGTGATGAAAAATGAATTGTATCGCTATGTGGAGATAGTAAACTGTACGTACGCACGAGCGATACTTTAACTTATTGTTTGATGGTAAAGAGGGTGTATAATGGTTTTTAAATAATCATAATAACATTTTATCATATTAAGTATACTTAAGTTATTATATTATGATAAATAATATAGATTTATAAGAGTTAAAGAATATTAGAAAAATAAATTGATCAATTAGGGTGATTACCTCTTCTTCAAAATGACTACTTTAGATATTCTCTAAAGGGATATAGGATTAGTATTTTGGGGAGAAAAATTTTTCAGAAGAGTTGGGATTTTCAACGAAAAAAACGAGATACAGAAAGAAAATTCATAAGGAAAGAAAATACATGGAACACACAAATTTATGTGGTTCGGGAATAATCCTTACGTCCACAGAGAGGCAGAACTTCACTATGATTCGGGGGCACAGATTACAAAAATTTCTCACAAAAATCCTAGCCTAAAAATGGGCTACAAAATGAATAATATGATCCATCGTTCTTCACATGAAGTCTTCATCGCTATAGTGAAAGGTGGCCACCTTAGTCAAAAGTGATACAGTGGCTGCCGGTTGAAAGTCCAAAAGGCTACAGTAAAGTTGACTCTGAAGTCTGCACTACTACAGTGCCTTATCTGTGTCGGTTGGTCAACTCTACTACAGTGGTCATAGATGCTACAATAGCCGAATAAAATTGGTTTGGGGGCCTTCGGCCCCTGAACCCCCGGATCAGGGGCGCGTTGACCCCTAAAACCCCCAATGAGCTCACCGCAGAGCTCAACCTGCACCAGTTGCGGGCCACAAGCATTCGGACCAACTGGATCGGGCTATACCAATCCAACAAAAACACATCTAGAATGTATATAGGTAAGTTTATAATATAATTTTTTATATTATGTTCGACCTAAAATGCTCAAAGTGGTGTAATTAAGTGATGGAGGAGATGCCCTTTTATAATTGAGGTGAGGGGCGCTTTTGAAATTTCTCAAAAAATTAAATTATAATAAATTAATTCTCAGGTAAAATACCTAAAAATTGATATGGATTATAATATAAGGTGGCATAGGGTTGTAATTCCATAAATTAATAGAATTTAGACATGTTTTGGTGTAATTTTAAACCCTATCATTTTGATTAACCCGTAGTTGACATATTTTAATTTTAAATATGGTAATAATTTTTTAATATTAAAAGATCATAATTTTTTCTTATGAAGTGACAATTATACCATAAATGGAAAATATATTACATTTTAAACTATATCATAACCACCTTGTATTATTTAAATATTTTTATTATTTTTAAATAATTTAATAAATTTTTATTTTGAAAACATATCATTATCATCAATTTTAAAACAATTAATTTAATTTGACTTATAATACATAAAGACAAAGAGATAATTAAAATGTAATGCTTTAAAACCAACATAATAGGTTATATAGATCTATAAAATTCATGGGTCACATTAAATCATTCAAATTATCACTTTTAATATTTTTAAAATCATTTATTATATTTTTTTATTAAATGAAGAAATGTCGCATCAGTGTTACATAAGTAATTAAGGACATTATCAAATTACTAAAAATGAAAAATAAATTTATATCATGAAAATTTTCACGAACTAGCCTGGATACCCTGGTACCCTAATGGTTCCTAACAAAATAGTATCAAAGGTGTAGGTTAAGCATACTGCCTTGATGTTAGTATACAGTTGTGAAATCTTGTCATGACTTAGGAGGTACTTACGAGTGATTGTCTAGCCAAATCTTATCATAATGATCCTTAAGTCACCATGGGTGGTTTGGGAAAGATGAATTGAGTATTAGTTCTAGTCTTCTCCCTGTTTTAGATTTGGATAGGTTGAAATCCAAATCTTTTTTTCCTATCTATTGGGATTAATTTACCTTATCGGTCTTACTTGAGTGTTAGTCTTAGTAATCTTCAAATGACTTCCTTATTGTTTGCTAATGTTTTGTAGAATCATACCTCTGAGAAGATGTGTGAATCAGATCCAAGAGGAAGTTGTTGATGAACCACAACGAGAAAATCCTCCCATGTACTCAAATCTAGTTAAGGTTATTGTACGTGTTGTCTAAGATTTGGGATAGGCAACTGCACCCGTTCCTATTTAGGCTCTAGGTATGGAACCTTAGAGGGATGAGTCTCTAAATAATGCTCGGGAGTTACTTCACCAAAATCCACCAATTTTCAAAGGCTCCAATGATCCTTAAGAGGCTAAATATTGGTTGAGCAAGTTTGAGCATCTATTTGAGTTCTTGGAAATTCCTGATTCTATTAAGGTGAAATATGCCACATTAAAGCTAGAGGAACCTAGAAGGAGATATGGGACATGATGGTGATATAAAATAATAATGATTGATTAGAGTATATGGACTTTAAATCTCTTTCCACCAACCATTTCTATCCAGATTTGATGGTGTTGGCTAAGGCTAAAGAGTTTTTCAAGCTCTAGTAGGCTGATAGGACCATGACTGAATATACAAATTGCTTTATTAAGCTTATGAAATTTGAACCTAATATTTATCAAATGAGAATATTAATACTCGACAGTTCAATATGGTACTTTGATCTGATATTCGTTATCAAGTTTTCTTATTGAAGCTCTCTTCTTGTGCTGAGGTTATAGATAGAGCATTGATGGTTTATATAAACTTAGTTGGTAAATCAGGGTTGATGGGAATTACTTTTTCTCCCAATGGTAGATCTATGAGTTACTTTAAAGGAAATATTAAGCATAATGAGCCTCATGATGGTTCTTGATAGTAGGGTTCATCTGGACCTCCTACAATGCCTGGAAGAGGCCCTTTGTTTTTCTACTGGTGTGGCAAGCCTGGGCAATCAAAATGGGTTTACAATGAGGGACCCAAGATATGTGGTTTCTATAAATTATCAAGTCACTAGCATAAGTTCTATCATGTATATTCTGCTCCATGTAGTGGCACGAGATCATTATCACCTAAAATTACTACGGTTAAATCAGATGCTTCATAAACTAAGGGGTTCCAACCACAGGCATCTGGAATAAATCTTCTTCACATAGTAGAAGAGTCTCTAAAGGAATCAAATATGGGTCCAGAAATTGTGGGAGGTATCATAACTATTGTTTCATCTTTAGTGACTGCTTTATTTGATACTAGTAAATCCCATTCATTCATTTTGACTTGTATTATGAATCTTCTTAATCTTCCTACAGAGCTTTTATCTTATATGATATATATTACTACTCCCCTCAAAATGAAGAGAGAGAAGGGTCTTTGTTGTCCTTTTTATGTGTTCTCTTTATCATATATTGATATTTCTTAGGATTTTCTGGTTCTTGACTTGAAACCTATTGGCATCATATTTCGGGATGGATTGGATTATTTCTAATAAAACTTGAATTGATTATTATCTGTGACGGGTCTCCTTTATAGTGCCCAATGGGGTGTGTCATGTCTTTCAGGGAGAATGGGACCCAATGTTGAGCAGATCCAGACCTTCATATCCAAATTTTAGAAAATTAATATCATTTTTTTATTTTTATCTGGAGAGATAATCCTTTAGTGATGATCTCCCTCTGGTTTTTGTCAAGTTTCTTAATGTTTTTCCTTCTGACTTATCTAGTTTTCCATTAGTAAGGGAGGTAGAGTTTTCTATTTATTTAGTACCTAGTACTCAACCAATATTTATTTCTTCTTATCGCATGGAACCAGCTGAAATGAAAGAGTTGAAGACTCAATTGGATGATCTTTTAGAGAAAGTATTTATATGTCTGGGTGTGTCACCTTGGATAGAGCCTATGCTCTCTCTTAATAAAGTTAATGGGTCACTTCACCTTTGTGTTGATTAATGAAAACTCAATTGAGTTCTGATAAAGAACAAGTATTCATTTCCACATATTGATGATTTTTTTTAACCAGTTAAAAGAGGAGAAGTGGCTTTAAAAGATTGATCTTTGATCTGGTTACCATCAGTTGAGAATAAAGGAATCTGGAATTCGTAAAATCACATTTAGGAGCAGGTATGGCCATTATGAGTACCTTGTCATGCCTTTTTGTCTAAGAAATTTTCCTTCAGTTGTTATAGATTAAATTAATAGGATCTTCCATGAGTATATTGATACATTATTTGTTGTATTAATCCTTATTTACTCTAAGTTCGGGGAGGGTCATGTTCTTCATTTGAGAGAAGTTTTATAATTGTCGATAAATCACTGAATTTATTCCAAGCTATCAAAGTGTGGTTTCTAGATTCAAGAAGTGAATTTCTTGGGACATGTGGTGTTGGAACATGGTATTTCAGGTTATATTGAAAAGTTGAAAGCTTGTATGACATGATATCAGTCGCAAAATGTTTTTGATATTTATAGATTCTTGGGTTTAGTTGGATATTATCACATGTTTGTAAAATACTTCTCAAATTTGGATTCTCCTATAACTTCCCTAACTTTAAAGGGAGTAAAGTTTTCTGGGTATGATAAATTTTAGACTTATTTTGTTGAGTTGAAACCTCTGTTGACTACTGTATTGGTGTTGACTCTTTCAGAGGCCGATTAGGGCTATATGGTCTTTTGTGATGCATCAGGTTCAGGTTTGGGTTGTGTCCTTATGCAAGGTGATCATGTCGTTGCCTATGGATCTCAGAATCTTGGGCCACATGAGAATAATTATTTGACCCATGAACTTGAACTCACAGTTCTGATTCATGCACTTAAGAGTTGGTGACATTAACTTTTCGTAGAAAGGTTTACCGTGTTTTCATACAACAAGAGATTGAGTTATATCTTCTCTCAAAAATATTTGAATCTCTACCAGAGGAATTAGGTGGAATAATTTCAATATTTTGACTTTTTCATCACCTATACCTCAAGGAAATAGAATATCATCATAGATGATTTGAGTAGGAAACTTTCGACCCATTCGTGAAATAATCATTGGAAGAGTGGAACTTGATGTCTTGTTTTTTCACAGTTACATATTTGAGTCTAGGAATCAATGGTCTAGGTTTCTTTGGCCAATGTTCAGTTGACCTATTCTCTTCTTGATATGATTATTTATGAATAATAGCTTAATGATGATTTATGTAGCATTATAGACTCCCTTTATGGTGGGGAGACCATTACTGAGTGGTCATTCTTGATGGTGGGTATTCTATTCTTTCAGAATCATTTTATTGTTCCATTATAGGTAAAAAAAGTGTTGATGGGGAATTTCTATAATTCCCATTGGGAAGTGCACCTAGAAAGCATGAAGATGTTTTATTACATGCGGTGTTGATTCTAGTGACCAGGTATGAGATGGGGAATTACTAATTTTGTTTCTCAGTGTTATACTTGCCAACAGTTCAAGGTTGAGCACCAAAGACCTTTGGGTTTACTTCAGCCACTTCCAGTACCTACATGGAAGTGGGAAGAGATCTATAGGGAATTTATGGTTGGGTTTTTGTATACTCATAGAAAGAAGAATGTGATATGGGTTTTGATCGATAGGCTGACTAAATTGGCTCACTTTATACCCATTCATGATATAACCAAAGTTGAGGAGTTGTGAAATCTCTATGTGAGAGAGATTATTTGTTTTCACAAATTTCCATATACTATAGTCTCTAATAGGGATCCTCGTTTTACTTCTTGCTTTTGTAGAGGCCTTTAGGAGGAATTGGTATCTCTGGTTCATTTGAGTGTGGCATAACATCCATAGTCGGATGGCCAGATTGAGAGAGCTATATAGATTCTTGAGGATATTCTTTGTTCATGTGCCCTTGACTTTAATGGGGCTTAGGATGACCATTTGGGGTTGGTTTAGTTTTCTTATAACAATAGTTACCATTCCACAATCAGAATGGATCCTTTTGAGGCCTTGTATGGTCGACCTTGTAAATCTCTATTGTGTTGGTCATATATCGATGAAAGTTCCTTGGTTGGACCGAGATTGGTTCCAGAGAAAAAATTGAATATTTTTTTGATTTGTTAAAGAATGTTGATGGCACAGATATGGTATAAGTCTTATACTAATATTCATCATATACCATTGAAATTTTCAACTGGTGATCAGGTGTTCTTGAAAGTTTCACCTCATTTGGGTCATTGACGACTTGAGAGGAAAGGGAATCTTGCTCCTCGTTTTGTAGGATATTTTGAGGTTTTTAAAAAGGTGGTAAAAGTGGCTTATCATTTAGCATTATTCCATGGTTGATTTTGATACATAATGTGTTTCATGTATCATAGCTATATAAATATTTTTCTGATCCATCTCATGTTCTGAGCTGGAATGATCTTGATGTTGATCTCGATTTATCTATGACTGATCATCTATTCAAGATAGTTGATTCTGAAACAAAGGTGATTCATGGGAGTATGATACCTTTGGTTTGAGTGCTATAGAAGTATGGTTCTGATACTCATGAGACTTGGTAGAGAGAGGCACTGATGAGGGAGGAGTGGCCTTATCTTTTTGACATGAAGGATTCTTGATAGGATTTTTAGGTATCAAAATTTTCTATGGTGGGGAGTTTTTAGCATCCTATTACTATTTTCAGGTACTTCTTGACCTCCCACTTTTTTCATTCTTTGGTTTTGGTTCTTCTCAGGTTGTTTTGGGGAATAAGTTGAAAATTTTGGAAGGCTCTTGGGTTGTGCACGGTTGGCACACAGTTTTCCCAAACCTTGCGCCCTACTACTATAAACCATAAAAACCCAAACAGTGAGGGTTTTCATAGTTGGTGCATGATTTGGAAAACCATGTTCCCACCTATTAGAAATTATGCACCCCTTTAGAGGGGTGCACAGTTTGAAAAATCGTGCGACCCTTCCCAGCTAATCGTGCAAACGAAGAAAATTAATTATGAAAAATATTTTAAAATTCTTCAAACCCTATTTTGGATCCCCGCTCGACCCTAACTTAGAATATCTCAATTTTTAAGGTTTTGGGAGATCTCAAGGACCCATTTTGGCTCCTCCAAACCCATTCTTAAGCAAATCAAAGCTGGCTGAATATTGTTTGATCTCTTCCCAATAAGTGATATTCTCCTGATCCTTCTCTCTTGCTCTTTTCCTCTATCCTACTAATGGTTTGTTAGATCTCCATGTTGTTGGAGAATCTAAATTCCACTATTTGGGATCTTGAATATAGGTTTGATTCCTTGATCTCTGTTTTTGACTTTCTTCACTAGAGTTTCTATTATGATATTTGTGTTGTGTGATCCTGTGATCTATGATAGGTGGTTCCATTTAAGATTATCCAATTAATTTAACCTTGAATTGCTTGATTGTTTAAATTAATTTCAAAAGTTTTGAAAACCTAATTTAATTTGAATTGGGAGTTGAAATTTATTTGGCATGAGAAATTGGGGGAAACCCTCAATTCTAGTGAATTAGGGTGTTATTTGGATTTTATGGAATTGTGAAATTGATTTGGAAAATTTGATTTGAACTTGGTATTTGAGAAAAATAGCTTAAACTATTTTGATAAGAACCTTAGATTGGTTTTATCCTAAAAAATACATGAATTGATTAAAAACCTATGTTTTGGTTTTTAAAGATAAATTGGAATATTGAATTGGAAATGGGAAAATTTTATTTTTTAAAGTTTTAAAATAAATTGCTCATTATTGATTTTTATTTGAGAACATAAAATCCTAGGTAGTTAGTGAGTTATTAGGAACAAACATGATAGTATGGGAATAACCTAGAAAAGGATTTTTGATTTACAAATCTAACATAAACTTATTGGTAAATCTTATCCTCGGTAGGATGTTGGTTAGTCCTCTTTGACCAGTGTTGAAGGGACATGGGTGCACATCACCGAGATCACCTATATGAGTGTGCGAGGATCCCAAAACCTAAAACTATCGTACCTCCTAAAATATAACTATGTTTCTCATTTGTGATTATTTTGATATATATTTCATTGTTTGTAAAACTTCTTTACATATGCCTTGTGAATTTATATAAACTATTTTATATAAAATGTTTATTAAGTAGTTGTTTTGTAATGTTTCCAACAATTGAAATGAAAAGCATGATTTTTTTAAAATATTCTCTTGTATTTTATTGCCTATTTTATTTAAATTTGAAAGCATTATTTGTTTAATTATTGTGGAATCTTATTATGGAAAACTTGGTGAGACCCTACTGGGATTTTAGATCACACCCTATCTTTTCCTTCAGGTGTTTTTAGATTTTATTCTTATAGGTTCGAGCAAGGGGAAAGAGCCACTTGGCGGTGGTTCTTTTTATTGATCATTTGATCTTGGAGTGTTGTGTCCATTGGGACTTGGGTTGTTTACCTTTCATTTTCTGGTACTTTATAGTTGTACTTTAGGTTTATATACCTGTTTGAATTTTGGTACTATTCTCCCTATGGATTTTTATTTTGAGAATACTGACTTGTATATGTTCCTTCCATTGTTTATGTGGAAAAATTGTTCCCAATTTTATCTTGTATGATGTCAGGTGATAGTCACCAACCTATGGGGATTGGGAATTCCCTTCGGGCTATGTTAGGATCAGATCGGGCATCAGAGTACCAGGGTATCCAGGATGGTTCATGACAATTTTTTTATTAAGATCAAAATAGACACTTAGATTTGTTCATAGCATACTTTTTTCCTATGTGGACACATAAGAGATATTAAAAAAAGAGTGAAATTTTGTAACTTTCTTTGATTTAAATAATACACAAGTAATTTTCATGGAAAAGAGTTCATTAAAATAATAAAATTCAAACCTATTGTGATAAGGGTTGAATTACCTTAATCCAATAAGAATTAGGAAGAAAAATTATAATCTTATCACTTATTTTTAAACTAGATTTACCCGATTTACCCTTTTTACTGAGGTGATAAAAGGGTCCTATTTACCAAATTTAAACCTCTTGATTATAAATATGTAATTAATTTTATCTAATTAAACACCTATAAATTTAATAAAATAATTTTAAAGTGTGCAAAATACAAAAATAACAATATTTTAGAAAGAATGCATTTTTAAACATAAAATTGGATTTATTATTATCCTATGTTTAGAAAATTATTTCTTGAATGTTTAAAACATTTGATCAATTAAATAATATATATATTTCATTAAATCATTCACTAATAGGTATTAATTTAATTTAGTGATATAAAATACATTGCACACATAAAAATAATTTTTCAAAAAAAAACATCACTTTTATTTTCAAATATTTTTTTTATTTTTAATGATAATCATTTTATAACTAATGGATTCATTTAATAAATATGTAGACCGTATATTTTTATAATTTAGTTATTACTATTCATACCCACAAGTCTAATAGCTAGGCAATAACAGACACATAATATTTTAATAATGTTTCGTGGTTCGTCTAAACTCATTGTTGTGTGAAATGAAATATCTTGAAGAAATAAAATTATTTAAATATAAATATTTCATAAAAAATATCGAGACATTACATTTTATCCCCCTTAAAATGAATTTCTACCTCAAAATTCATCGCTTTGATACAAACAAATGAGGATACTTCTACATCATCACATCCTCGGGTTGCCACATAGCTTCCTCAAATTGGTGGTTTCACCATAAACTTTGACCAAGTGAGTGATCTTATTTCATAGAACTTTCTCTCTATGATCCACAATCTTTACTATTTTTTCTTTATAAGAAATATCTTTCTCCAATAGTTTGACCAATGAGTTTAGTACATGTTAAGTATTAGGTATATACTTCCTCATAAGAGATACATGGAACACATCATGAACTTGAGATATATTTGGTGGAAGCATCAATGGATAAGATATCATCCTGATACAATCAATAATTTAAAAAGAACTAATATACCTAGGGATTATCTTTCCCTTTTTTAAAATCTCATCACCCTCTTCTAGAGATATATTTATAGGAATGCCTTATCACCAACATCAAACTATAGATCTTTCCAATGTTTGTAAGCATAACTTTTTTATTGACTCTAAACTGATCTTATGTGTTATTGAATGGATCTAACATTCTATTCCATTTCCTTATCTATATCAAGTCCCAATAGATTTATTTCTCTAACTTCATTACAGTATGTTGGAGTTTTTCACTTCCTACTATAGAGGTATTCATAAGGATCCATATGAATGATGGATTGAAAACTATTATTGTAAGAAAATTTCACTAAAGGAAGGTGTTGAAACCAACCAACTTTTAAATCCATAGAGTAATCTCTCAAAATATCTTCTAGAGTGTAAATAGTCCTCTCAGACCGTCTATCTATCTGAGGATAATAATCAGTGCTGAAACTTAACTATGTATCCAAATCCTATTGAATACTTCTCTATAAATTTGATGTAAACCTCATATCCCAATAAGATACAATGGAAATTGGTACAATGAAATCTTAAAACTTCCTTAATATATATTTTGGAATACTGATCAAGAGAGAAATTTTCTATGATAGCAATGAAGTGTGTTGACTTCATAAGTTGATCGACTATAACCCATATAACATTATAGCCTTTAGATATTTTGGGGAGTCCAATGGAAAAATACATGGTGATGTTTTCCCATTTTGATCTAGGTGTGGTTAATGGTTATAACATACCCTTAATATTATATCTCTTATCCTTAACTTGCTGATAAACCAATCACTTAGAAACATACTCTAAAATATCTCTCTTCATGTCATCCCACCAAAAATACTCTTTCAGGTCTCCACACATGTTTTTACTTCTAGTATGAATAGAAAATGATGAGCTATGAGCCTCATCCAATGACTCCTTCTTCAAATCTATTATGGGTGGAACACACACACAATTCTTGAACCTTATTATTCTATCACAATAAAGGTTGAACTCGGGAATATTTCTCACCTTCATTTTCATATCTACATATTCTTTTTATTCCTCTTTAATATTCACTTGGATATATGGTTAAACATTAATTTTATCCAAATAATATTTATATCCTTTAAGATTTCCATATCCATACTTTGTAAATCCATAAATATTAGATCTTTTGTGATCCTTATCATAGATGATCTAGCATGATCCTTTAGGCTCAAATCATCTTCAACCTTGTTTACTTTCCCAAGGTGGTAATGTATTATGTTGTCATAATCTTTAATCAGCACCACCCATATTCATTGGTGCATGTTTAACTCTTTTTGAGTGAAAATATACTTTAAACTTATATGATTAGTATACATGTCACACCATTCTCCATAGAGATAATGCTTCAATATATTTAATGAAAAAATTACCATAGCTAACTAAAAATCATGAGTTGGGTAATTTTTCTCATATCCCTTTAATTGGAATGAGGCATAAGCTATAAAAATATCATTTTTCATGAGAACACATCTCATTCCCTTCTTTGATGCATCACTATATATCACAAACCTTTCTTCACTACAATGTAGTGTGAGAATAGGTGCACTGACCAACCTTCTTTTCAGTTCCTTAAAATTCTCTTCATATTCCTCCATCCATATAATCTTAACTCCATTCCAGATCAACTTGGTGAGTGGATTAGATAATTGTGAGAAATATTTTACAAAACTTTGATAATATCCATTCAATCCAAGAAAACTACATATTTCAATTACCATAGTTGGTCTAGGAAATCTCTTAATAACTTATATCTTTGAAGGATCTACTTATATACCCTCACTTAAGATTATATGAACCAAAAATTAAACTTTATTAAGATAAAATTCACACTTGGTAAATTTTTCATAAATATTATCTTTCCCTAGGGTCTTTAGCACAATCCTCAAGTGATATTCATGCTCTTCCTTAATATTTTAATACACAATAATTCCATCTATAAAGACTAACACAAACTAATCAAGGTAGTCTATAAAGATCATATTCATTAAATCCAGAAATATAGTGGGGAATTGGTAAGAAAAAAAGGCATCACTATAAATTCATAGTGTCCATACCATGTATGGAATTTCATCTTGGGTATATCCTCTTTATTGAACCTGAATTGATGATATCCATGATTAAGATCAATATTAGAAAAGTATTTATCTCCAGTAGTTGATCAAATAAGCCATCAATATAGGGGAGAGGATACTTGTTCTTAATATTGATCTTGTTAATTTCTTGATAATCAATACAGTTTTTCATTGGTCCATATTTCTTTATAAAAAAAAGAAAATGTGCACCCCAAGGTGATGCCCTTTTCTGAATGAACCCCTTTTCAATATTCTCTTAGAGTTGCCTCTTCAATTCCTACAACTCAATTTTGTCCATTTAATAAATATTCTTTGAAATATGCATAGAAATAGGTATGAGTTTTATTGAAAACTCAACTTCACAATTTGGTGGAATACTTGGTAACTCTTTCGGAAAGACATCAATAAACTCTTGCATAATAGGCATATCATTGATGTTTAGTTTATCCCCAACCATATAAGATAAATTCACTTTTTGAATGGGAATAATGTCTCATATGATGGATGTAATTTCCATCAGAATTTTATATTCATCCTTGCATCTATAATCATAGGTTTATTCAAAATATGAAATGTGAATTCCCTTCCTTATAAATTTATATGGGCTTTATATAAAGAAATTCAATACATGATAAAAATCACATCGAGTTAAACTGGGAGAATCATAAGATTTTTATGAAGCACTTTACCATAAACTTTAATTGGAGAAGAACTATAGACTTAAGATGAAATTGTTGTGCCATTAAAAGGTTTCACGGTTAACTTAATATCCAATTGTTAAGGTGATATGGTTCCTTAGAAAATTTTTTTGAAATAAAAGAGTGGGTGGATCCAAAATCAAATAAGATATTAAATGTTCTATAATGAATAATAAGTGTACCTTTCATCACGTCATTCTTGTAACCCACTTAGGTAGTTGTGATCGCATGATATTTCACTTTTTCTTTGGGCTTAAGAGTTTGTTGATGGTGATCATAAAAACCCTTCAAATTCATGCACCGGTTGACATAATACCCTTGCATTTGAATCATTGGAACATGGGTGGTGCATTATTTGGCTTCTTATTTTCCACCATTGTATTAATAGGACTATTTATCACCTTCCGAAAACTCATGGGCTTTATGGCATGACTTTACACATTTAAATCACCCATCAGTTCTATTAAAACACATAAATTTATGTTTATTCCCACATTTATGGCATGTATGTGGATGGAATTTCTTTTTTAAATGTTTTCATTTCTTATCAAAACCATAGGAATAGTGGGAATCTCTAATTTTCATTTCTACTTTGAGTGAACATCAAACAATTTATTTGTATCTATCGAAGTCTCTTACATCTAATTCCTTTCAGAGACTTGATTTTAAGACACAAAATAATTGATAAATTTTACTTTCAGGGCTGATAACTAAACCATATTCATACCTTTCAAGCCTTGTAAAATTTTTCTCATAGGTACCAATAGATTCATCATCCTTTTACTTTATCTCAAAAATTCCTTATCCATCTTTGCACATAGAATACGAGGAAAGTACTTACTGAATAATATCCCCTTAAACTCATCCCATTACATGTATTAAATTTCTTCCTCTTGCATCATATTATTGATAATATTCCACCATTGATCTGATTCGCCTTTCAGGTGATAAACAGACATGACAATTTTTTTCATGTCCTGAGCATTGAAGGACAAAAAATATTTTCTCAATGGTGTTGATCCATAACTCAATAACTAGTGGATCAGAATATCTACTAAAATATGGTGTATGTTACCTCATGAAAGATTCAACAGTATGTTGTTCCCTCCTTTGATCATTTGGAAACTCGACATAATTCATATCCAGATAAAGTTGTGTGTGTATATCATCAAGATTCTACATTCCAGTTCCCATAACATTTGGTTTCGCAGGTGTAAAATCATTTCATTATCCATCAAATTTATAATTAAGATGACTCCTTTGGTTTCCAACTATTTACTAAAACCAAAATTCATATTGTGTGAGATAATAATCATAGTGTAAAATCACATAATTATAATAAATCATTTATAGAATTTCTAAATCATGACACCTTCCTCTATGGAAAATTAGGATTAACCTAGGTCATTCATGATCATTACAAAAAATTTAGGATTTTATCCTATAAATAGACCTATCCCCAGGGTTTTCATAAAAATGTTCTAACCCTAATCTCCAAATATTGACTAAACCCTTCTTTAATTTCAACTATAATTTCTTGAGTTTTTTCATACCTAGATATTACATCTATTTAGATGAATATTCAATAAATAAAAATATGAATCATTCAAGAACTATAAAGGTTTAGAGTATTTGGAGATTAGATATACAATTTTCTTATTTTATGAAATATCTTCAACATCTTTCATAAAGATCTTTACTCATAGTACACTTCAAAGGAACACCTTGCTAAAAACTTTCTTTATAACTTGGGGAAAGGAAACATAAGAAAAGGGTGATCTCACATACTTAGTAAGGGTAAAAATGGTATATATATCAATGAAATTATGTAGGAATAATATAATCATAAGGTTATGAGATCATGAATATAACATAAAAATTTCATACCCAATCTAAAAAAAATCATAAACATGAGTTATGGCATAAAACATTATCATTTCAAAATACATGAATCATAAGAATGAGAATTCATCATAACTCATTCATGAAACATATGTTCATGTTATAAATTTATGTTGAATAATCATAAGTATATAAACCATTTTATATTTCAAGGTTAACTACCAAGACCATCGTATTAGGCATCAACACCTATTTCCTATAATGGATCAAGCATGTTGACTTGTTTTCCATAATTATATTATGAGATATAACACTTTACCCAATTAATTGGAGGGAGATATAAGTCTCACTAATCACATAATTAAAAAAATACATATCTATGCCACAATATCATAAAACATTAATCATATCTGAACTCATGAAAAGAAATGGGTTTTATAAACATTTCATCATAGCATAACTCATGGAAAAGAAATGGGTTTCATAAACATTTTTCATCATAATCACAATCCATCCAAAGAAAGAATAAATATTGTATCCTTGGATCATGACCCAAATAAATAATATTTATAATTAAGTTTTGTTATCTTTTATGAATTTATATACCAATAAAATATCATTAAAACCTTGTTGAGAAAAATATCCTTTGAAATTAAAAAAAACACATTTTAAAATATAAAAACTACGCATGTAATAAAAAAAACCATTTTCTTTAAAATAAACCTTGTAAAATTATAAAGTAATATTAAAATCATATATGTTTCATGATATAAGTAAATTCCTTTCATTTCCTATAAGTTAAAAAAACATTACTTCCATATTTGTTTCGGGAAAGTCACAAAATATCTCGTTTAGAAAATGAAAAAAAGTTTCCTTCTGAACCATTTTTTTAAAAGTAAAAAATAGATAAAATTAATTTAAAAAAACATGTAATAATATTAAAAAAATATTTAAAACATTTTTATAAAAAATGGATGTGGAATAGAAATATTCCCTAGTGGATACTTAAACATAAACAATCCCTAATATTGATGAGATTGTGAAATAAAACTCTTACCATTATGGTAACTTTGAATCATAAGCCCCATGAAAGAAATAAATTTATATGGGTATGTAAATCCTATAATTTTCATAATAATAATCATAAAATACATTCATGGGCATTATATACACCACAAAAAAATAAACAAGTAGTGTATAAGGCATGTGTCCCGTATAAATAAAAGTGAGATGAAAATCTTTTACCTCAAGTATCGTATTTACTTGTTCATGTTAAAACCTCATATATAATAAATATGTGTTTATTATACATGTATTTTATAAAAATATTAATCTATATCATTCCATGTATGATTTATTTATGACATATTATCACACGTTTATTAATAATTTGTTATCAAAATCACTATTCTAGGTGATAACTGCTTCGTTTTCTAAATATGTTTCAGTTCAACAGTCTCGGTCCTTATACTTTGATCATGGTTATTCATTTCCAGAATTTATTAATGATATAAAAATAATATATATTCATTATATACATATTTATAATCATTCATAAAATGTATAGATAGAAAAATGAATTACACCGTTCATGGAGACGGTAGGTAGTACGTACGCATGAAGTTTGTTTCCATTTTTCGATTGATGGAATGAAATATAAAGGTAAATAATAATTCACCTATCCAAAATAATTATTATATAATATATGTCATATATTTTCATCAAATTAATTCTCATTACCATACAAGTAAAATATAAATGAAAAATGAATCACATCACTTCATGGAGGTGGTAGTCCACACGTATGCACAAACGAGGTTATAGTTTCCCAAATGATTGGATGGTAAGAAGTTAGACATTATATTATCATTATAGAAGTATAATAATGTAATAAATATCATTTTTAAACGTTAAACCCATAACAATGCCCATCCATAAAATATGGTGATGAAAAATGAATTGTATCGCTATGTGGAGACGTTAAACCGTATATATGCACGAGTGATACTTTCACTTCTTGTTTGATGGGAAAGAGGGTGTATAATGGTGTTTTAATAATAATAATAAAATTTAATAATATTTAGGATAATTAATATATTATTTTATTATAAACACCATAGATTTATATGTGGTGAAGAAGAGTAGAAAAATAAATTGATCGATTAGGGTGATTACCTCTTCTTCAAAATGACTCATTTAGATCTCCTCTAAAGGGCTCTAGGATTGGTCTTTTGGAAATATAAGAACATATATAATGTGTATAGGTAAGTTTAGAAGATAATTTTTTAAAGTATGGTCAACATATAAGGCTAAAATTATTTTAATGAAGTGATGGAAGAGGTTCCCTTTTATAATTTAGGTGAGGGGCACTTTTGAAATTTCTTAAAAGATTAAATTATAATAAATTCATTCTCAAGAAAAATACCTTAAAATAGAAATGTATTAGAATATAAGGTAGTATAGGGTTTTAATCCCATAAAACAATATAATTTAGACATGTTTTGGTGAAATTTTAAATCTTGTCATTTTGATTAACCCTTAGTTAACATATTTTAATTTTAACTATGGTAACAAATTTTTCAATATTAAATGGTTGTAATTTTTACTTATAAGGTGAAAATTAGACCATAAATGACCAATTTATGAAATTTTAGAACATATAATATCCATATTTTATTATTTAATAATTTTTATTATTTTAAAATAATTTAATAAAATATTATTTTGATAAAATATCATTATTTCCAACTTTGACATTATTCATTTAATTTGACTTATAATACATCAATAAAAAGGTAAAATTAGGATATAATTCTTTAACACCTGCATAATAGGTCATATATATCTATAAAATTCGTGGGTTTTATTAACTCATTATAATTATATCACTTTTAATATTTTCAAAACCATTTATTAAATTTGTTTATTAAATGGAGAAATATTGCATCAGTGTTTCATAAGCAATTAAGGCCATTATATAATTACTAAAAATTAAAAATAAATTTATATCATGAAAATAATTTAATTAATATCAAAATAGACACTTATATTCATTCATAAAATACGTTTTCCCTTATGTGGATATATAAGAGATATTAAAAACAGAGTGTCATTTTGTAACTTTCTTTAATTTAAATAATACGTAAGTAATTTTCATGGAAAAGTGTCCATTAAACTAATAAAATTAAAAACTAATGTAATAAGGGTATAATTAACTTAATAATATAATAATTAGTATGAAAAATTATGATCTTATCACTTATTTTTAACCTAGATTAACCCGATTTACCCTTTTTATTGAGGTGATAAACTTTATCATGGTTACTATTCATATTGAGAAAAAATAAAATGATCCTAATTAAAAAATTTGAATCTATTGATTATAAATATTTAATTCATATTATATAATTCAACACCTGTAAATGGGATAAAATAATTTTAAAGTAAATGGGAAAATGCGATAAAACTGCTTTTATAAAGAATACATTTTTAAGCATAAAACTAGATTTATAATTATCCTTTGTTTAGAAAAATATTTTTTGAATGTTTAAAAAAATTTATAAATTAAATAATATATAAATTTCATTAAAATAATTCACCAAAATGAATTAATTTAATTTATATATATAATACATTACAAGCATAAAAACAATTTTCAAAAAAAACATCACTTTTATTTTCAATTTTTTTTGTTTTTAATGATAATCATTTGACAAATAATGAATTAATTTTATAAATGTGTATACTATATATTTTTCATAATTTAGTTATTATTATTCATACCTTTCAATCCAACTGTTAGGTGATAATGGACACACAATATTTTAATAATGTTTTGTGTTTTGTTTAAACTCGTTGTTACGTGCAACATAAGCTATCGAAGAAATCAAATTATTTAAAGAGAAATATTTTATAAAAAAATCAGGGTGTTATAGGTTATGTGAATTGATTAATTAAATTCACTTATTTTCAATTTTCCTATATGCATTTTTCTTACATGGTGAGTTTTAGCTACATAGAGAAAAATTCCTATGTGAAAAACACCTATGTGATTCAGTGAAATTCTATAGGTTGTTCTAAAATCTATAAATATACTTTATTTTACATACTGGTTTATATTTCAATTTTTTGAATGTCCATTTCAAATATTTAATTTTTTCTAATGACTTTGTAGATTCATATTAATTATATAGAACCAATGTGAAGTGTTTTAAATTGTTTTAAACATGTTTTTATGAAGATCGAAGGGTGTTTTATTTTCACACATGAAACTTACATCTTGAAAATCAAAAATAATTTTATTATTTTATGTTTTTTTCTTAAATTATATTATTTTCAAATTTATATTAGTTGATATTAAACTCATTCAAACTTGGTTTAATATTTTTAATACAGTATTATTAAGTTTTGAATTTCTCTACATGTTTAATTATTATTTTAAATATAATGGTTTTAAATTTCATATTTCAAATTGAAACTTTCTATTTTCATGGTATCATTAATTGACCTATTATTATGTAACTAGTTTAAATTTATTCATGCGATGATTTCAAATTTTTTTAAACCAGACTTCATTGTTTTAAATTTCGTTCATGAGTTGAGAGATATTCATAGAACTGTAATTTATCTCCTTTATCTCTCTTTCCAATAATCCAATTTTATCATTTTTGAATTTTAAATTCTCTAACCTCTCTCAATTTTATTGAGTTTATTTATTTTAAAAAGGAGTTCAAACTTTGTCGATGTATTGTTGGAAAGTGACAGACTACTCATGTAATACTTCTTCCATAAGAGCCTTCATAATTTTTAAGTGATATAGTGCAAAGTGTTCTGGTGTGTTATAAAAAAGTGGTTTGTATATTTTTCATTTCCTGGTCATTTCTCACTATAGATGGATAATCTCTCAATGGATGAAAATCAAGTTGATCAAATAGTAAAGAAACAATACTCGTGTTTTATTCTTATTTTATCCATTTCATTCTGGTTGCTTGAGTCTGTAACACTTCTTCTTATCTCTCATATGCTTTCACTTTCTCTTTATGATTTTTCATAAAAATCATTATCTATCTTTGGGTTATGACTCTTGGATTCTAAATCTAAGACCATTCGGGTTGTGACTCCTGATATCTAAATTCAAGGTTGTAATTAGGGTGTGAATCCCCATACAAAATTTTGGTGTCTTGGTTATTCTTCCACTAGAAAAAGTATATTATAATTGGGTTAGATTACCCTTAAAAATTTATATTAGTGAAAAATTTATCTCACACCAAGTAGAGAGGTATAAGAGTACACTATGTCCACTTTGGACTGGACTACTATAAAAAAATCCTTTTATTATTTCTTTTATTTTATACTAATAATTAACTTTGTTAATTAACTTTGATAATTAATTTAGATAATTAATCCATATCATTAATTTTTTTAATATAGTCTATTCAATCCCCCCCTCTAGACCATCTTTCATCACCATATCCAACCTAATATGAGGTTTGTGAGTAAATAAGGATATCATCAATAAATACCCCCAATGAAGGAGTTGAGATACTAATAGAAGATCATATTTATAAGATGTATGAACATTATTGGTTCATTTTTCATCCTAAAAGGCATGATAAGACACTTATATGGTCTATATCTACTCCTGAACACTATCTTAGGAATATCCTCCTCTCTAACCCAGAGCAGGTTGTATCTTGATCGTAGGTTAATCTTA
Source organism: Viscum album (assembly GCA_963277665.1). NCBI lineage: Eukaryota > Viridiplantae > Streptophyta > Magnoliopsida > Santalales > Viscaceae > Viscum > Viscum album. The sequence continues at coordinate 489,984,017 of OY728131.1, read as the reverse complement.
GAGAATAATCAGGCTCCACACAACTAATTAAACAAGCCATTGATCCTTGAAAACGGGTATCAATTCTTTATGGTCACCTAGTTCAGATTCCTATAGTACACACATAGTTGAATACTATCATCCTCCATTTTTGTGAATAACACTAAAACACCCCAAGGAGATGTTTTCAGCCTGATAAAACCATTCACCTCCAAATCCTCAAGTTGTACCTTGAGTTTCTTTAACTCATTCGGCACCATAATATATAGAGGTATCGATATAGGTTGCACCCCTAACATGAATTCGATCTCAAATGAAATTCCTATATTAGGAGGAAGACCTAATAAATCCTCTGTAAAAATATCTTGATAGTGAACTACCACTACAGTAAAAGAGGAGGGAGTTACTACCTAATATACCATATGATCCATGTTTGCTAATTACATTGTAATATCTCTAATATAGATCAAGTATATTCTCATTATACATGCTCCAATATCCCATTCATTGGTCATCATAGTATTCTCCCCCTTGGGTGTAGTAAAGGATACACGTCTCCTATAGTAATCAACGTGCACCTGATAACTAGTCAACTAGTCCATGCCAAAGATCACATTTAAGCTAGTCATATCTAAGATCATAAATTCCCATGGATGTTCATATCCAAAAACTACTACGAGACATTCTAGATATCTCTGGAGATGATCCACTCTCTTCCCTAAGGGTGTTTCGAGAGAAATAAATTCAAATACAACTTAAGTAGTTAATCAAGGATAAAAACAAATTGAGCAGATATAAATGAATAGTAAGCTATTATATCAAGAAAGGAAGAAGATAATGTAGTTGTGATCAAGATCATAACTCAAACATTAGATGGTTCCTCATCATTTCTAGTTGGAACCTATTCCACTACATACATTTTGTTTGCCTTAGCTCCACGGGCCTTTCCATGAGGCACATAACTTGTCTGGGTTGTTGATGTTTATGGGGTTAGAGTCTGCTACTGATAACTATAGCTAGACCCCTAGGTCATAGTATGTATATACCCTACACACCTGTAAGATCCACTCTATAATTCCCTTGAACATAATTGTTGCATATGTCCCATTTTTTCACTTTCACAATACTTGATCTAAGGTATTGGGAATTTTTTTTGATAATGGTCACTCTGACCAAAGTTGAAATACTGGGGACCTACACCTCCCATAGAGGGGGCTGAAGAAACTCTGATCTGCTCTAATATCCTACCATTATCCTACTATAACTCATCGTACTTATTATTCTTTCTCCCAAAAGAGGCATCCACTGCCACATTGAAAGGTACTCTATTCGACCCACCAATGGTTGGAAGAATACTAGTAGCACTATCCTCCACCAGAATTTTCATGACCATTAAGGCCTTGCGAAGCACCTCTAGATATGTCGTCAAGTCAAATCTCCTAACTTGATGTCTCCACTATAGTTGGAGGATGATATTGAACTTTATATCCTTATGTGACTCACCCCCATCCAAAAGAGGAGTGAAGCGAAGCAACTCCATGAAATAAGCAAAGAAAGAAGACACCAACATAGGTCCCTATTGAATCACTATAAACTTTTGAGCATAGTCCAAATTCAACATACCTAGAGAGATCTCCTTAAATAAGAGGTATTTTATGGTCTCCCATGTAATACCCTCACATCTTCTTTCCTGGTTCATGTCACCCCACAACCTCCTAGGGGTCTTTGAAACATGAAAGCAACCAAATTTACCTGTTGATCCTTCAAGATTTTCACTAGATCGAATATCCCCTCAATGACATCAATTGAGTCCTCAGCATCCTAAGGGACTCTGGTTCCCTTGGAGGATGGATGATGTTGGATATTAAAGTCCTAAGTGTAATTACCAATATTCTAGGAGCTCCTCTACCTTGGACAGACACTAATCAAAGACTTCAGGGGTTGTAGTGGGTTTGTCACCTAAACCACTAGAGAAGGTACAATAACATGCTTAGTTTCACCCTCCTATAAATTTTGTGGTAGAATAAGCGTTTTCTCCCTTGAAAAAACATTCTGACATGCTTTCTTCAACAATCTCATTCAATGTATTCTAGGAGGCATTATTTATAATGCCTAACATACGCTTAGAACATCTATAATAGGTTACTTAAGACAACAACCTAAGTAGTTTATAGGCATACACAAGGTATTTCTATAGAAAACTTATCCTAAGAGGCTACCCATAATAAAAATTCATAACCCTCCTAATATTACCCAAGGCTCAACCCTATTTCTCTATACCTTCATGTTAGTCATCATCATATACATATAATAAAAAGCATGCTCAAGTTTAAATAATATAAATTTCAGCATGCTTTATCAAAGAAGAAAAAATCACAAATCATGGAATTTAATTAAATTAACCATCTTAGATAGAAAGAAATAGTTATATTTATGACATGTGATCCTAAGTTCCTAGTCATGATGCATGAATGCACTCAAATCCCATAAATTGTAACAACACAACATGCTCAGGATTAACATAAAATCATAAAACCACAATTGTAATAGTAGTCCCATCATTGGTAACTCAGAGTTCCATAACATAAGAGATGTCCATACACTTACATGACTCCCCTACCTGAGTTACACACAACCTAACTCCTTTCTAAATTACCCTGAAAATAGTCAAGAAGAAAATAAAATGAAAACCACCTCTGATACCACTTTATAACACCCTGGCCTGAATCACCTGGTGTAGACTAGAGCACCACATGACCTCATCCACTCCTCCCCATATGCAAGAGTTTGTTGACTAGTAGTGAAAGTATAAAAATCATCTATGGAGAGACTATATCCTCAGTATCAAAAAAAAACATAAAAAATCCATTAGGGAAATAATTATAACATAAAAGGGACACAACGTAAGTGAACAATAAAAATTCTATAACAGATAACATGGTAGGTATCTCAATTCATGAAAGTAATAAATCAAGGACCCCCAAAGTGGTAGGTAAACCATATTATAAATGATAATCGGAAAGTAAATAAGACATTGTGGAAACACTCCAGAGTTCAACCTGACATTGCCTCTGAACCCCAAGCTTTGTCTCCTCAGCTCCATGTCATTAGGCCCTTTCCCTTCCCTATATCCTTGATCATGAAGTATGCACACACATTGATATTCCTGTGTAGGGTTTGAGTGTAAACCCAATAGTACACCATCAATGCATCTATAACATAAGTACGCATGCATAATAGGTGTATACCATGATAACAAATGAATACACAATAAAACAATAATCAATCATGTGTTGAGCGGTCGTGCACTAACCAAGATGTCATGAACCCCAACCATACTGAATTCAACTCCATGCTAGAAGGACAATCATAATAGAATTTGAGAAATAAGGTTAGCCATAGGGCCACCTTAGATATCTTTGAGCAGCCATAAGGCCATTGATTCTTGGTTCAGGCCACAACGCCATCAAGCCCTGTCTATATCACGGGTCAATCCATAAGACCTTCATACCCTATCTCTGCCTCTGGTCATACCACAAAGTCATTGTATCCCAGAACTGCCTCGGGTCATGCCACAAGGCCATGGTACCCCTTCTATGTGTCTTGTTCTATCACATACATAACTTATTTTAAAGTTATTTTTAATTTAATTTCCATTATTTCTTTGTTTTTAGGGTCTCCCGTGCATTTTTGGAGGAATGGGTGAGTTTTCATGATTTGGGCCAAACCGTGAGCCCAATTTCAGATTTAAAAATAAATTTTGATTCCTCTATAACTCCTTCATTTTTTCAACATTTTTCATTAATTCCAATTTCTACTTGGCATCCCCTGACCTATGAACACCACCAAATTAATTTGGACCATTTATAAATCTATAATCATGGTGGATTTGATTTTTTATTTAAGGGATTGGGCCTGCCAAAAAGCCCATTTCCTACATTAAAAATATTTTTTAATTTTTTAATAACTCATTCAATTTTAAAGTTTTTTCGGAGATTCCAACTCTCCCCTGAGCCCACTTACCTAAGTCACGACCCCATTCTCTCATACCCAAATTTGGAGCTCAATAGAGTCATGAAATTGGGCGAAACTTCTCTAGATTTCACAAATTGCCCATATTTGAAGAGGTAAATTGATCCTTTCATAACTCCCTATATTTTTACTCTTTTTCCCCCATTAAAATTCCTACATGATCTCCTAATACTTTTTAGAACCTCCCTTAAATGTTTAGTTGTTTTAAAATTCATATACTGGTGGATTTTGGGTCGTTTTCTTCAAGATTGTTTTGGGTTAGTGTTTCTCTCTTAAATTCCTCCCTTCTCCTTAGGGTTTCCTCCCTCTTTCATGAATTTATAGAATTTCCAGAATTTAGGGTTTGAACCTAGGGTTTTATTTGGTGTCTTTTTGGTAAAATATTTTGGTCTAGGGCTGGATTTATCTTTCTTGTGGTGCGGCGGTAGTGCGGTTTATGTTTCACACCAAGTTTTGAGGGATTCGACACTTTCGGTAGGTGGTTCCATGTGTAAACAATTATTGATGAGTTATCTTGTTGTATTTATTCATTTTTCATATTCCTCATATGTTGGGCATGGTGCGAAAACTGTTTATGATTAATTTGGTTAAGTTTTTAATTTTATAGTTGCATTTTAACTTGAAATTGGGTGTTTTCATGTGTAACTCATGGGGTATTATTTGGGTGTATTTTATAACTTATGGAATTGGTTTAATAAATCTTGTTTGGCCTTCCAATTATGTTTTGGTAATGTATTAGTGTCATGTGGGCATAAAAAGAGGGTTTTTGAATAGTTTTTATGTGTAAAACACTGTTATACTTCTTGAGAGCATTTTATGAAAATGTGTATTTCATTTGTATCTTTTGTGTTATTATTCAAGGTGATTTGATAAAACTTTGAAGTGTTTTTATAAATTTCCTTAGGGCTTCAAATTCTGTTTTTTATAGGAATTGGTATGGTTTTGGTCTTAAAAGAGGGTTTTGAAATGGGTTTTGTGTGCAAGACATAGTTACACCACTTGGGTTCTTTTTATAAAAATTTTAAATGTTTTCGTTGGTTAAACAGAGTGGGAAAAGGGTGCATATTTACTGTTTGGTGTGTGTTTGTTCACCTAATATGTGTTTTTGAAAGGTGAAGTGATTTTTTAATATGTCAAACGTTTTTAGAATGTTTTGTAAATTTCTGAAATGTTTTATTAAATTGTGATGTTGGAGCAAAACTTGTTTGTGGGATGTTTCGTGTAAGTTTGATGATAAAATGATTTTGAAGGTAAAAAGGGTATTATGTAACAAGTGAGTGGGATGTTATGTGATTTTTAATATATTGGAATGTTTTTATAAAATTGTTTAATGGATTTGTGGAAGTGTTAAAGAAATGTGAAAAGTGTTGTGGGCTATTTTGGTGTGAGTCGGATTTCAAAATCAATTTGAATGAAAAGTGGACTTTTGTGACTTGTGTGGTTGATATGGAAATGATATTTGCATATGCAATGTATATTTCTTGACTTTTTTAAATTTTTTTAGCACAAAGGGAAAACCCGGGTATCTAGGTGGGTGGACGTGTACTAGTATGCTAGTGAATTCGTGGGGTTTGGCCTCAGTTTCACTTAGCAAGATTGACGCTTACAACTCTAAATAAACTATGATGATGATGATTGGGGACCACTAGGTTATGGTTATGTTCCCTAATAGTGGATCGTGCATGAAACTGATATTTGTGATGGTTACTCTCACCGATATACGAGGTACCTAGGACCCACAGCTAGCTAAGGCCTAGGAGTTATTTCCTATTGCCTGTGTTCATTAGATCTTTTATACTTACCGTCGGCATACATTATATTTGGCTGGAAAAATCAGTATCATTAGAATTTATTTTAAAAGTGTTGATTCTTTAAATTATCCCACTTGAAAACTGTTTTAATTTTTAAGTTTCAACTTTTAGAAATTGTAACTAGCATTTATTGTTTATGAAAACTTGCAAGCTTTTCATCTCTGAATGTTTATCACATGGTATCTCTTAGTGTTGGTATCCTACTGGTCATTGTCTCACACCCTACTTACACCCTTGGGTGTAAGTAGACTCGAGTTTTTTTTGTCGCGGGTTGGGTACAATTTTTAGTGCCAGTAGTTCAGGTTTCTAGCAGGTCCTTGGTGGTGAAGTCTTGTGGGGATGGCTTGAGGGAGGTGCCTCTTTCCATGTGGAGGTTCTTGGGCTATTTCCTTTTGGTTTTGTACCTTTTTTATAGTCTTTTTGAGTTGTTTTAAAATATTTAATTCAGTTCTGAATTTTTGTAAAATATTGTTTGGTTTGAAAAATCCAGATTCGTTTTATTGGATTATTTTGTTGTTTTAAGTTTATAAACTCAGGTAAATCATTCCAAATTCTAATTTTATGATACCCAAGCACTTATTCCAGCCCGTGGGGATCGGGAACGCCCTTTGGGCCTTGTCATGGGCCGGTTTGGGGCCAGGTTTGGTGGCGACCAGATTCGGTTCGTGACAAAATGGTATCAGAGGAGGTTCAAGTTAACTCTTTGGGTCATGTTATTTGGGGAAGAGTTAGGATAGTATGGATTTAAGATTATCGGGACTTGGTATTCTAGTTATGGGTAGTGTTCCTGATCACCGCACCTCATAATGGGATTCAAGTTTCCAGGGGAAGTCAGGATTTATCTAAGTCCTTTGGTTTTCTTGGTTTGATGATGATTGGGGGAAATAAAAGAGAGTTGGTTTAATGGTCTCAGTGAGATCGCAGGGCCTAGCAAGCCATGTGGAGCCAGGGATCTTCTCTAGAACACTCTCTATGACAGTTAAGTGATTGGAATATTTCCACCAACCATATGTCCAAGTCACCCACTGAAACTAGTTTCCTCTTATATTGTCTTGTGTTATTTAGTTTTGAAATCTTGGAACTTTGGTTTTAAAGTGACTTGGTTTTAAGAAGTGTAAAATTTTTGTGAAATTATTTTCAAATAAATATGGAATAGTTTGATTTATGAAATGGTGGAACTGAATTTTCATAATTATTTTGAAATGGAAAATGGTGTGTTTACACCTCTTTTGAAAGTAAAAACTATACTGAAGTTGGTTTTGAAAAAAAGTTTCCAATAGAGTTTTCTAAACTATCAAAGGGTGTTTTAATGGGATGAGATGTTATGAAATTTATGTGAATAACATGAAAGTGAGTTCTTTTCTAAATGTTCATGTCTTTCTGAAAAGTTTAGTAATATTTTAATTGGGATTTTGATCTCCTGGTTAGTGGTTTTGAGAAAAAGGATGTGTTGGTTGACCGTTTTGGTTTTGAAAAGTGGAAAGAATCTTTGTTTTAACCTTTGGTATTTCTGTGAGAAACCACATGCATGGGTTTATATGGGATGATGGATGGTTGATGGAATGAATGGATGAGTTTTGGGATGGATATGAGGAGGGTGCCCAGTGTGGCATAAAAACATGCATGTGTGAGGCCCATGGGGTACCATTGGTGGATACACTTACCGCTGAACTGTTTGTTTTCAAAGAAATGGTTTTAAAGAAAACATGATGTCTTGATGAATAGTTTGGGATGTTTTGTATTATGTTTTTTTGAAAATTTTGATGTTTTGGGATGTTTTGAGTCCAAGAACCCCTCCTGTTTGAACTGTGTTTTGGTTTTGTGTTTGGTCAGTAAGTTGTGTTGTAGGGACGGTTAGTGGTCTCTTCTGAAAAATGTTTTGGGATGCCTTTACAGCGGTTCCCTTCATGTGTTTGGATCTGGTTTTTTGTATATCTTGACCAATGTACCATCTTGGTTGGGTCCTTGGGTTCAATCATTGGATAAGGTACGCCCCCATTAAGGGTTAATGCATAACTGAAGTGCAACCCGGATTTCTTCTCTATTAGAAAATCCTCTAGTTGATCAATATAAGGAATATTTTTTTCGATCTATGTAGATTGAGTCTATACCCATTCCTTTATTTGTTTTTTAGATCCTCTTGTAGCGAGAGAGTGCTCGTGGAAGGTTGAAAGATACCTTAGTTTCTTAAGTTTCTTGATTCTTCGAAGGTGGAAGTGGTCTAGGGTTGTTAGTGTGGATGAGCGTCTCGATGGTGTATAAGAGAGACTCTGTGTTCTTCACAGTTTCTTTGAATCATGAGTTCACGTTAAACTACCAGTGTGGGAAATCTAGTCATGACAGGCTGTTTTGGACACTTTTTGGAATTCTATGATGTTTGGGGATGTTGTATATGGTCCCCCTCTATGTATTGTTTCTATCAGTTGCATTGGTCATGTTCAGTGATGCGTTGTGATGTCGCATGCTCGTTTGATTGTAAAGGTGAAGTTGTACAATCTTTTGTGAGTCTTTATTTGGTCATAAGTGTGTCTCCATTCGGGAGATCTTGACATACTTTGTTTGGAGGAAGGTGTTTCTATATATCCTTTACTCTTTCCATTCTCATCCGAGGAAACAAGGGGTGATGTGTGTGTATCTTCGAATCACTTGCTTTAGTGAAATGTCAGGTTAGGGTAAAATGAGTTTTGGATTGTGTGTTGTCTTGGTAAACCCATCCAGGTTCGTGGTGTGGTTGTTTGTATCACTAGAAGAAGAATTTATGTTTAGGGGTTTCCAAAGCCTAACTAGGAGGCCGAAAATGCTTCAATCCTTTGAGCTCCAGCCATAGGTCCCAGAGAGAAGTTGGCGCGTAGTCAGGGGAAATCCCAGGGTCATTTAAAACCTTGTACAAAGTCCTATCCTTAGTATGAAATATGGGAATAGTTCAAACCTCTTGTGTATTCACGGTTGAGAACATAGTTTGTGCACGATTAGTAGTGGTCATGTGCTAGGAAACCATGCGAAAAGAATGATCCCCATGGTTAGTGCATGGTTTCCCAAACCATGCAGACTAATTGTGCGACCGACCCAACTCTTTAAATTTTGAGGTATTTCTATATCGGCCCATGCTGGTCGGTTAAGATGGTTGGTTCTTATGGTGGGGAGACCCACTATGAGTCTTATATAAGTTATTTTGTAAAGGTTCGATGGAAGTATACCCTTTGTATTGGGGAGTCTGTTCAGGCCTCCCCCTGTTAGTGTCTTGATTCTGTCTCGGGAAAAATATAGGTTGTCTCTTATAGTGGGGAGCCTATTTTTGTTCCCCCGTACTAGTAACTCAGATTTATCCATGGTCTTGGATTGGAGATAGGTAGTCTTGTTCAGAGCTATCAATATACCTACATCTTCCTTGGGTAAACGTTGATATTGGAGAGTGCCCAATGGTTTGGTTATAGCAAGGTAAGTGTAACCTTGTTCGATGTTGTTGTTTGTTTGGGTAAATTGATTCAGTCTTGTTCAGATTTTGTTTGAGGATTTTTCTTTTGGGATAAAGCATGAATGTGCTTGATTGTTTTAGGAAAGTGGTGTATGTTTAGTTTGTGAGGGTATTCCTTCCTTAATTGATCACTGGAGGCGTTTTGGCCTTTGGAGGTGAAACCTGGCAAGGGAGTACCTCTTGGTTTCTCAGTTGGGTTTGGTTGTTACTTTGGACTTGCTGTGAATTTTCGGGGTGAAAGTTTTCATGGTGGGTATAATTATCACATAAATAACTTATTTTAAAGTTATTTTTAATTTAATTTCCATTATTTCTTTGTTTTGGGGGTTTCCCATGCATTTTTAGAGGAATGGGTGAGTTTTTATGATTTGGGCCAAACCGTGAGCCCAATTTCAGATTTAAAAATAAATTTTGATTCCTTTATAACTCCTTCATTTTTCAACATTTTTAATTAATTTAAATTCATACTTGGCATCCCCTGACCTATGAACACCAAAAAATTAATTTGGACCATTTATAAATCTATAATCACGGTGTATTTGAGTTTTTATTTAAGGGATTGGGCCTGGCCGAAAGCCCATTTCCTGCATTAAAAATATTTTGTAATTTTTTAATAACTCATTCAATTTTAAAGTTTTTTTGGTGATTACAACTCTCCCCCGAGCCCACTTACCTAAGGCGCGCCCCCATTCTCTCCTCCCCCAATTTGGAGCTCAATAGAGTCACGAAATTGGGAGAAAATTCTCTAGATTTCACAAATCACCCAGATTTGAAGAGGTAAATTGATCCTTTCATAACTCCCTATATTTTTACTCTTTTTCCCCCATTCCAGTTCCTACATGATCTCCTAATCCTTGTTATATCCTCCCTTAAATTTTTATCTGTTTTAAAATTCAGATACTAGTGGATTTTGGGTGGTTTTCTTCAAGATTGTTTTGGGTAAGTGTTTCTCTCTTCAATTCCTCCCTTCTCCTTAGGGTTTCCTCCCTATTTCATGAATTTATAGAATGTACAGAAGTTAAGGTTCAAAACTAGGGTTTGATTTGGTGTCTTTTTGGTCAAATATTGTGGTCTAGGGATGGATTTATATTCCTTGTTGTGCGGCGGTGGTGCGGTTTATGTTTCGCACCATGTTTTGAGGGATTCGACACTTTCGGTAGGTGGTTCCATGTGTAAACAATTATTGATGAGTTAGCTTATTGTATTTATTCATTTTTCATATTCCTCATATGTTGGTAGTGGTGAAAAAACTGATTATGATTAATTTGGTTAAGTTTTTAATTTTATAGTTGCATTTTAACTTGAAATTGGGTGTTTTCATGTGTAACTCATGGGGTATTATTTGAGTGTATTTTATAACTTATGGAATTGGTTTACTAAATCTTGTTTGGACTTCCAATTATGTCTTGGTAATGTATTAGTGTCATGTGGGCCTAAAAAGAGGTTTTTTTAATAGGTTTTATGTGTAAAAAATTGTTATACTTCTTGAGAGCGTTTTATGAAAATGTGTATTTCATTTGTATCTTTTGTGTTATTATTCAAGGTGGTTTTATAAAACTTGGAAGTGGTTTTATAAATGTACCTATGGATTAAAATTATGTTTTGGGTAGGAATTGGTATGGTTTTGGTATTAAAAGAGGGTTTTGAAATGGGTTTTGTGTGCAAGACATAGTTACACCACTTGGGTTCTTTTTATGAAAATTGTAAATGTTTTAGTTGGTTAAACAAAGTGGGAAAAGGGAGAATATGTACTATTTGGTGTGTGTGTTCACATAATATGGGTTTTTGAAAGGTGAAGTGATGTTTTAAGATGTCAAACATTTTTAGAATGTTTTGTAAATTTCTGAAATGTTTTATTAAATTGTGATGTTGGAGCGAAACTTGTTTGTGGGCTGTTTCGTGTAAGTTTGATGATAAAATGATTTTGAATGTAAAAAGGGTATTATGTAACAATTTAGTGGTATGTTATGTGAGTTGTAATATATTGGAATTCTTTTATAAAATTGTTTAATGGATTTGTGGAAGTGTTAAAGAAATGTGAAAAGTGTTGTGGGCTATTTTGGTGTGAGTCAGATTTAAAAATCAATTTGAATGAAAAGTGGACTTTTGTGACTTGTGTGGTTGATATGGAAATGATATTTTCATGTGAAAAGTATATTTCTTGACTTGTTGAACTTGTTTTAGCACAAAGGGAAAACTCGAGTATCTAGGTGGGTGGACGTGTACTAGTATGCTAGTGAATCCGTGGGGTTTGGCCTCAGTTTCACTTAGCAAGATTGATGTTTACAACTCTAACTAAACTATGATGATGATGATTGGGTACCACTAGGTTATTGGTTTATTCCCTACTAGTGGATCATGCACGATAATAGATATTTGTGATGGTTACTCTCACCGAGATACGAGGTACCTGGGACCCACAGCTAGCTAGTGCCTAGGGGTTGTTTCCTATTTCTTGTGCTCATTAGATCTTTTATACTTACCGTCAGCATATGGTATATTTGGATGGAAAATTCAGTATCATTGGCATTTATTTTAAAAGTGTTTATTCTTTAAATTATCCCACTTGAAAACTGTTTTAATTTTTAAGTTGCATCTTTTAGAAATTGTAACTAGCATTTCTTGTTTATGAAAACTTGCAAGATTTTCGTCTCTGAATTTTTATCACATGGAATCTCTTAGTGGTGGTATCCTACTGGGTATTGGCTCACACCCTACTTATACCCTTGGGTGTAAGTAGACTCGGTTTTTTTTTGTCACAGGTTGGGTACAGTTTTTAGTGAAAGTGGTTTAGGTTTCTAGCAGGTCTTTGGTGGTGAAGTCTTGTGGGAATGGATTGAGGGAGGTGCCTCTTTCCATGTGGAGGTTCTTGGGATGTTTTCTTTTGGTTTTGTACCTTTTTTATAGTCTTTTTGAGTTGTTTTAAAATATGAAATTCAGTTCGGAATTTTTGTAAAAGATTGTTTGGTTTGAAAAATCCAGATTCGTTTTATTGGATTCTTTTCACTACTACAAATATGGCTTATAATAGCGCTAAAAATGGCCTTTAACAGTGATAAAAAATCACTGTTAATCTCGGCGAAGATAAAGGGGGGTCCCCTTTATCAGCGCTAAAAATAGCGCTGATAAATGTATAATATATCAGCGCTATTTTGAGCGCTGATAAAAACTACCTTTATCAGTGCTCAAAATAGCGCTGATATATTATCCATTTATCAGTGCTTAACTATCGCTGATAAAGGCCAAAGATCCTGTCCAAAACCAGAACCTGCATAGAACCTGTCCAGCACCTGCACACATTACAGCACCTGCACAGAGTCCAAACAACACCTGCACACAGCACACACAACACCCACACACAAAGCACAGAAGAACAAAAATGATACATACATTTACTTGAAATCATGAATACAAAACAACACACTTATATATACATTTAAAACAATGTTTAATTTGGTTACAATTATATTTATCCAACAAACAGTTAAAAAACAATGATGTTCCATCCTTTTTGCATCCATCCGCTCTAAAAAATTGTCGTCCATGGCGGCGATTTCTGAACAAAGAATTCGAACTGAGGAAAAATATTTCACCTAAATAATAAAACAAATATTATGTTAGTAATACAATAATGAAATAAAGAATGGGGTTTCTAAATGGAATTATACTAGTGAGGCACAAAACATAAAATAACCAATTAATGAAATTGGTGCATGGTTAGGGCTAATCATCTATAATAATCAAATGGCCCAATGTTTAGTAGAACATGGGCTATTTAATGATTCGAGGGGGAATATATAAACCTACAGTTTGGTTCTAAGGTTATGATGGTCTCACATTGATGGTTAATGGTTTGTCAAATAATGTGATGAACTTGTGTAAGGTATGAGTTTTTGGGGAAGTATCTCTATATGGTTGAATAATGGATTGTAAGCCACTCAATAAAACTATACGGATTAGAAGTGTGCGTATATTGATTCCCACATTGTTGGAAAATGATTTATTTTACCCTTAGGCCTAATAATTCACCTAATTAATGAGTGGAATTAACAAATTTTCACTATCAACCATTAAAGAGGGTTACCCTCATATATCCCTCATTCCACTCAAAAAAATCCTTTACACGCACTCTCCTCCTTCTCCCTTCCCCCATGGGATATCTCCCTTACTTTTGATATAAATCAAATATTATCAATTACATTAAAAGAGTGGTGGAATATCTTCAACCCTATTATCCTCCTCTATTGGATACCAATGATGGGCCTTTTTCAACGACATTAAACCTTGGCTATGTACCTATAGCCATGGTTTAATATCATGGCTATATGTCCCCCCATTCCATAAAAAAGAAGCACCCATGCCCCCTTCCCCAGCACACCCCCTACACACTGCCCACCCCCGAGCACACCCCCTACCCCTGCACACTCCCTGCCCCCTGAACACCCCCTGCCCCCTTCCCCAGCACACCCCTACCCACTGCACTTCCCCCCTGCCCATTGCACACCCCCCTGCCCACCCCCTACATATTTCAAAAGAACCCAGCACACCCCCTACCCCTTCCCCCCACCACTTTGCCCCCTTCCCCCTCCCCCAGAAAACCACCCTTGCCCTCTCACCCTGTCCCCTGCACATCATAAAGAAAATACCTTGTATGGAAATTGTGCTCAATTTACATTATACACATCATATATATCAACACATTCTCATTTACTTTCATTCAATGTAAATACACATATATAGAATCTCTACATCTCATAATAAAACCCTCTTTAAAATTCACAAACACATTAAATCCATTTGAAAACACCCATCACACAACTTTCTCATTTCTTCAAACACATTTAAAGGACTTAAGAATTAAAATCCACAAGAAATACAACTGAATTCATTTTAAAAATAAATTTCAAGTCTGTACACACCCCAAATTCCTTTGATAACACATTTTTAACCACACAAACATTTCATATAGTACACTTAGCAAGCAAATACAGCATAATAAAATCATCATATAATGTAAAATCATGGAATCACCTACATAAAGCTTGGAATCTTCCAAAATCTACTGGAAAACATAAAACCACACCTCTACAATACCTTAATAAGGACTGATTAAACATTAATATTGAATATATTAATGGAAACCCATGTTTAACTTGTGGTATTCCATGAGTTTAACATCCCACAAGGATAGAGGGTCATGATTTAATGTCTTATATAGATGTAAGACCTGGGTGGATCAAAACACTTATAAAGGTGGATCAGGTAGGTACATCTCTAGGAGGGAGCACCTGGAATGTTTACCTGATAGATGGATCAAAACGCCCAATGAGTTCTGAACCAAGTGTGGTGCATCCCATAAAGGTAAGGTTTCTCATTTTTAAGACTTATTCAGACGCCACTAAGGGAAATACAGGAGGGAAAATAAGCGAAGGTGTACCCCAGCGAGGGGGTCACCATGGTTTACCATTGGTTGGGATTTAACCTCATGGAGGCTTCTTACGTACCCTATTTAGAATACAAGGATCAAAACCCATATATTTAAAAGAGGTATGTTGTGGGTATTACCCATGGTTAGCTTCCCTTCGCACTAGGAATACTCTTGGTTGGATGAGTATGGGTTTTGTGGGGCTTATGCATTGTCAGATTCTCAGGTTCTTCCAAGAGTAGCAATGGGATGAATGGGACATACGTGCTAAGATGGACTATGTGAATGGCTTGATCCTTGTAAAGAGGCACGAGGCACAAAAAACATATGTAGATGTCTGTAAACATTATTTATGGTGGCCATGGGGCTCATCAGACTCCCCATACCTTCCATAAACACCTCAAAACATCACGAGGACCAGATTCTATATGATGGTGCGTCACAGGGTTGATTATTTTGATGATGTACTGGTCGTTTGAGCTTGGATTTCATCTCAACCAACCATTCACTTACTTGAATTATCCTGGGACACATATTTTGGTTCCAAAAAATCCCTCAACGATACTGATTATCTCATGCATCTACCTAGAAATAATTGTGCAAGTCAAACAACAACACATGTGCTCAAATACAAGTTCAAACAAACGAGATACAAAAAATGGATTTTGTTGATCCTCAGTGGTTTCGTCATTCACCCCATACGCACTGCACACCATCATGCCTTACTTCAATATTGATTTGTTCAAAGATCAATAATATGAATCCGGGGATAGAAAACATTGAGTAATAAATTAAGATTTCAATACATTGGAGCATTATCAATTCACCAAAGAAGGTTGGAATATAATCAATGATCATATATAGATAACATAAGTGGTAGGAATTCACCTTCATCCTATTTGTATACAATCTTCCATAAGGTATGTTGCCCATTTGTTTCTAAACACATGTATATCATCTTCTGAATATGAGTTTTTGTGACAGTCATAGTAGTAATGAAAAAATATAAATACACAAAGGATTAATAAATATTTTAAATGAACTTGTAATTATTTTCAAAAATACCTCATTAGGGATGCTAGTTTGTTGATGAAATACGATCTCTTTCATAAATTTACAAACATAATAACCACAATCCTTTCCGTTTGTTTGTTTTGGACACTCTAGAAACATCGACAACAATAAGTAATTTGTTTTGATATGTGTTTGGATAGTGCAATGTTATTATATATACCCGGATACTTTTCCAGTTGTAGATATTTTAGGCGTGCTCATCCTTATGCCTTGGATTCATTCCATGCATTAGATGATATTGATGCACCTCCCTATCATAACAGAATCCTCATTAAAATATAACATAAATTATATAACTAGATGTTTAGTTTTAAAATGTTGGATCTAGTGTATTACAAATTAACAAACGCCATCATGCGTGGTCGGTTTGTTAGATATCCATGCGTTGAATCCAGAAAATAAATCTTTGGAGTATCCAAATTGACTGCAATCAGTATCCAATGCTCCCTAAAAATACAAAAAGGAATAAGTAAATAAAGAAATGAAAATATAGTTGATATGATTAAATTGTAGAGTTTTACCCCTACATCGTTGGTATTAAAAAGAGTCTGTCATCCGTAATTTTGTTTTCAAACGATTTGAGCAGGGATGACATTATTGCAGCCTCTTTAATAGAATCTATTTTGTCTTTTGAATATGTGGTGTGAGGACTAACGAGTCCAAATTTTTTTTCATGGGGAAATCCCTTCAATTGTTTTTCATATATACGTCTGCGACAAATATAAAATGTATTTAGTCAAAATTATCAGAGTATATCAGCTTTTTTAAAATCAAATCATGAAAACTTACCTCATGTATACATTTACAACTGAGGCGCCTAGCCATTCATACTTGAGGAGTTCATTTACATTTTCAGCACTAATGAAATCTGATATCTCCTCTCCATACATATCTTTTTCGAAATCAACTATGTGAGTACTGTCGTCTTTCAACTTTGTATCCACATGAGCCTGCAATGATATTAACTATGGATATAGAACGGGCGGGGTGAAGGTGCTCTCAGTAGACCGTTTCAATCGGTTGGTTGATCCTTGAGATAGTTTTGAGCTGATATTTCGTTTCACCCCACAGTATTTGTCATTCTATAATAACAGTCATCAGTTCAGGCCTTTTTTCATTAAATGTTAAAGGTCCAGCTTGAAAAATAAATTAGAAATGAATACCTTTTTGTCGACATGTTTTTTTAAAAGAACTGTCGGCCATGCGATGAATGTTCCAACAGCTTGTTCAACCATATGAATGTCATCATTGTCATTTGGAATAGGTAGCTCGGCACTCGGCTCATTAGCTACGTTAATTGACACTCTAAGATGATCTTTTGGAAGCTGTCTGTTGTGTAGCATGTCATTTTGCGTATTGAACACCATAGCCCTCGCTACAAGGTGATAGGTGGGAGTTGATAAATATAAATCACAGTCATTTTCACCCTATGGAATATTAGTACAGGAAAGGTATTAGTGTCTATGTAAATCACATTTCAGAGAAACAATTATTAAAACATTGATTACCTCATCTAAGTCGGATTTTTTAGGGGAATGGCTCGCCTCAAAGTTAGTGGGGGTGGGGCGAGATCATCACGCACGGGTTGTTGTTGAGTTTTTTCTTCTCTTTGCCTCTCCCCCATCAATTTTTCTATCATCTCTCTCTGGTATTGTAATTCTTCTTGAAAAATAGATAATTTTTCTTGCAACTTTTCCATTTTTTCATTTTGATCCCCCGCTTGTTTTTGTTTCTGAAAATATGTTCGGGGTGTCACCCCAAAACCCGCACCTCTGACGTGGCCATACTTTTCTGGCTGCTTCAAGGCTGCTAAAAGTATGTATGCATCTGGTGCGGTTGTTGTTGATTCTTATGACTATTTCATATAGAAAATATAGAAAAATAAGTAGTTATTGTAATGTAATAGTGATTTAAAGCAACTAAAATTTATATTATGTCATACTTACACATGGTTCCCACACTTTTTGTGTGTTTTCATCTATCAATGTCCCCTCTTTATTTACATGAGCCTCCTTTCATAGCACATGGCGTGGGATGGATATGGATTTCGATTTCGATTCATCAATCTGCATATAAATAGAGAAACATGGTTATGGTGTTGTTTTATGTCACATACTAGTAGTATGGTAGATTTAAAATACGTACCAATTTTTTCTCAAGTTCAGCGTACCCCATCCTTGCTTTACGGTAAGGGTACGCTGGTTCTGTTGTGCGTTTTTTATTTTCAGCACTCAGTAGCTGTTTCATAAATAAAAAACTGTCAATCAAAGTGATGAATACAAGCAAACGTTAAACAACATATTACCCCACACAATGTACCTGGAAAGTATGCTCCCCACGATGGTTTCTAAATGCATCCCACGCTCCTTGGGATATCAAGTGTGCGTAAAGAGGAGGTTGGTGCGGCTTGATTTTCCCTTCTGCATCTTTAAGATGATATTTCGTTAAAATTGTGCGGAAACCTCTATGAATCCTTCCTGTAACTCTTAATACATATTCCTTATGCGAGACATCTACTATAAATTCACTCTTCAATGGATGATGAAGATTAAGTCAATGTTTTGGTATTTTATTTTATTTTAATAAATTAAAAAAATGATATCATAATGTTACCGTAATCTCTTCCCACATTAGTGTATTCATCCCGGTGACAACATGGTGCCACGACTGTACATCAATCGTCACGCGTTGCCGAGTGACGATTCCAATGTAGCTACTAAAGATGGCTCTGTTGGGGTTAACATGTTGGCCTCGCTTATTCCATCCCACCTCAAATTTGATGCCTTTTGCTTTTGCCTTAAGGATTTTGGAAAACACTGTCAAACTGTGACGCTCTTGTTTTTTTTTGCACTTTCAGGGTTTCATTTCCTACCATTTCCTCAGAAGTAGTATCAATATCTTCCCCCGAAGCGCTAGCATCGGCAATGGGACCAGCAGTAACAGGTTGAGAAACCTGTTGTACCTCAGCACTGGGACCAGCAACAACAGGTTGAGAAACCTTTTGTTGCTCTGCACTGGGACCACCAGTATCTGGTTGAGAAACCTGTTGTTGCTCTGCAGTGGGACCACCAGCTGCTAGTTGAGAGACCTTTTGTGCCTCAGGATTGGGTGCATCAGCAGGTGCAGAAGTCATTATCTGCAGAAGTGGTTTAATATTTAATTTAGATTATATAAAAACAGCAGCGAACAGATAATAACATAACGTAGCACAATTTATGTTATAATAAACAAATAACCTGATTATTGTACTCTCTTTTTTTTCTTTAAAGGCTGAAGATATTTGACTCCTATATCGACGATGTAAATTCCTTCATTGTAGTCTCCTCTGACATACAAAACGCCGTCTACATTTGGACCGCTACGAAATGATTGTGAAGTCCCTATAAAAGGGTCTACCTCCGTTGAACTTTCATCTGACCCTTCAGTTGTTTTGGTCGATAACAAAACAATTGACCAATTTCAGTTTGCGGGGTCTGGAAAATAAAATACTTGTACTGCCTGTGATTCCATTATAAATGGTTCGTATTTCTCCCCTTCCTTACTGAAATCAACTTTCACTAATCCTAATTCATCTATTTTAACAGTATCAACCCACTTGCATTGAAAAATCGGCACTTTGAATTTCGTATAATCCAGCTCCCATATTAGTTTGATGATGTCAAAGTATGACATATTCGCATAAATTGGATTTTTGTCCTTAGCACCGGAAACATGCATCGCCTCAGCCACAAGTGTAACCCCACTATTCTTCATGGTACTATCTTCATCATGTTCATTAGTATAGAATGTATAATTTTTAATTGCATAAGCATTGTAAGATAATACGTACACACTTGCTCCTCCGGCCAGCCATCGAAGTCGTTCTGAAATTGAGTTTGGATTTTCATCTAACTTCTTAAAAATATAGTCTCGAAACCATCCTATAAATTGTCGATTATGTGTATCTGATATCCATTTTTCAGCCCTAGAAGGATTCAAACGCCTAATAATTTCTTTGTGGGTTTGAACATATGGTTCAACGTCGAAACTGTTATGAAAAACGTAAAGGTGGGCCTGCTCCCGATCTGTAATATTGATTGTGACAACCTCTCTTCCAGAAATTCCTTCACCCTCAAGCTGCTCAGTGTGACGAGATTTCGGTAGGCCAACGATTTCCACACCAGACAGGTATTTGGTACAAAATTCAACAGCTTCCTCAACAATATATTGCTCCGCAATACAACCCTCTGGACGACTTCGATTTTTGACATACCCTTTCAAAATATTCATATACCGTTCAATGGGGTACATCCATCTATAATATACAGGACCACATAGTCGAATATCTCTCACCAAATAAACCATCAAATGAACCATCATATCGAAAAATGTCGGTGGGAAGAACATTTCCAATTCACATAATATGATGGAAATTTCTCTTTCCATAGTTAGCAATTTCGTCGGGTCTATAACTTTGTTGCATATAGCTTTGAAGAAGAAACAGATCTTCGTTAATGTATGGTGGACATTCTTGGGCAAAATGCAACGTAAAGCTATAGGAATTAGATCTTGCATCAAAACATGGCAGTCATGTGATTTCAGACCCTTTAATTTTAAATCTCTCATTGACACGATGTTCTTGATATTTGATGAATACCCCTCTGGAACCTTTACGTCATTCAAGAAGTTGAAAAACTGATATCTCTCCTACCTGGAAAGAGTGTAAGCAGCAGGAGGAAGAAATGTTCATTTTTCACCCTTCACTGGTGTCGACTCTTCTCGTATTCTCATCTCAACCATGTCCAATCTAGCCTTAATTCCATACTTTGTTTTGTTGGGTGCATTTAGCAACGTGTCGATGACACTATCACATACATTTTTTTCAACATGCATAACATCAAGAAAATTTCTGACATACAGACAATTCCAGTATGGTAATTCAAAAAAAACTGGTCTCTTTTTCCAACCAGTTTTCATAAGGTTTTTCGAAAACGGTTTACCAAAAGTAGTGTCCAAATATTTTACTTTATCAAACAATTGATCACCTGTTAGTGGAGACAGTGTTGTATGTTCCTCTGAACTTCCGTTGAATGATGTCGTCCAAGATCGGTACTTATGTCGTCGGGGTAGAAATCCGCGATGTCCTAGAAACACGGTTTTCGATGAATGTTTCAACCTAATTGACTGTGTACCTTGTTCGCAAACAAGACACCCTTGAGTTCCTTTAATGCTATATCCTGACAAATTTCTATAAGCAGGAAAGCCATTTATCGTCCCGTACAATATGGATTTCAAAGTGAACTGTTCATTTTTGTAAGCATCATACATCGTAACACCTGAATCCCATAATATTTTCAAATCCTCGATCAATGGGGCCAAATAAACATCAATATCATTACCCAGTTGTTTTGGTCCTGATATAAGCATAGATAACATGATGTATTTTCATTTCATGCATAACCACGGTGGTAAATTATAATTTACCAACATAATCGACCATGTACTGTGATTGCTGCTTTGAAAACCAAAAGGATTCACCCCATCTGTAGATAACGTTAGACGAAGGTTTCTCGGCTCGTTCCCAAATTCAGGATACTCATGATCAATTCTCTTCCACTGAGGAGAGTCTGCAGGGTGACGTAGTTTCCCATCATTAATTATTGTATCTGCATGCCATGTAAATTGTCCAGCAGTCTCCTCACTTCTATATAGGCATCTAAACCTAGGAATGATTGGAAAGTACCATACAACTTTCGTAGGACTAGAATCATCTTTCTTGTATTGGGAAGCACCACACTTTGGGAATTCTTTAAGTGATTTGTGGTCCTTGAGAAACAATATACAGTCATTCGGGCAAGCGTGTATTCTTTCAGAGATGATACCCATCGATCGTAGCATTCGTTTGGCATCATATGTTCGGCTTGGGAGTTTATTATCTTCTGGGAGCATGTCATTCAGGAGAGCAAGTAGTTCCGTAAAACTAGCTTCACTCCACCCGTTGCCTGCTTTCAAATTATACAGCTTCAATACGGCTGACAATGCTGTATATTTAGTGCAACCAGCATACAATGGCATTTTTTCACAACTCTTTAACTTCTCAAACAATTTTGGGAAATCACGAAGTTCATCTTCAACTGTCCTTGTCATTTCCTCAATATGATCTTCATCATCGTTCACATCTGTAATCACACCCTCCATACGATCGTCTTCATTGTTCATGCTTCTAATCATATCAGATGATCTATAAAATGTCATGTTCTCTGAGTCACTACCTACATTGGTTTTTTGCCCGTGTTTATTCCAACATGTATAACTTTGATCTATTCTGTGACAGATCAGGTGTTCTTCCAACTCCTCTGGACTAATTTGTCTTGAATAACAACAGCGTAAAGACGGACAAAGGATTTGAGAAGGGTCACATGCATGATCTTCTGCAAACTTGATAAACTCTTTCACGCCATCTTCATACTCTTTTGTCAACTGATTGGCATTCATCCATTCTTTATTCATATTCATCGTCTTTATGGGTTCGATCTCGAGAACTTGCCTAATATTATGTTTTAATTAATCAGGTAGCATTAAAAACAAATCATGGTACAAATGCCTTTAAACACATGTGAAATCCATATACATGGTGTGTCTAGTAGGGTGAACATTGTGTATGTATAAGATACCTGATTTAATCTGACATATGTCAAATTTATTCCAAGTTAGTCTTACAAAGACGGAATGATGCCTTAGAAAATACATGACATGCGAACAAGAGGAAACCAATGAGTAATAGGAGAAAATAGTAATAAATATGATGTTATCTCAATGTACTCAAGGTGATGACACTACTAGAAAAACAGGTATTTGCGATGGGTCATTTGCGACGGGATCTCGTCGTAAATGTCTTTTTGCGACGGGGGCCCGTCGCAAATGGCCCGTTGCTGAAAACGGTGTCGCAACAAAAATTATTTGCGACGGGCCCATCGCTAAAGCCTTTTTTTGCGACGGGGATTCTCCCCATCGCAAATAGTACTCCGTATACTTGTAAAAAACTTTTCAAATAGTAATTGCGACGGGCCCCGTCGCAAATACCTATTGCGACGGGCCCGCCGCAAATAGTTTTTGCGACGGGACCCGTCGCAAAAACTATTTTAAAAAAATAATAAAAAACTATTAATAAATTATTTTAATGCATATAATAATAAATACTATTTGCGACGGGCATAGTATCTCGTCGCAAATACTATAAAAAAAATAAATTATTAATAAATTATTTTAATTAATATAATAATAATCCAATTATAATTCAAAAATAAAAAATAATAAAATATTAATAAATGATTTTAATTAATATAATAATAGAATTATAATTCACAAATAAAACTAATAAATTATTAATAAATTATTTTAATTAATATAATAATAATAGAATTATAATTCAAAAATAAAAAATAATATAATATTAATAAATGATTTAATTAATATAATAATATTAGAATTATAATTCATAAATAAAAAAAATATTAATAAGTTATTTTAATTAATATAAAAATAATAGAATTATTTTACATTCAAATATTAAAATAATTCAAGTATTACAAAAAAATATTATTAAATTATAATATTATAAAATTTTAATATATATATAAAATTTAATATTATAAAATATAAATAATATTATTATTCATATTAATATTGTTATTTCAAAATATAATATTATTAATATTTTATAATGAGACAGAAACTACGAATAGAAAAAAAATCATATTTTGATTTCATAAATTTTATAACATAAAAACAAACTCTAATCTGAAGGAGGGGGAGGGGGGGATCTGCAGATGGTGGTGGAGGAAACTTCATCCCTAAAGCATGAGTAAGTCGGCGCATGTACTCCATCTGCTCCTGATGCTGCTGCTGCCACCGACTCGTCTGCTCCTCGTACAGCTGCTGCTGGCGTCGACGCTCCTCATCATGCTGCTGATGCATCTGCTCCTACTCCTGTCGGAGACTCTCTATCAGTGCAGTCTGAGATCGCAACTGATCCTCATACTGTGTAGCAGAAGAAGATGCACGAGCTCCTCTCGAGCTGGACGCCGACATCGCAGCACTGCCATAATAATCTCCGGGAGTCAGTCGAGAGCTGATACCAACTACCCGGCCCTTCTCGAAGGCATACTGGGTGGCCTGCATCCATGTCGCCTCATCAAACTGACGTCCAGTGGTCTGATCTGATGACTCGGCCTGACTCTCAGGCTGGGCCTGTGACGCTGCGGCCTCATATGACTCATGTAGTTGCAATTTAAAATTAAAATTGTGAATATGTTATATGCAGTTAATTTTTAAACTTGAAAACAAATAATACTGACCACGATGTGATGCTGACGATCACCTCTGAGCTCCCCAGTAGCAAGATCACTATACATCCTCCAATATACGTCGTACTCCGTAATATCGGGGTGCTCGACAGCCTATAAGAATAAAAAATAAACTGTTAATATTTATAGTTATATAAAATATTTATAAATAATGTACGTACCAGATGCTGTCTATGAGTACTGAAAGAACGACTCCCAGCTCGATGAGTCACCTCCTGTCTCCCCCGATTCTGCCTCCCCAACGATGATCTCCTCTGAAAGGAACCACTCAACCAGTGCGCACATAATCCATCCCATACATGGGATGAAATGTACTCTGGTCGGTGTGCTCTACATGACTCGTCAAAATCTGACACTCCTGCTTTCTTCATGGCAGCTTTTCTTAAATTGTGCAAAAACTGACGAAGGCGATCACGCATGGCCCACTACCACAAAACTGGGCAAGGCATGCGCCTGCCTTTATCAGCGCTAACGGAAAAGCGCTGATAAAGGTCCACTTTATCAGCGCTTTTCTAGCGCTGATAAAGGCTGTATTTATCAGCGCTTTTCATTTTAGCACTGATAAATACACCCTTTATCAGCGCTTTTTACTAGCGCTGATAAAGGGTCCCACGGATTTATTAAAAACCCGCGGGTCCTCTTCCTCCTCCCCGCACACAATCAAGCTCTCGCGGAAGCCCTCGTCTGCGCCGCTGCCGCCGCTGCCGCCGCCTCCTTCTCCTCCGTTGCGGCCGCCGCCTCCTCCTCTGCTTCTGCTCCTCCTCCTCCTCCTCCGGTGCCTCCGCCGCCTCCGCCCTGCCTCAGCCCTGCCTCCGCGCCGCTGCCGCCGGTGCCTCCTCCTCCACCGCGGCCTCCTCCTCCTCCACCAGTGCCTCCTCCTCCTCCGCTGATGCCTCCTCCTCCACCGCGGCCTCCTCCTCCATCGCGGCCTCCTCCTCCTCCGCAGGTGCCTCCGCGGCCTCCTCCTCCTCCGCGGCCTCCTCCTCCTCCATTGTGCGGTATGCTATGCCTGTAATTTGCTTTGTTTTTTGTTTTTGTTCTATATTTCAACTATCATGATTTGTGTGAATCAATTTTATTTGAAGTGGGGGGTGCAGGTGCTGCGGGTGTAGTGGGTGGGGGGGTGTTTAGGTGGGGGGGTGTTTAGGTGGGGGTGTTTAGGTGGGGGAGATGTTTAGTGGGTGAACATGTAGGTGGGGCGTATAATGGGGGGTCCAAATACCGTATCTTCCTAATCCTAAAAGGTGCGATCTTTTTCAATACCATTTTATTTCACTGTCCATAAAACATAGCATTCGCTCGTTTTCTCTTTTCCCATCCAACACTATCATATCCAGTACCATTACCTATAAAATAAAACATTATGCATGCGTTCTTAAAAATATAATAAGCGAGTAGTAAAACTCCGCCGCCTCCTCCTCTGCTCCTGCTCCTCCTCCTCCTCCTCCACCGGCCTCATCCTCCTCCTCCTCCGCTACCTCCGCCGATGCCTCCTTCTCCTCCGCCGGTGCCACCGGTGCCTCCGCGGCCTCCCCCTCCTCCGCTGGTACCTCCGCGGCCTCCTCCTCCTCCGCCGCCACGCCGCGGTCAAGCCGCGGTCACTCCACGGTCACGCCGCGGTCACGCCGCGGTCACACCGCGGTCACGCCGCGGTCACGCCGGTGCCTCCGCGGCCGCCGCCTCCTCCTCCTCCACCGCGGCCGCCTCCTCCTCCTCTGCTCCTGCTCCTCCTCCTCCTCCTCCACCGACCTCATCCTTCTCCTCCTCCGCTGCCTCCGCTGCCTCCGCCCTGCCTCTGCCCTGCCTCTACGTTGCCGCTGGTGCCTCCTCCTCCACCGCGGCCTCCTCCTCCTCCACCGCGGCCTCCTCCTCCTCCTCCGCTGCCTCCGATGCCTCCTCCTCCTCCGCCGCGGCCACCGCCTCCTCCTCTGCTCCTGCTCCTCCTCCCCTCCACCGGCCTCATCCTCCTCCTCCTCCGCTGCCTTCGCTGCCTCCGCCCTGCCTCCGCCCTGCCTCCGCCCTGCCTCCGCGCTGCCGCCGGTGCCTCCTTCTCCACCGCGGCCTCCTCCTCCTCCGCCGATGCCTCCTCCTCCACCGCCGGTGCCGCCAGTGCCTCCACGTCACCTCCTCCTCCGCGCGCTGCGGTCACACCGCGGTCACGCCGCGGTCACGCCGCGCTCACGCCGCGGTCACGCCGCGGTCACGCCGGTGCCTCCGCGGCCGCCGCCTCCTCCTATTACGCCGCAGCCGCCGCCTCCTCCTCTGCTCCTGCTCCTCCTCCTCATCCTCCTCCTCCTCCGCTGCCTCCGCTGCCTCCGCCCTGCCTCTGCGCTGCCGCCGGTGCCTCCTCCTCCACCGCGGCCTCCTCCTCCTCCACTGATGCCTCCTCCTCCTCCGTCGGTGCCGTCGGTGCCTCCGCGGCCGCTTCCTCCTCTGCGGTCACGCCGCGGTCACGCCGCGGTCACGCCACGGTCACGCCGCGGTCCCGCCACGGTCACGCCGCGGTCACGCCGGTGCCTCTGCGGCCGCCTCCTCCTCCTCTGCTCCTGCTCCTCCTCCCCTCCACCGGCCTCATCCTCCTCCTCCTCCGCTGCCTTCGCTGCCTCCGCCCTGCCTCCGCCCTGCCTCCGCGCTGCCGTCGGTGCCTCCGGTGCCTCCTCCTCCTCCGCCGATGCCTCCTCCTCCTCCGCCGGTGCCGCCAGTGCCTCCACGTCTCCTCCTCCTCTGTGCGCTGCGGTCATGCTACGGTCACGCCGCGGTCACGCCACGGTCACGCCGCGGTCACGCCGCGGTCACGCCGCGGTCACGCCGCGGTCACGCCGCGGTCACGCCGGTGCCTCCGCAGCCGCTGCCTCCTCCTACTACGCCGCGGCCGCCGCCTCCTCCTCTGCTCCTGCTCCTCCTCCTCCTCCACCGGCCTCATCCTCCTCCTCCTCCGCTGCCTCCGCTGCCTCCGTTGCCTCCGCCCTGCCTCCGCCCTGCCTCTGCGCTGCCGTCGGTGCCTCCTCCTCCACCGCGGCCTCCTCCTCCTCCGCCGATGCCTCCTCCTCCTCCGCCGGTGCCGCCGGTGCCTCCACGGCCACCTCCTCCTCTGCGGTCACGCCGCGGTCACGCCGGTGCCTATGCGGCTGCCTCCTCCTCCTCTGCTCCTGCTCCTCCTCCCCTCCATCGGCCTCATCCTCCTCCTCCTCCGCTTCCTTCGCTGCCTCTGCCCTGCCTCCGCCCTGCCTCCGCGCTGCCGCCGGTGCCTCCGGTGCCTCTTCCTCCACCGCGGCCTCCTCCTCCTCCGCTGATGCCTCCTCCTCCTCCGTCGGTGCCGCCAGTGCCTCCACGTCTCCTCCTCCTCCGCGCGCTGCGGTCACGCCACGGTCACGCCGCGGTCACGCCGCGGTCACGCCGCGGTCACGCCGCGGTCACGCCGCGGTCACGCAGCGGTCACGCCGCGGTCACGCCGCGGTCACGTCGCAGTCACGCCGGTGCCTCCTCCTCCACCGCGGCCTCCTCCTCCTCCACCGCGGCCTCCTCCTCCTCCTTCGCTGCCTCCGCTGCCTCCTCCTCCGCCGCGGCCACCGCCTCCTCCTCTGCTCCTGCTCCTCCTCCCCTCCACCGGCCTCATCCTCCTCCTCCTCCAC
This sequence comes from Viscum album, assembly GCA_963277665.1. Classification (NCBI taxonomy): domain Eukaryota; kingdom Viridiplantae; phylum Streptophyta; class Magnoliopsida; order Santalales; family Viscaceae; genus Viscum; species Viscum album. The sequence goes on along the minus strand of OY728131.1, from coordinate 489,956,244 downwards.
TGCCTCCGCCTACTCCTCCTCCTCTTCTCCTCCTCCTCCTCCTCCTTCTCCTCCACCGCAGCCTCGTCCTCCTCCTCCTCCACTGGCGCTTCCTCCTCCTCCTCGTAGTCCACTGCCTCATCCTCCTCCTCCACCGGCGCCTCCTCCTCCTCCTCCTCCTCTGCCTACTCTGCTGCCTCCTCCTCCACCACGGTTTGAGAGGTGCCTCAAGTGATTTCACCATCTTCCTTACCATTTTATTCTTTATATTTAGTTTCTATTGATTTTTGATTTATCTAGATTAGGTTTTATGGGTGATTCAACTGGCGCACGGTGGTATCATATTGATGTGAGGCTTGGGGATTGTAGTGGTTCCCAATATATTTTTTATTTTGGTATTTATTTATTCCTTTATTTCCTTGAAGTATCTTGTTTTTTATCTAAATTATACTCATATTCCTTCTCCTTTAACCTATATACTTATCCTATGGATTTTAAATAGGATGAATATAAATAAAGAATGGATAAATGCCAATCGGTTGACAAAAGAGTATGAAGAAGGCGTGAAAGAATTTATCAAGTTTGCAATAGATCATGCATGTGACTCTTCTCAAATCCTTTATCCATGTTTACGCTATTTTTATTCAAAACAAATTAGTCCAGATGAGTTGGAAGAACACTTGATCTGTCACGGAATAGATCAAAGTTATACATGTTGGAATAAACACGGGGAAACAACGAATGTAGGTAGTGACTGGGGTGACACTGCGTTTTATGGATCATCTGATATGATTACAAACATGAACAATGAAGATGACCGTATGGAGGATGTGATTACAGATGTGAATGATGATGAAGATCGTATTGAGAAAATGACAAGGACCTTCGAAGATGAACTTCGTGATTTCCCAAAATTGTTTGAGAAGTTAAAAAGTTGTGCAAAGACGTCATTGTATGATGGTTGCACTAAATATACAGCATTGTCAGTCGTACTGAAGCTGTATAATTTGAAAGTAGATAACGGGTGGAGTGACGACAGTTTTACGAAACTACTTGCCCTCTTGAATGACATGCTCCCAGAAGAAAATGAGCTCCCGATCCGAACATACGATGTCAAACGAATGCTACACTCTATGGATATGATCTCTGAAAGAATACACGCCTGCCCGAATGACTGTATACTGTTTCGCAAGGACCAAAAATCACTTAAAGAATGCCCAAAGTGTGGTGCTTCTAGATACAAGAAAGATGAATCCAGTCCTACTAAAGTTGTATGGTACTTTCCAATCATTCCAAGGTTTAGATGCCTATATGGAAGTGAGGAGACTGCATAACAATTAACATGGCATGTAGATACAAGAATTAAAGATGGGATACTACGTCACCCGGCAGACTCTCCTCAGTGGAAGAGAATCGATCATGAGTATCCTGAATTTGGAAACGAGTCGAGAAACCTTCGTCTTGCGTTATCTACAGATGGAGTGAATCCTTTTGGTTTTCAAAGCAGCGGTCACAGTACATGGCCGGTTATGTTGATAAATTATAACTTACCATCGTGGTTATGCATGAAACGAAAATACATCATGTTATCTATGCTTATATCAGGACCAAAACAACCGGGTAATGATATTGATGTTTATTTAGCTCCATTGATCGAAGATTTGAAATTATTGTGGGATTCAGGTGTTACATTGTATGATGCTTACAGAAAGGAAGATTTCACTTTGAGAGTCATTTTGTATGGGACGATAAATAACTTCCCAGCGTATGGAAATTTTTCAGGATATAGAATTAAAGGAACTCAAGGTTGTCCCGTTTGCGAAGAAGGTACACAATCAATTAGGTTGAAACATTCGTTGAAAATCGTGTTTCTAGGACATTGCAGATTTCTACCACGACGACATAAGTACCGTTCTTGGAAGACATCATTCGATGGAAGTTCATAAGAACGTACAACACCGTCTCCACTAACATGCGATCAATTGTCTGAGAAAGTTAAAAATTTGGACACTACTTTTGGTAAACTGGCTTCGAAAAACCTTACGAAAATCAGTTGGAAAAAGAGATCAATTTTTTTTTAATTACAATACTGGAATTGTCTGTATGTAAGACATTTTATTGATGTTATGCATGTAGAAAAAAATGTATTTGACGGTGTTATCGGCACGTTGCTAAATACATCTGGCAAAACAAAAGATGGAATTAAGGCTAGGTTGGACATGGTTGAGATGGGAATACGAGAAGAGTTGGCACCAGTAAAGGGTGAAAAACGAACATTTCTTCCTCCTGCTGCTTACACTCTTTCCAGGCAGGAGAGATATCAGTTTTGCAACTTCTTGAATGACGTAAAAGTTCCAGAGGGGTATTCGTCAAATATCAGTAACCTTGTGTCAATGAGCGACTTGAAGTTAAAAGGTCTGAAATCACATGACTGTCATGTTTTGATGCAAAATCTCATTCCAATTGCTTTACATTGCATTTTTCCCAAGAATGTCCGCCATACATTAACGAAACTGTGTTTCTTCTTCAAAGCTATATGCAGCAAAGTTATAGACCCGGCGAAATTGCCAGCTATGGAAAAAGAAATTGCCGTCATATTATGTGAATTAGAAATGTTCTTCCCGCCTTCATTTTTTGATATGATGGTTCATTTGATGGTCCACTTGGTGAGAGAGATTCGACTATGTGGTCCTGTACATTACAGATGGATGTACCCCATTGAATGGTATATGAAGATTTTGAAAGGGTATGTCAAAAATCGAAGTCGGTCAGAGGGTTGTATTGCAAAGCGATATATTGTTGAGGAAGCCGTTGAATTCTGTACCAAATACTTGTCTGGTGTGGAGAGCATTGGCTTACCAAAATCTCGTCACATTGGGCGGTTAGAGGGTGAAGGAATTTCTGGAAGAAAGGTTTCCACAATCAATATTATAGATCAGGAGCAGGCCCACCTTTATGTTTTGCATAACAGTTTAGACGTTGACCCATATGTTGAAATCCACAAAGAAATTCTTAGTCAATTGAATCCATCAAGGGCTGAAAAATGGATATCAAATACACATAATCGACAGTTTATAGGATGGTTTCGAGATCATATTTTTAAGAAGTCAGATGAAAATCCAAAGTCTATTTCGGAACGACTTCGATGGCTAGCCGGAGGACCAAGTGTGTATGCATTATCTTACAATGCTTATGTAGTTAATGGTTATACATTTTATACTAATGAACATGATGAAGACAGTACCATGCAGAATAGTGGGGTTACACTTGTGGCTGAAGCGATGCATGTTTCCGGTGTTAAGGACAGAAATCCAATTTATGCGAATATGTCATACTTTGGAATCATCAAACAAATATGGGAGTTGGATTATACGGAATTTCAAGTTCTGATATTTCAATGCAAGTGGGTTGATAACAGGAGTGCTGTTAAAATAGATGATTTGGGATTTGTGAAAGTTGATTTCAGTAAGGAAGGGGAGAAAGACGAACCATTTATAATGGCATCACAGGCAGTGCAAGTATTTTATGTTCCCGATCCCGCAAACCAAAACTGGTCAATTGTTCTGTTATCGACCAAAACAGCTGAAGGGTCAGATGAAAATTCAACGGAAGATGATCCTTTCATTGGGATTTCACAATCATTTCGCAGTGGTCTCAATGTAGACGACGTTTTGTATGTCAGAGGACACCACAATGAAGGGATATGGATAGTTGATAGAGGGGTCAAATCCCTTCAGCCTTTTAAAAAAAAGGGAGTTCAATAATCAGGTTATTGATTTTTATTGTAATATAGATTATGTTACATTATGTTATTATCTGTTCGTTGCTGCTTTTATGTGATCTAACTTAAATTTTAAACCAGTTCTGCAGATAATGACTTCTTCACCTACTGATGCACCCAATCCCGAGACACAACACGTCTCTCAACCCGTTGCAGCTGGTCCCATTGCTGAGAGACAACAGGTCTCTCAACCTGTTGCAGCTGGTCCCACTGCTGACGTACAACAGGTCTCTCAACCTGTTGCAGCTGGTCCCACTGCTGAGAGACAACAGGTCTCTCAACCTGTTGCAGCTGGTCCCACTGCTGACGTACAACAGGTCTCTCAACCTGTTGCAGCTGGTGTCAGTGTCGAAGCTAGTGTTTCGTACGAATCGACCGCACCTCAATCCGACGCACGGTGAGACCGGTATGGCTAAAATTGTCTGATATCAGTTTGAAAATGACATGAACTTTGGAAAACAACACCAATGACATACGCCAAACCGAGAAAACGCCTTCGTATTGTTTTGATACTTTAGGACAACGATCCACGAGTCATTTGTGACGTGTACGAATCGACCGCACCTCAATCCGATGCACGGTGTGACCAGTATGGCTAAAATTTTCTGATATCAGTTTGAAAATGACATGAACTTTGGAAAACAACACCAATGACATACGCCAAACCGAGAAAAAACGTTTGTATTGTTTTTATACTTTAGGACAACGATCCATGAGTCATTTGTGACTCGTACGAATCGACCGCACCTCAATCCGACGCACGGTGTGACCGGTATGGCTAAAAGTGTCTGATATCAGTTTCAAATTGAGATAAACTTTGGAAAACAACACCAATGACATACGCCAAACCGAGAAAACGCCTTCGGATTGTTTTGATACTTTAGGACAACGATCCACGATTCATTTGTGACGTGTACGAATCGACCGCACCTCAATCCGATGCACGGTGTGACCGGTATGGCTAAAATTGTCTGATATCAGTTTGAAAATGAGATAAACTTTGGAAAACAACACCAATGACATACACCAAACCGAGCAAACACCTTCGGATTGTTTTGATACTTTAGGAAAACGATCCACGAGTCATTTGTGACGCGTACGAATCGAATGCACCTCAATCTGACGCACGGTGTGACCGGTATGGATAAAATTGTCTGATATCAGTTTGAAAATAACATGAACTTTGGAAAACAACACCAATGACATACGCCAAACAGATCAAATGCCTTCGGATTGTTTTGATACTTTAGGAAAATGATCCACGAGTCATTTTTGACGTGTACGAATCGACCGCACCTCAATCCGACGCACGGTGTGACCGGTATGGCTAAAAGTGTCTGATATCAGTTTGAAAATGAGATAAACTTTGAAAAACAACACCAATGACATACGCCAAACTGAGCAAACGCCTTTGGATTGTTTTGATACTTTAGGAAAACGATCCACGAGTCATTTGTGATGTGTACGAATCGACTGCACCTCAATCTGACGCACGGTGTGACCAGTATGGCTAAAATTGTCTGATATCAGTTTGAAAATGACATGAACTTTGGAAAACAACACCAATGACATACGCCAAACCGAGAAAACGCGTTCGGATTGTTTTGATACTTTAGGACAACGATCCATGAGTCATTTTTGACGTGTAAAAATCAATTGCACCTCAATCCGACGCACGGTGTGACCGGTATGGCTAAAAGTGTCTGATATCAGTTTGAAAATGAGATAAACTTTGGAAAACAACACCAATGACATACGCCAAACTGAGAAAACACGTTTGGATTGTTTTGATACTTTAATAAAACGATCCAAGATTCATTTTTGACGTATACAAATCGACCGCACCTCAATCCGACGCACGGTGTGACCGGTATGGCTAAAATTGTCTGATATCAGTTTGAAAATGACATGAACTTTGGAAAACAACACCAATGACATACGCCAAACCGAGAAAACGCCTTATTATTGTTTTGATACTTTAGGACAATGATCCACGAATCATTTTTGATGTGTACGAATCGACCGCACCTCAATCTGACGCACGGTGTGACCGGTATGGCTAAAATTGTCTGATATCAGTTTGAAAATGACATGAACTTTGGAAAACAACACCAATGACATACGCCAAACCGAGCAAACGCGTTCGGATTGTTTTGATACTTTAGGACAACGATCCAAGAGTCATTTTTGACGCGTACGAATTGACCTCACCTCAATCTGACGCACGGTGTGACCGGTATGGCTAAAAGTGTCTGATATCAGTTTCAAATTGAGATAAACTTTGGAAAACAACACCAATGACATACTCCAAACCGAGAAAACGCCTTCGGATTGTTTTGATACTTTAGGAAAACGATCCAAGAGTCATTTTTGATGCGTACGAATAGACCGCACCTCAATCTGACGCACGGTGTGACCGGTATGGCTAAAATTGTCTGATATCAGTTTGAAAATGACATGAACTTTGGAAAACAACACCAATGACATACGCCAAACCGAGCAAACGCCTTTGGATTGTTTTGATACTTTAGGAAAACGATCAAAGAGTCATTTGTGACGCGTACGAATCGACCTCACCTCAATCCGATGCACGGTGTGACCGGTATGGCTAAAATTGTCTGATATCAGTTTGAAAATGACATGAACTTTGGAAAACAACACCAATGACATACTCCAAACCAAACAAACGTCTTAGGATTGTTTTGATACTTTAGGAAAACGATCCACGAGTCATTTGTGACGTGTAAGAATTGACTTCACCTCAATCCGACGCACGGTGTGACCGGTATGGCTAAAATTGTCTGATATCAGTTTGAAAATGACATGAACTTTGGAAAACAACACCAATGACATATGCCAAACTGAGCAAATGCGTTCGGATTGTTTTGATACTTTAGGACAACGATCCACGAGTCATTTGTGACGCGTAAGAATTGACTGCACCTCAATCTGACGCATGGTGTGACTGGTATGGCTAAAAGTGTCTGATATCAGTTTGAAAATGACATGAACTTTGGAAAACAACACCAATGACATACGCCAAACCGAGAAAACGCCTTCATATTGTTTTGATACTTTAGGAAAACGATCCATGAGTCATTTGTGACGTGTACAAATCGATCGAACCTCAATCCGATGCACGGTGTGACCGGTATGGCTAAAATTTTCTGATATCAGTTTGAAAATGAGATAAACTTTGGAAAACAACACCAATGACATACGCCAAACCGAGAAAACACCTTCGTATTGTTTTGATACTTTAGGACAATGATCCACGAGTCATTTGTGATGCGCACGAATCGACCGCACCTCAATCCGACGCACGGTGTGACCGGTAAAGCTTTTCATTAGATAAAGAATCAGTATTTATTAAATGAGATAAATCAATCAAAAACATATTGATTTTACATTATTCCCTTTCATTGTTATGAAAATGAAAACTTTTGAGTTTAAAATTTAATATTTTAGTTTCAAATTTCCATATTAATTTATTCTTTCATATTCTATTTTAATTTCTTTCATTATTGCATTACTAACATAATATTTGTTTTCTTATATAGGTGATTTTTTTTCCTTGAGTTCGGATGCTTTGTTCGGAAACAAATACCATCGAGAGCAAATCACGGATATCAAAGGATGAAAAATGAATGTTTATAACTGTTGTTGAATAATTGTAAATGTAACCATGTAAAACAATTTTTGAAATGTATATAGCAATGCATTTTTTTTGTATTCATGATGTTAAGTAAATGTATATACCGTTGTCAGTCAAAATATTGGGTGTGGGTGCTATGGTGTGCAGGTGTGCATGTGCTACTTTGTGAAGGTATTCTGGTGTGCAGGTGTGTAGGTACTGTTTTTTAGGTGCAGGCGTTGGGCCCTTTATCAGCGCTTTTTTAGCGCTGATAAAGGAAACCTTTAACAGCGCTAAAGGAGCGCTGATAAAGGAACCTGTATCAGCGCTCCGAGAAGCGCTGATATAGTTGACCTTTATCAGCGCTTCTCGGAGCGCTGATAAAGGGGACCCCCCCTTTATCTACGCCGGAATTAACAGCGCTTTTCTAGTGCTGTTAATGATGGTTTTTAGCACTGATAAAGGCGCAGGTTGTAGTAGTGGCCACCTCCCATGCCTTGTGGATGGCGTCACGCATGGTATCCTCGATCGGATACCATAAACCCTACAAATAAATCAAAATATCAAGTTAGAAATGAAATAATTTTCAAAATAAAAATTATTTATTTACGTACGTACCAACCAATGGCCAAACATGGCCTGCTTCACATCAATGGGAATCTGCTCCCATGTGGTCCACGGCTGAGAGAAATAGTTGCGCAAAATAGCGTTGCCCTGTCCGACTGCTATATGCGCAAAACTGTAAAAATAATAAACATTTATTATGTGAATAGATTAATGAAATCTTAGTCAAATCCACAGGTTATCACACAGGTTATCACACCTCCGTGTGCGTGGATCAAACCCAAGACGTGGACGTCGCTCAGGGACGGGGTCAGGAATCATCAATCATGCAAGACCGCGCCCCCTCCGCGTACTCCCTGGAGCGCCTGCAGGCTGAGGGTCATCTGCCAGCAACTCATCCTCATCGAAAGGTAGGTCAGCATCCGTTAACTCACGAAATGTGGCGTCGTCCATCTGAAACAGAAAATGTTAATGTTGTTAGCAAATAATTGATAATTACTATTATATATACATATATACATATTATGATTGTATATAAATACCATGGAATTCTATCAGTGTTCATCTTCATCATCATCTTCATATATGTCAATGTCATCTTCATATTCCTCCTCAACATCATCGATATCCATTCGAGTTACAGTTGCTTCATCTCTTACCATTTCAAATTCATATGTGACATCATTAACATCATCGTCATCACCGACTCTTAAATGTGGGGTGTCGTCATCGATACTCATGTCTCTTTGTAAAAAAGATTGATTTTGAGTACTCTCTTGAAAAACTTCAATTCTTTGCACATCAGTGAAAGCACATTCACTTTGACTAAACTGATTGTCTCGAATTTTGATTTTTATTACACTCCACCAATTAGTCAAGTCTCTTGATGTAGCACAGTACTTTGCGTAATAAACTTGATGTGCCTATTGAGCCAATAAGAATGGTTCATTTACTGGGAGAACACTTTTACATTTAATACCGATGATTCCATGAGTCGGATGAACACGCACGCCTCTCTCTGTATCCAACCACCGACATTTGAACATGGTTATGTAATGTTGTCCAAGATAACAGAGTTCAATGATTTCATCAAGTATACCATAAAAGTCAACTTCATTTTCTCGATGATGAGATCCTCTCAAGCTAACTCCACTGTTCATTGTTTTTTTCAATTCCCCATATGCATGTATGTGAAATCGAAATCCATTCACCACATATGCATTATAAGTTTTAACAAGTTTGGAAGGTGGGTTACTCAATACACACAGCTATTTGTCAATTTTATCAGCATGTCGAGACACCTGAAAATTTGTGAAATAATTATCAATATAGTAAACTATACATTGAATGAGTTGCTAAAAGATAAAGAATTTATGTTACCAATTTTTGAAACCACTGAGAGAAATTTTTCAGTCGACGTTCTTTGAGAGCAGCTGCTGTAATTTGTGGAATTTGTTTCTTGATATGATTATCATACAACCTATAAAAACCAAAGTTATTTACTGTAACATAAATGATAGAATAAGTGATATAAACACTTACAGTACAACTGATGTCATCTCTTCACAGTTGAGCAGAACATACGTATGAGCTCTATGATGTTCATCATCTGAAATCCAGTGTTCATAAACTCCACCAAAACCAAGCTCTGGCTAGTTGAAAACAGATAATTGATTGTCGATTTCATCAATATTCCTCTCGTTCTGTCCCATTCGGTTTTGTTTTGAAGGATACTCAGATTCAAAATAATGGGAGCATAAAAAAGATATTTCCTCTTGCAAATAAGCTTCTGCAATAGATGCTTTGTTACGTACTTTTCTTTTCAATTTTTGCATGCATCTTTCAAATGGGTACATCCATCGAAACTGTACTGGACCTCCACATTTGGCTTCATATGGAAAATGTAACATCAAATGTTCCATTGAGTTGAAGAAAGATAGCGGAAATATTTTTTCCAATTTACATATAATTACAACAACATCTTTTTCAAGTTTTCCTAGAGCATCATAATCTGTTGTAGTTGCACAAATTTCCCGAAAAAAATGAGACATGTCTGTTATGGAATCCCAAATCACAGAATTCAACAGACCTCTTAATCCAATGGGTAGAAGTCTTTCCATTATAACATGACAATCATGACTTTTTAATCCAGTAATATGACCATTTTTTACACATCTACCCAAATTGGAAGTACAACCATCTGGAAGTCTCAAATCTGCAATCCACTGACAAAATAATAAACGGTTTTCTTTAGACAGTGTATAAGCTGCTTTTGGTTTCAGTAAACTTTCTGTTCTGACATTCTCAAACAGTTCCAATTCTGGACGCCTGCAAATTTGGGCAAGATCTAAACGTGCATTTACATTGTCTTTGCTCTTTCCTGACGTATCCAAAACTGTATGAAACAAATTATCAAAACAGTTCTTCTCAATATGCATGACATCTAACATGTGTCGAACCAACAAATCAGACCAATATGGAAAATCCCAAAATATTCTACATTTAATCCAATTGTGTTCTTTCCCAAAACCATAATTTTTCTGTTGGTTTATTGTGGGACCAAAAGTGATGGGAGGTAATGAAAATACAACTGATTTTAACTCCGAACCTGATAGCATTTTTGGAGGTCCATCCCTTTCAACTGTTCCTTTTCTGAAATGAGATCTGTTTCTGCGAAAAGGATGATCATCTGGAAGAAATCTGCAATGACAGTCAAAATAACAAGTTTTCTTTCCATGAATGATCATAAATACTTTGTTCACTACCATACAGTAAGGACATGATTTCTGACCATGTGTACTCCATCCAGATAACATCCCATAAGCCGGGAAGTCACTAATTGTCCACATCAATGCTGCTCTCAGTATGAAATTCTATTTCGTTGCAACATCATATGTACTGACACCAGTACTCCACAATAAATTTAATTCATCAATCAATGGTTTCAAATAAACATCAATATTTTTCTTCGGATGTCCTAGAACTAGTAAAGTCAAAAAGATATATGGCTCCTTCATCAACATCCATGGAGGTAAATTGTACGGAGTTAAAAAAACAGGCCAACATGAATATTGACTACCATAAGATCCAAACGGACAGAAACCATTAGTGGAAAGGCCTAGTCGAACATTTCTAGCTTCTAAAGCAAAGGATGGATGCACTCTATCAAAATGTTTCCATGAATCACCATCGGCTGGATGATTTAAGCTTTTATCGGTTGAAATATTCTCTTTATGCCATGACATCATTGTCGTTGTATTCTTAGACATGAATAAACGCTGAAGTCTGGATGTAAGCGAAAATATCTCAAATGTTTTACAGGAATCAAACCAGACTTCCCGTGTAGTCCTTCTTTATATCTCAGTTTCCCACATGTGGGACAACTATCCAATGAATCATTTTCCCCAGAATATAAAATGCAGTCATTTGAACATGCATGAATCTTCTGACAAGTAAGTTCCAAATTTCGAACCAGCCTCTTACTCTCATAGTAATTTGCAGGAAAAACATTTCCTTCGGGTAACAGTGTTTTAAGCAAAGAAAATATCTGGTCAAAATAGGTGTTTGACATTCCGTTATCTGATTTGATAGCCATAAATTTTGCAACTGCTTCTAATTTGCTCATCTTGCAGCCAGGATATAATGCATCCTCAGCAGACCTCAACAACTCATAAAATTCAGACGGTGCCAACTCAGGATTTGAAGCTATATCAGCCAGAGTTTCTGTATGTTGAACAGATGAACCTGCAACATCATGTACTAAATCTTGAAACCGGGATGGATCCGGAATCAAGTTGGTATCACCTGCTCTGGAACTGCGTTCACCGTGTTGATACCAAAAAACATAATCTGGTTGAAAACCAAAACGCAAGAGATGTTCCCCCACTTTGTCAAACATGTCAAACGTTCTCAATGCACATTTTCTGCAAGGGCATTTTATTTTGCCTTTTGAAACAAATTCTGGATTTGATGCCGCAAATGATAAAAATTTCTCCACACCCTCTACATATACTGGATTTAAACCAGAACCGTTTGGATTTCTACGTTGATTTATCCATATGCGGTCACCTAATAATGATTGTTGATGACCTCATTGTTCCATATTTTTTTATAAAATATAAAAGCATTACTGGTTTTGAATAATTTGTTAGAAAAAACACTCAAGCTAGGATAATTATAGAGTTTACATCATACACGACTGACGCAAACTTTTTACTAAGATAGACCTAAAAATTGACCCTTTAAGAATTAAATATGTTGAGAATAAAGCAAAACTTGTTACAAATTATTACTAATTATTGGTAATTATTGGTAATTATTACTAATTATTGGTAATTAATACTAATTATTGGTAATTATTATTAATTAGTACTAATTATTACTAATTATTGGTAATTATTACTAATTATTGGTAATTATTACTAATTATTGGTAATTATTACTAATTATTGGTAATTATTACTAATTATTGGTAATTATTACAAATTATTACTAATTATTACTAATTATTACTAATTATTGGTAATTATTACTAATTATTACTAATTATTACTAATTATTGGTAATTATTGGTAATTATTACTAATTATTGGTAATTAATACTAATTATTGGTAATTATTATTAATTATTCCTAATTATTACTAATTATTGGTAATTATTACTAATTATTGGTAATTATTACTAATTATTACTAATTATTACTAATTATTAATAATTATTGGTAATTATTACTAATTATTACTAATTATTACTAATTATTAGTAATTATTACTAATTATTAGTAATTATTACCAATTATTACTAATTATTACTAATTATTAGTAATTATTACTAATTATTACTAATTATTGGTAATTATTCCTAATTATTACTAATTATTGGTAATTATTCCTAATTATTACTAATTATTACTAAATATTACTAATTATTACTAATTATTGGTAAATATTACTAATTATTACTAATTATTGGTAATTATTACTAATTATTACTAATTATTGGTAATTATTACTAATTATTGATAATTATCGGTAATTATTGCTAATTATTGGTAATTAATACTAATTATTGGTAATTATTACTAATTATTGGTAATTATTACTAATTATTGGTAATTATTACTAATTATTGTTAATTATTACTAATTATTGGTAATTATTACTAATTATTGGTAATTATTACTAATTATTACTAATTATTACTAATTATTACTAATTATTGGTGATTATTACTAATTATTACTAATTATTACTAATTATTGGTAATTATTGGTAATTATTACTAATTATTGGTAATTAATACTAATTATTGGTAAATATTATTAATTATTACTAATTATTACTAATTATTGGTAATTATTACTAATTATTGGTAATTATTACTAATTATTGGTAATTATTACTAATTATTACTAATTATTACTAATTATTGGTAATTATTACTAATTATTACTAATTATTACTAATTATTACTAATTATTACTAAATATTACTAATTATTACTATTTACCGGTAATTATTGGTAATTATAGGTAATTATTCCTAATTATTGGTAATTATTACTAATTATTGTTAATTATTACTAATTATTGGTAATTATTACTAATTATTACTAATTATTACTAATTATTGGTAATTATTACTAATTATTACTAATTATTACTAATTATTGGTAATTATTACTAATTATTACTAATTATTGGTAATTATTCCTAATTATTACTAATTATTGGTAATTATTACTAATTATTACTAATTATTACTAATTATTACTAAATATTATTACTGATTATTACTAATTATTACAAAATATTACTAATTATTACTATTTACCGGTAATTATTGGTAATTATTCCTAATTATTGGTAATTAATACTAATTATTGTTAATTATTACTAATTATTGTTAATTATTACTAATTATTGGTAATTATTACTAATTATTACTAATTATTACTAATTATTGGTAATTATTACTAATTATTACTAATTATTACTAATTATTGGTAATTATTACTAATTATTACTAATTATTGGTAATTATTACTAATTATTACTAATTATTGGTAATTATTACTAATTATTGGTAATTATTACTAATTATTGGTAATTAGCGGTAATTATTGCTAATTATTGGTAATTATTATTAATTATTATTAATTATTACTAATTATTGGTAATTATTACTAATTATTGGTAATTATTACTAATTATTGGTAATTATTACTAATTATTGGTAATTATTACTAATTATTGTTAATTATTACTAATTATTGGTAATTATTACTAATTATTGGTAATTATTACTAATTATTACTAATTATTGGTAATTATTACTAATTATTACTAATTATTACTAATTATTGGTAATTATTGGTAATTATTACTAATTATTGGTAATTTATACTAATTATTGGTAATTATTATTAATTATTACTAATTATTACTAATTATTGGTAATTATTACTAATTATTGGTAATTATTACTAATTATTACTAATTATTACTAATTATTGGTAATTATTACTAATTATTGTTAATTATTACTAATTATTAGTAATTATTACTAATTATTGGTAATTATTACTAATTATTGGTAATTATTACTAATTATTACTAATTATTACTAATTATTGGTAATTATTGGTAATTATTACTAATTATTGGTAATTAATACTAATTATTGGTAATTATTATTAATTATTACTAATTATTACTAATTATTGGTAATTATTACTAATTATTGGTAATTATTACTAATTATTACTAATTATTACTAATTATTGGTAATTATTACTAATTATTACTAATTATTACTAATTATTACTAATTATTGGTAATTATTCCTAATTATTACTAAATATTACTATTTACCGGTAATTATTGGTAATTATTGGTAATTATTCCTAATTATTGGTAATTATTACTAATTATTGTTAATTATTACTAATTATTGGTAATTATTACTAATTATTACTAATTATTACTAATTATTACTAATTATTACTAATTATTGGTAATTATTACTAATTATTACTAATTATTACTAATTATTGGTAATTATTACTAATTATTCCTAATTATTGGTAATTATTCCTAATTATTGGTAATTATTCCTAATTATTGGTAATTATTCCTAATTATTGGTAATTATTCCTAATTATTGGTAATTATTACTAATTATTGGTAATTATTACTAATTATTGGTAATTATTCCTAATTATTGGTAATTATTCCTAATTATTGGTAATTATTCCTAATTATTGGTAATTATTCCTAATTATTGATAATTATTCCTAATTATTGGTAATTATCGGTAATTATTGATAATTATTGGTAATTATTACTAATTATTCCTAATTATTACTAATTATTACTAATTATTACTAATTATTACTAATTATTACTAATTATTGGTAATTATTCCTAATTATTACTAATTAGTGGTAATTATTAGTAATTATTACTAATTATTACTAATTATTGATAATTATTGATAATTATTACTAATTATTACTAATTATTGGTAATTATTACTAATTATTGGTAAGTATTACAAATTATTGGTAAGTATTACTAATTATTGGTAATTATTACTAATTATTGGTAATTATTACTAATTATTGGTAATTATTACTAATTATTACTAATTATTCCTAATTATTGCTAATTATTGATAATTATTCCTAATTATTAGTAATAATTATGAATAATAACATTATTAGTATATTTTATTATTAATATTAAAATAATGTAATTTTCTATATTATATACAATTCTCCTTTCATCTGTGTGTTTTCTGTCTCCACATACAAATAATACATGTGGAGACAGAAAACACGCAGATAAAAGGAGAATTGTATATAATATAAAAAATTATATTATTTTAATATTAATAATAAAATATACTAATAATGTAATAATGTTATTATTTCTAATTATTGGTATTTATTACTAATTATTAATATTTATTCTTAATTATTAAAAATTATTACTAATTATTCCTAATTACCATTAACTATGAACAATACTAATAATTTAAATTTATTAAGTAACAAAACAATGTAAACATAATTAAATTACAACTAGTTAAGAATAATTGAAACTAATAAAAAATTTAAAATAAATATTAAATTAAAATGAACATAAATACCTTGAAAATTGATCTGATGTTGATCTCTGATCTTTCTTGAAAACTTCAATATCAACTCCGGAGAAAAAAATTAAACTTGAGAAACGCTGAACTCTAAAAATAGAATTTTGAGAGAATGAGAAGATGGAGTTTGAGAATGAATTGAAAAAAACGGATGGGGGTATTTATAGGTTAGATTATTTGCGACGGGTCCATTTGCGACGGACGGGTATCCCGTCGCAAATAATATTATTTGCGACGGTACCCATCGCAAATACCTTAGTCATCATTTATTACGGTCAACGGTTAAATAGTTATTTGCGACGGGACCCGTCGCAAATAACCACCTGCCGACATACTATTTGCGACGGGTGAATAGTCCCGTCGCAAATACCTTTTACCGCCGCCGGGTATTTGCGACGGGCAATAACCGCCCGTCGCAAATATGTTTCCCGCGATTTGGCGCGCAAAGCGCGCAAGTTCTTTTGCGACAGGGAAAGCTATCCCGTCTCAAAAGGCTACTTATTTGCGACGGGCAAATACCCCCGTCGCAAATACCCATTTTTCCCGTAGTGTGATAAGATGTTGGTCAAGATCAACTATGGGTTGGGAGTACACTAATATTTAATTGAAAAAAACTACTAAAAACTGATCCAGAAAAGGATGAAATATCTTATTCATCAAGTCCCTTAATACAACCAATGCATTAGTTAAACCAAAAATCATTGCTAAAAATTAATACAGGCCATAACTACTCCTAAAAGCATTCCATGGTAGGTCCATCGATGTCCAACTCATATAATGGTATCCTAATGTCAAATCTATCTTGTAGAAGATCATAGAACCTCATAGATGATCAATGTGACTATCAATGCGTGGATGAGGATACATATTCATGACTCTCATCAGGTTCAATCTCCAATATTCCAACAAAAGAATAAATACCAATCAACCATCTATTTTAGAGAACTATAAAACCCCATGGTAAAGTACTATGCCATATGAAACCATTATATTCTATATCATCAAATTGTAATTCAAACAACTGATGCTCTTTTGGTGTTATTTTAGAAATTGTGATAGAAACTGAATTTTCTCCTAAAACTAACTAGATTATAAAGTTTATCTCTTTATTAAGAAGTAAATTTTATACCTCATCGGTGAAAACATCCTAAAAATGTACTACCATTGGGGAAAAAGAATCCTACAGCATTCTAGCAACATCTACAATATGCCTGACTATTTGAGCCATTAGGGTACGGTAAATATATAATTATAACATGCTATTTAAAATGAAATGTGGAAACAGGAAATCATACAGACTCCTGATAAAACCATAATACAAAACATATCACCTAGTATGTCTGTCACATATACAAATAAATAAATTAGAAAAAAAAACATTGAGGATCTACTTCAATCCCCAAATTCCAACTCATCCCATCTCTAAATAGTATCAGAGCTAACCCATTAGATCATGCTACATCAGTAATCTTACCAACATTAACCTACAATTAGTAATGTATACATGGGTACCCAAGTTACATGGTATCTTGAGTAGGGTTTTATTAAATCTCATTAGGGATCAACTAACATAAACCTATATATAAATCATAATTATAGTGTATGTACATGTGACATGATCTGTAGAGTATATGAAAACTACAAAAGACAAAATAAAATAACCTTCATTGATCCTATAAATCTAGTGTGACTACTAATATTGATTATTTATTTATATTTTGGTACTACAATTACTCTTTTCTTGGAAGATAACCATGCTAACCCATACAATCTTGATTCCATATAGTAGTATGCATAAATCCTAGAACCTTGGAAATTTTAGTAAGCATCGTGATTATAATAGGAAACATTCCAATCTCTAAGACTTAATTATATTTGATATATAGCCATCATTCATACATTTATATTCAAAGAAGGTGGTCCAATGTATTCTGTAGTCATCAGGATCCATGATGATACATGGGAGGTAATCCTAAAAGATAAGCAGGCTTTATAACCTATTCATACTGGGTCACCCAAGGAAATCCATTGTCGGTAAGCTCTAAAATTAATCCCTATAAAGTATTCATATAACATCAATAGTCATTGTGAAGAATCATATTTCAAGGGGTGAACCTAGGAAATCCATTGTAATCTAGCTGAAATATGATCCTTGAGTGTTATTATTAGTTGACCAATAGTCATTAGGAATCATCTTTGATTCCAATACATGACCATAAAAAATCCATAACCATCAGAGATGATCCTTTGGTTTTAATCTTATAAGATAAATAGTCATCATTTTTCATCACCAATTTCTAGGCGGTGACCCTAGAAATACATTAATAATAAACTATGAACCGATACTAAGGAGGTAATCTTATGAGATCATTAGTCTAGAAGAATCATCCCAGATTATTTAGTGGTGGCCCTAGGTAATCCATATTCATCTTTGTCTAATCATATAACTATGAGATTATGCTATGTGATGAAAATTAATATGGATCCATCATCATTTCCATTGGTATAATCTTTGGGAATCCATATAACCATAAGATTAAAAACTACTTCCTTTGTATCTCATACATAAATATTCAACTAGAAGGGGTAGAACTTACCGCCCATGGTAACTCAAAATAAAAAAAATGAAAACAAGGGTTGGTTATCCACAGAATTCATCACACATAACCTTGGTAGACCTCTCACACATGTGAACCATCATAACTAACCAATTACCATATACTTCATCTTAGAGTCAAGATATCCCTATAGAACCTATAGGGTATCCAATTCCACATCATTCACAAACAACCCACTTGTATTGCTAAATATCAATAATATCTCTTATTTCGACACTCATCACTAATTATGAATCACATCCCTGGACATAATCACAATCACATTAAGACCACACTATCTATTATGGAAATCCTTACTGGAATTAGGCTCAAGATATGGTATCATTCCTATCTCACATCTATATTCACTATTTGGTCCTCACACGCACAATATATAAATAATATACCAAGGGAATACCATCCATGGAACTCACATCCCACCTTGAGAGCACGAGGAGGAGGAGGAAAAGGCGGCGGCGGTCGCGGCAGCGAGGGTGGAGGAGGTAGAGGCAGCGGCGGTCGCGGTAGCGGGAGCGGGGGCGGAGGTGGCGGTGGCGGCAGAGAAGGAGGAGGACGAGGAGGACTAGGAGGAGGAAGGAGGAGGACGGGGAGGAGGAGGAAGAGGTCGCGGTGGCGAGGGGCCTGGTTCAGCTTCCGCGAGAGCTTGACCGCGTGCAAGCAAGGATGGCCTGTTAGGGTTATTAAATAAAAACCGACAGAACCTTTATCAATGCTCGTTAAAAGCGCTGATAAAGGTATGTGTTATTAGTGCTAAAATAAAATCACTGATAAAACATTCATTTATCAGTGCTTTTTTAGCGCTGATAAAGAGCTGCCTTTATCAGCGCTTTCTGTTTAGCGCTGATAAAGGGCAGCGCTTCCCTTGCCCTGTTTTGTGGTAGTGTTTGTTGTTTTAAGTTTATAAACTCAGGTAAATCATTCCCAATTCTAATTTTATGATACCTGGGAACTTGCGCCAGCACGTGGGGATCAGGAATGCCCTTTGGACTTGTCATAGGCCAGTTTTGGGCTGGGTTCGTTGGCGACCAGATTCGATTCGTGACATGGTCCATCATTGTCATTGTCGCAAGTTGCACATGCTCCCCCTCTAAGGGATAACCAAGACACGATGATCCACCTATCATTTGTTACCATAAGTAAAACCTCCAAAGTACATACATCATAAACAACATGGAATAACACATATAAGCACAAAATAGCACATTATTCATGAGTATCAGTAGCCACACACACACACACACATGTGAACAACATCAAACATGGGTCTCATGGGCTACACACACACACACACATATGATCAAACTCAAACATGGATCTCAAAGTACACAAGCACATACAATCATGTCATGCCAACAATCATATATAAGGGATTTGTATGGTAAGGAGATTTCTACCTAAAACATGTTGACGTCAACGTCAATATTTTCCAAGAGTCGATTTTCAAATATGGCTCATGCACCAAAAAAATCAAACCCACACGCCAAGGGTCCCTAGAGACAATTCTAATAAAAATGATAAGGGTTCTATAATGAGATTCAAGAAGGTAATCAATGAAAAAGGGAAGTACCACATCAACTTACTCAACAACCACCATTATCAATGGTAAATCTAATCCTTCTCAAAGGAAGAGAACATGTTTCTCATGGAACAATGAATAGAGAACACAACTTGATATCCATACAATCCTAGATTAGTATGAAAAATCCCCTAAAGGAGGGGATAACGAGTTAATATCGCATTAAACACCCCCTCATTAAGATCACACATGTTTCCTCTTAGAAATTATTGGAATCCATGAAGCTTAGTGGTTGTTTCAGCCATTTAAAATTCTGAAACAGTTATCACTGTGGCATGGTGATGCCCACTATGGACATGGTGGCTTCAAACATGCTAGACCATGCGACCCGACACGGCTACCCACCATGTTGTAGTTTCAAAACCTTGCCTATTTTGGACTCACCATGGTCTGGTGAGGCCAGTCTAATTGTGGTCCACAGGAGGAATCACAACACTACACAAACGATACCACACACAACCATTGGTGTTTCATCCAACCCATTTCACACAGGTGGTTCCCAATCATAAAATGGCCAACATCACGGCGTGTTCTTGCCCACGGTGTACCCTAAAACAGCCAAAAACCCTATTTTAGCCACCAAGAACCTCTAACACTTTCTAAACCTGAATTAAACCATCCCAAGGCTCAAAACTAAATTCCTTTAAAATTGAGGATGTTATGATGAGGGAAAACCCGCAAATATGAATTCCATTTATTATATGTGTCATTGGATATTCCTATTTGTGAATGTGTGTATTTGTTTATAGACTTGAGATTATTATTAATTTATATCATGAATTGTGTACCTTGATATATTGATGAAAACCATGATGATATATGTTCATGGTGAGGTAAGATACATTGGGGGAGTCATAAGTGATATGAAATTAATTCAACAAGTCAAGAAAATATGTGTCCCTTTTGAGTTATAGAAGATGATATCTTTGGCCCTTTGATTGAAATGAAATTGTCTTATTAAATCCATGGTCATGGTAGTTTATCAACATAGTTCATTTCAAGGGGTTAAATAAGGATAAATCGTGTATATAGGTTGATGACATAGAGTATGAAACATGCTTGATGAAATATCTAGACAAAGGGGTTGTATTACACACTAAGTGTTCATATGAGGTTATTATCATTATGATATTAGCTTTTTTCTCTATGGGTGCATAGACATATAGTTGGATGTCAGTCTTGGACTTTAGAAAAGATCAGGTAATGAAACCAAGAAAGATATATAAAGGGTCGCATACTAAGTATATTCAGAATCTCAGTTGAATTCTATTTGAATTTAATATTAATAACAAATGTTATTCTCAGCTTGTGGGATAATAATTATTTAGATTGATTTGATCGCATAATTCAATCACTAGTATTTGAGTTTATAATATATATATGAGTTGAATATTAAATATATATTATTTGTGAGCTAATGATTATATAATATTTATTTATACCTTGTTTATTATTCACAAGGTAATAAATAAATATTTATTTAATTATGAAAATATTAAAATAAATATTTATTCACAAGTTTATTGAATATAATATTTATTTATTTATTGAATGAATAATATAAATATATTTATTTACTTGAATAAATATTTATTATTCAAGGGTTTGATAAATGACGAGGAGGATTGATGGGCTAAGTTAAGGGAATGATGGAAGTGATATATATATTATTTAATATCATTTAAATAAATATTAATTTATTTATGTATAAAATGATATTTAAATATTTGTGATTTAGCACATGTCATGAAATATAATAATAATATTATTATTTTTTAACATTAAGAACATATTAAAGAGAATATTTGATGAGAGAAATTATCCAATATTTAACCTTAACTATATATTCCATCTTATATCATTTATATAGGGTTATGAGAATTATTATACACAACATTTTCTCTCAAAAAATATCTCTCAAAACCAAGATAGTTTCTCTAGAATGCTCTCAAGAAAAAGAGACAATCATCTCCCTCACTCTCAAAACTGAGAAAACATTAGAAAGAAAATTTTCAACCCCGAGGTAATTCTTGTTGTGATCGACGGTGAACGATGTGGGATGCTTGGTTCCTCCACCTGAATCTAACATTGACTTGGAAAACTCTTCACCTAAAGGGAAGACACTGCCTAGAACCGAACAAATAGGGGGTCACACACTCCTAACCGGTACCAATGTAAAATCCATACAGCCCCGATCCAAAAGGTCATCTCATAACCATGGGAGAATGAAACTAGAAAGAAAGGTCATCCCGCTACCAACGTAAGGAAAATAAAACCCCTTAAATCTATCTTACTAATGAAATTAAGCACCTAATTATTAGGTACTCACCAATGTCGTTAAAGAGATACCAGCACACCCATCACGGGGTTTGGTGATCATCCAAGCATCAAGTGATGAATTGCTTCTCTAACCACTGTCCGAGACATCACTTCTCTCGCACTTGGTTACCTCCTGAGAATACCAACCCTCCCAGGAAACAAAGGGAAAAAAACACTCAGAGTTGAATTCACAACTCTGCCCCACTGAATGCACACTAGACAAAAACATAGCCTAAACCAAGCCAATGAGAGTGGTTCCTCAATAACCGGGTACCACTGCAGAACCCATGCAGTCTTAAGTGTCCTAAGGGAAAACTCTAGAACCACGAGAAACATCGTCGATCCAAGGGAAGCCAGCTACCAACTTAAGGAAACAAACCATCTCAGTCTAGATTCCTAACGATATCTAAGGGCCAACCTATGTCTCTAGAGAGATCCCAGCATAATTTTCATAAAGCTCAATCGTCACCAAACCTATTCACATAACACTGCCACTTTAAACACTGCTCAGACCCAATCACCACTTGCAACAAGTCAACACCTAGACACATCAACCCAATACTAGGACATGAAACAGAGGAACACACATGAGCTAATTACTAGCTCACTCTCCTAAGGAAAACAACCAGAAACATAGGAGACCAAACTGACTAATTGACTCTGTCACACACCTCATTACTAATCGAGACACTCTCACCTATACCAACCTCGCACAAACCCCTCCTACCTTAGAACCCAAGAAAAAAATCTGACAACTACAAGCTGCCTAAGGTCTCTACTAGGGCATACAAAATAGATATACAACAAGGGAAACAACAATCAATAAAAGATTACAAAATTACACCCAAAGAGAGTAAGCGGCCTAGCTGAACAAAAAACAATCAAAGCATGATTCCAAGTAAAAAAGTCACTAACAAATCATTTAAATTAAATAATAATCAATTCTGAATTTTGTCAACACAAAATTATACCCAATTTGGCTCTGATACCATTTGTTGGGGGGCTGCGTTGCGCAAGACAGTCCCCATTCGAATAGCCAAAATCCATTGGGTATAAAAAAAGTTCATAAACTCAAAATACAGAATGAAAAACTAATGTTTATTATTCTGGTCTTATAAACAAAGGCCATTAAATAATAAAATATATTCGTTAAACAGAATTCCACTACATGGAATTAACAAATCATAATCGGGCAGTGACTACATCAAATGACAATGGAAAATACAATAAATGAATTCAAGATTAAATTAATTCAATGGTGTTAAGAATTTTACATATCCAAGAATAAAAGGAAAAAAGTAGTAAAGAGGACACAATGATGTAATGTGCTTCGGCCAATTGGATTACGTGCATGGAGCAGAGTCGCCATAGGTTTCACTATGCAAAGAATAACAGAGTACAAGAAAGCAACAAAACAACAACACAAACGAATCAACTGAAAATCATGAATATCGAGCCCCCCCTACCAGGGGTTCAACTTTACCTAGTCGAACCCATCATGTTGTCGCAGGCCTTGTCGAATCCTCTAAGACCATATGCCTTAATATCGACATTGGTCTGTGCACGAAGGCATTGTTTGAGTCGTTTTCATTGATTGGCTTTCGACGCCACTCTCAAAAAACAGGCGTCAATGTTGTTGAAGGTGTTGCAGTCGTGGTTCATCATCCCCTGAGGTCAAGAACATGAAAAAACAGTCACTCTGCGGTTGATCACCACTGCTCCTTCTTAAGAAAACCAGGAGAAACCCGCCAACAACTCCTCTCTTCATCACCGACGAGCAAGATTGCTCGATCAAGAGGAGTGTGACCTCTCCACGATTGATCTTTGCAATCAGTTCCTCTCTCTCGTCAAAAGAAAATCACCAAAGTAGGGGTGTTTCGCCTCTCCACCTTCTTGTGATTGAACCAAAGCCACACCAAGGTTGTCGCGCCTTAGTAGTGCCCAACTCTAGAAGTTTCACCCATCTCTTGGCAGAAAATCAAGAAATCCTCAAATCAGAAACCCTCATTGGGCTTCTCTGTGGCGAACCAAGAAGCAAGTAGTGGATCCCTTTTCTTAATTTCACCAGGGAACCATAAGTGATCTGTCGACGCCCCTCCATTCTTTCTCTCGGACTCCCTCGACAAACAAGAGGGAGAGACATGGGTTCCATCTAAATGGAGAACCCTCACTCAAATAAGGCAAGGTGCTTAGCGAAAAGGGTGTCTTCTTGAAATTAAAAAAGCTGAAGGAAAACAAACAGAGCAGGCGAACACACATGATCTGGGACACGTCTACGGTGGAGGGAACACAACCAGCATGCCAACTGTGTAACAAAACTTCAACAAAACAAAAACATATTAAATATACTACATTTAATTAACAAAGAAAAACCAATTATGGATTCACATCTTATGAAACATTTAATAACAACCATGGTGGTAGAGATCCGAACATAGACTCTTTAAGGCTTGACTATTAATACTTAATTGTAAGGCGTTATATGAATCATACATTGTGATTCATATTTCCTTACGATATATCAATTCGTAAAATACCTGAAAATCGAATTTAGATTGTCATTCATAGCCATGATATCCAAAATTACTTATCCGACCATTTGCGGCTGATTTAGAGATAGGGGTTTTTTTAATGGGTTTGGTTTGATTTTATTTAGGAAAATGGGTCTATTAAGCCCACTTGAAGTGGCGCTTTAATATAAAAACCCAAAGCACCACTTGAAGTGGCGCTTTGGTTTTTTTTACCACCCGATTACTTATTATATATATTTATAATAAATCTATATTTATAATATAATTATAAATATAAATATATTTACATATAAATAATAAATAAATTTTTATTTATAAATATGTATTTAAGATTATATTTATAAATACATAAATATATATTTACAATAATAAATAACTATATATAATATAAATATATTTAAATATAAATAAATCTAAGGAATTGTGATTATGTATTTACAAATATAATTTTAAATATATAAATATATATTTACAATTATAAATATAATAGTATAAACATTTATAATTAATAAATATAATAGTATAAACAGTTATAATTGATAAATATAATTATGTATATATATAATTATAAATATATATTTATAAATATAAATATATTTATATAAATATATTTATATAAATATATTTAAATAAAAAATATATTTATATTTATAAATAATTATAAATACTTATATATTTATTAATAAATAAATACTTATATATTTATAATTAACACTTATTAATTATTTATACTTATTAATTATTTATACTTATTAATTATACTTATTAAGTATAAATACTTATTAATTATACTTATTAATTAAAAATACTTATTAATACGTATAAATAATTAATAAGTATAAAATAACAAAGTGCCACTTCAAGTGGCGCTTTGTGTTTGTCTTTTTTTGGGTCAATTTTGTGTATATTTTATTTATATATTTAAATAAAAATATATTTGTAATTATATAATTATAAACCTATATTTATAGATAAGTATTTATAATTATATAAATATAAATATATTTACAAATATATAATTTTGAAAATATTGTTACATATATATTTAAAATTTATTTATAAATATATTTAATATTCATATGTAAATATATATATATAAGTATAATTATATTGTAATTATATTTATACTTATATATTTATAATTATATATTTTTACATATATATAATTTTAAATCTATAATTACTAATCTATATTTATATAGTTATAAGTATTTATTTATAAATAAATTTGAAATATTGTTAAACATATAATAAATTATTAATAACAACAATATTATTTGAAAGCTTATAAATTTGAAATATTGTTAAACATATAATAAATAGTTTAAAATAAAAAGAATTTCGTAAACAATATTGACTAAAAATAATTTATAAGCTTTCAAATCCACTTACTTGAAACTTAAAAATGTTTCAAGTGAGTGTTTTTGAAATATTATAAAATATAAACTATAAGAGCAATATAAATGAAACTTAAAACATGGATTAAACATATAAGAAATAGTTGAAAATAAAAAGAATTTCATAAACAATGTCAATAAAAAAAATTATAAGATTTCAAAGTCACCTACTTGTAACTTAAAAATGTTTCAAGTATGTGAATTTGAAAACCTATAAAATATAAACTATATGACCAATATAAATGAAAATTAAAACATGACTTAAACATACAATAATTAGTTGAAAATAAAAAGAATTTTGTAGACAATGTTCATCAAAAACAATTTATAAGCTTTCAAATCCACCTATTTGAAACTTAAAAATGTTTCAAGTACGTGACTTTGAAAGAATATAAAATATAAACTATAAGACGAATATGAATGAAACTTAAAATATGGATTAAACATATAATAAATAGTTGAAAATAATAAGAAATTCATAAACAATGTTTCTCAAAAATAATTTATAAGATTTTAAATCCACCTACATGAAAGATAAAAATGCTTCAAGAACGTGGCTTTGAAAGACTATAAAATATTAACTAAATATAAATGAAACTTAAAATATGGACTAAATATATATGAAATGTTTAATAAATAATTAGTTAATTAGTGATATATTTATTAATTATATAATTTTTAATTTTCTAATAATTAATATATTAATTATTAATATAATTATTAATTATACAATATTTAATTAGTTAATTAGTAATATAATTATTAATTATTATTATTCATTATAATTATTAATTATTAATGGTTAATTATTAATTATTTAATTACTAATTAGTAATTTAAATTTATAAATATTTTGACAAATATATAATTATAAATATAATATTTTTAAATATTTAACTTGTCATGTAAAATATTTTTTGTTTACTATATGTTTATTTTTCTTTTCATTTTTCAATAAATTATTATATTTTTAGTCTATGTGACAAATTTTATTTAGATTGTACTTGTACTGTATAATTTATACGCTTCTAAAGTCACATACATGAATCATAATAATGTTACAATTATGAGACTTTGAAAATATATAAATTATTAATAGTTAATTTAAATTAGTTTGTACTTATTATATTTTTTATTTTCTTGTGATTTGTCTTAAACAAAAATTACTTATCATAGTAAATACATTTTTTAATATATACAACATGACATCCGAAACATCAACGACGATGCCCCCTGGTACCACAACGCGGCATCTTAATCTCACGTCCTCTCCGCGTCTGACGTCCGTGTCGCTCCGGTGTCCTAGCTTCGGGTTCCTCCTCTTCTGGTTCTTCTGGTGCCTCCACGTGGTGCTGTGTAGAGGACTGACCAAAACCATGTGAGGAGGACGACCCAAAATCATATGGGGTTCCATGTGGATCTAAAGCTCCTATAAATGGTAGAAATGGGGCACTAAAGAAGGCCTCGTCGGGAGAGGGGGCCGCCATAAGCTGTGTGACCACACCCAAATCGAAGTCCATAGTAATCTATGGAGATGGAATCTGTGGTATATAAGTGTCTCCTTGCTGTGCAATATCATCAGTCGGCTGGGTCGGATACTCTCTCTGTGGTGCGGTGGCATCTGCAGGAACCGCTCTCGGATGTCGATGTCATCGCCTCTACCCCTCCTGATGTGCTTTTCTCTATCGTCCAGCTGATGGCGGTGGTGGCGGTGCACCTTCCTCAGTAGGTATAGCAGGGACATTATCATCCTCAGGAGCTTCAGCTGGAGGATATGGATCGGGATATTCCTATGGCTCCTCATCAAAAATAATGTCACGTATCAACCAGAGATGATCGAGGAGAGCCAACACATCCCACCTAATATATGCATCCTCCTGAGGTTGTGTGGTATGTACAAGATGACCAATGGCATTTGCCTGCAAATGAAATAACATTCAAATTAATAGTAAAAATGAGTTAAACAAAAATAATAACTCTTAGTAAATATATCAACTGCTGAATGTCAATCCCCTGACTTGTAAGGTGTATGATGGTGTGACGTTGATACCAGTCTGTATAATCCCCCTGAGCAGATAACTGACTATGTGTTGTGGTATATCCAAATGGAATAATACTAACTTTTGGCACACATATCCCACAACTCGATATAAGATGCATGAAATTGCTGCCAATTTGTCGTTTTTCTACCTGTAAGCACAATCGTATGTAAATCGGCAGGCTGTCCTGGTGGCATGGGGATATGTTGTATGAAACCGAACTAGCGCATGACCCGGTCTGGCTGGTGTCACTCAATGATGTGGAAGTGGATGAGTGGCACCACTGCAGCACGATCTCCAACCCTAGCTATGTAGTAAGGTGGAAGTGATGCGTAGACATGACCGGTATACAGAGTCCATGAAACCTGAAATGTAAACTCAAAAGAATAAGTGATATATTAGCATGAAAATGTTACTAAGATTATATTGAAATAACTTAAAATAGTGATAACAAAACAAATTTGACTATAAAAAAGTACTGTTTAACTTACATCAACTGGCACCATGGCGTCGAATATCTGTCGGAAGTTGTGCACACTATGTCTCAGAGTATGTGCATACTTCTGAGACTGACTCCACCTGGTTAAAAAAGATTAATATATGGTAAGTTTATAAAAAAACAATAACAAAAGTACTAAATAACTTAAAGTAATGACATAGACATACCATCGTCCCCGAGGACAGTCCTGAAATAGCTATGCTGCAAGTGGTGCGATGGCTCGAGGAGCAATGCGTGGAAAACACTCTCAAACCCACATCTGTACTAACACCATGCAACCTGCAATCTGATGTGAATCTGCCTGACAAATGGTACAAAGTGATCTGTATAGATGTTATAATACAGCGGACCCCCAACTGTATGTAGTCGTCTGATCCAGATCCTCAAGTAATGGGAGTTACATCATGTGTACCAAAGCGGTAGAGTAGTTGACGCACAAGACACCTCCGAGCAGCCGCAAAATGTATGCACGTGTATGTTGAATAAGTGTCTCCTCGTCTTCATCATCAGGAATGGCGTCGAAATGCTGATCAATCCACCTCATGTGCAAGCGCGAACCCTGGAGAACACCTCGTGCGCCGATGACGTCAATTCCTAGCAGCCTCTGTATGACTGCAGCCTAGTCGCCACTACCGGCGCCCGTAACTGCATGTCCATGGATGGGTAACCCTAGCATGTAGGTGATGTCCTCTAAAGTGATGGTCATATCTCCCTTTGGGAGATGAAATGTGTGTGTCTCTGGCATCCATCGGGACCAGGCACCGTGCAGCTTTGTACAGGGCAATGCTAGTCGATCAGCAATGCAAGGTGGGGAGCTATGATGATCAATGATGCAGACACTAGGGAGGGGCATTTCTAGTGGGTTGGGCCTACGGGTCATGTATTGGGCATAGTATGCCTCTGGGCCTTCGGGTCATGTATTGCAAGTCATGTCGAGCCTTGTGTCTTGGGTCTATGGGTCATGTACGGGTTCTCCTTCATCCCTTAAAAGGGGGATTATCTATAATAAAATAAAAAAGAAGGCCTTCGGGCCATTCAGGCTAAATGGTGATCAATGGTCTCGAAGTCGTACATAGCGACTCCATAAAATCCTGCACGTCTAAGGTATGGACAAATAGTTGTCGAGGGTGCCTCATGATGGAAATGATGTGCTCTCTGAATAGCAAGATGTCTGACAGGTCATCGCGCCAACACATCACGTGACACGTGCGTCTCCTGGGCAGATAATAGTGGTTGCTCCATCTGAATTTACAAACAGTAAAATATTAATTTCATGTAAGATATGACATTTATCATGTAAGGTATGAAATTTATCATATAATGATTGAAAGAAGCAAAAAAACATTGTGCAAATTATGTTGTCTCCCGTGTTGGGGTGTTGGGGTAAAGACGTTCAGAGTTTCCTCACTTTTTTGTAGTCATTGTAAGTTCATCTTTTATTATAAAAGTCTGATAACATTTTCATTTCATAGTTCAAATGGTTTTGTTTTTTTTTAATGTGAACCTTTAAATGGTTAGCACTGCATGAATAACTTTAAACAAATAACACCAACTCAAAAAAAAGGAATCTACCTGTATAAGAAAACATTTCGACGTGGTGTGCGGGTTCATTTAAATCATGGTAACATTGACGGTTTGGATTTTTTTTGAATGTATATAATAATTTTTATTTATGTAATTCTATTAACCAATGTTTGAAATGTTTATAATATATAATTACATTTTCTAAAAGTTACCCTATATAGAAATAAGACAAATATGATTATAAATGGTCATAATGATAAAAAATGTTTACATGTACAAACTTTTACAGCAATTGATAGAGTACATGATTCATTTCAACCATTAGATGATTGCTCTATGTGTCTAGGGCAATGTGTCTTCGTATGACCTTCCTGGAGGCATATGTTGCACCTTCATCCAGCTGGTTGTTCACTAGGCCAATCCATCTCATTCCGAATACGAGTAGACTTTGGCCTCCCTTTAGGTCGAAGTCTAGTGTTGTTTGGTAGAAGCGTGGGTGCGCCATCAGACAATTGAAAATTTTGATATTCCCTGATTGGCATCCATGGAGTATTGTAGCAAGAGTTGATGTTTTCGAGCTGATAAGCTAGATCAACGAACTGATCCCAAGATACGTGTACGTAAGCATATGCTGCAATCACATGGCTGCAAGGATATCTCAGTGCTTGAAAGTTACCACATTCACAATAATGATTCTCCAGTAAAACAAATCTCACACGACCATTGTTACAAGCCACAACATCACCGAGCTCAGCGACCTCAAATTGTTGCTCTAGATGATTAAATGTAGTTACATGGTAAGTTGCAGCCTCCTGAAGAACTGTATCTAGCTTGCGCTGGAAATGGTGTCCATAGTGCATCCCTCTGTTCAAGCCCTCTTCAACCTACTTTCCTCATTCCAGAAAGTACTTTACACTATGATAGAAGGTCTCTTGTACCAAACCTGTAATTTAGATTTATGACATTAGACTAATATTATATTATAATTGTATCTCTTATGAGTAACATATAATCAAATATTCATATTTACCTGTGATGGGTAATTTTCGAACTCCTTTGAAAACTTCATTTATACATTCTACAATGTTGGTCATCATATGACCATATCTCCTCCCATCATCATATGACAACAACCATTTCTGCTTTGGAATTAACATCATGTAATCATACACTTCTGGATTCACTCTGTAAATATCTTGAAGATGCTCTTCTATCCTTTGTTGTTGAGGCTCATATGATTGATTAGCCACTGTAAGAGGATAATATTCATTTCTAATATATGTAGTTTTCATGTGCCTTGCTATTCATAAATACCATTTTAGTTCATTTTACATTTTGAACACTCATTCTCATCATTTGTGCACTTCATGCCTAATGTGCACCAATTTAGGCCCAATGTTTCATCTGATTTTAAAGAATGTGACTATACATATTTTAATTTGATATTTTTTTAAATGGATATTAACTTAATTATGAACATTTTTTATTCAGGGATCAATGGATTATTAATAAAGGATGATGAAGATATTTGGCGATTAAAGGAAACAATTCTGGAGAAGGCATATTGGATATCATCCCACTGATCGGACTATGGGGCCCACAATACAAGCCCAATGAAGCCCAAAATTTATGGAAGGATATAAGACATATAGGGGAACAAATAATTATTCTGAATCCATAGCTAATTAGTCCTAAATGGTGGTGATTAAGGCATACAAAGTTGAAGATTTAATTTTGGGCCGGAGTCTACGTCCCAGAAAAACATCCCACTATTTCAATCATATCTCCCTAAAAACAAATTATTTTGGGCTGAAATTTTACATTCTGTTAGGGGACATCCGGGGATTCATTTAAGTCTTATAGGGCCCACTCAAATTCGGCCTTCTAGAAGGTCCTTTAGGCGCGTCTTTCCGGTGGATGCAAGCTGGATACAACTTCGGGGCAAGAAGTGGAAAAGTCTCTCATCATTAATGTTTCACCCACCTTTCCCAAACATAATTAATTAAAGGCACATGAGATGTTGGGGGCTCGGCCAAGGCTTCATTTTTTCCTATTTAAGGCAGGATTGGTGGTGAATTTAGGGATCTGGGGTGCTTTCTTGTCATTGTAATGTTATTATGCCAATTTGCCTTTGTAATGTTCTTCCTTCTCATGTAAGTTGTTCGAATCACCTTAGTCTTCAATAAAAGTTCTTATTCTTCTCTTGTTCTATTCTTCTCATTTTCACCTTGATACCGTTACCTCAATGTGTGAATTTATTCACACCAAACCTTGTGATTTTGTTCACACAACGATGGAGTGATCGTTTCATTGTTTTATTTTTCTTCTCCAATTCCGCTTCTTTAAGTCGACTTCCCGCTTCCATTTATTTAATAGCATAAATGGAGGTCTAAACCCTTAGGGGTTGGTCATAGGGAGTTGCATGGGGAATATTGGATGTTATTTTATGATCTAAAATTCTGTAATCATTTCATTAATTTAAGATTTCCATTTGATGATTAATTTCTTCTTCATCTTCGCCAACTTTAACAATGACACATTTCGAGTGCTAGTACGATCCAATTCCTTGGAGTGATCATTAAATTGATCCTCTAAGTGCATTGGTGATTAGCCTTGGAATGTTGTAGGGATTAAATTGATGAATTATTTTGAGGAATTATATCATTTTGTGGATACGTCTTGAATTAGTGAAACGAACGTTATAAGAAAATAAATACATCCAATCTAACCCTAGTAACAAATTAGGATCAAGTCATTTTCCTATAATTTGAATTCACATAGATCTTTTAGTGCTCTTTAAAAACAATCTAAAATCAACCCAAGTTGGCCACTTCATAGCCAAAAATCCATCTCTTTTTATTGAGTGTCTAAAGGTTCTTCTTAGGTCTCTGAGGATTCGACAACCCAAGCTACACTACAAGCGATCGCTTGACCCTTAAAACTTGGGTAAATTTGGGCAAGACCAAATTTTGGCGCCGTTTCCGGGGACCCAAGTAAGTACTTTAGACACACATCTTCTTTTCTCACCCCACATTCTCTATTCTCAACCCCATCTCTCTTATCTTTACCCCTTTCTGTTTGTGTGTGTCCTGAGAATCTAGAATCCAAATTTCCATCTTCTCCAATGGAGTATCTTCCAAATTATCATGTCATAAACTCATGCTGGAATGAAATGGAAAATGAATATTGGGAAGCCCCTAAATTAGAAAATTTTTTTGATCAACCCTTGAATAATTACCACACACTCGATGCGATGTACAATCAATGGGATGATGATTGTTTAAAGGATGAATTTCCAGCCCTCTCGAGGATGATTGAAGAGATGAAACTTAATGAAGTTCATGATTTACAAACTCCTATGCAGCCTAATCCTCAAAAACTCTTCGAACAATTGTGTAATCAAATGGAGATAATGAGTTCTGAGGTATCATCATTGAGATTAGAACTACAATGCAATAATACTTGTGAGGAACACATCCATATACCAATTGTACCTTCTGAAACCTTATGTGGAGTGTTTAGTTTCCCACAAAACTCTCATGAACTTATTGAAGAACCAACCTTTGGAATTAGGGTAGGGGAAGTGAATCAAGAAATTGTTGAAGGGTCTTTAAATCAGGATGAAATTGATTTTTTGAATTCAAAAGATAATAACTTGACATCATGGATTGAGCTTCCTGAACGTGGCTCCATTAGTAAATTTTTAGGGCCACCGATCACTGAACAATTAGGAGAAATCCCAAACATTGAGCCCATACCTACTCCTAGAATTCAAATGGACACTTTTGGGGATGAATCATATTTTTACAAGGAACCAATTCATTCTAATGTCTTTGGAGAAGAAACTAATTTTCATTCAAATTGCCAATATTCTTTAAAAAAATTCAACCAACCCGAACTCAAAATCATTGTCCTTCCTTCCCCACTTGAGTATCCCATCATTTTTGATAAACAAGAGCTTAGGGTTTTTATTCATTCATCTCATAAAACCCACAAAGGGGGGTTGATCTTTGATTTATTAGGAAAGACTACAAAAGAAAAAAGATCAACCATTTATAATATTCCTTGGATTTTCCCATTCATTTTAGAAAATAGGATTGTTCATGAATTAAACTCCAAAACTTCTTACCAACCACAAGGGATACGCATTCTCAATCATGTTGAAGTAGAGAAAGATGAGGTCATTAAAATTTTTAAAGATGGAATTGGCTAAGTTGGGGGGGTTCAAGTCGAGCTAAAGACATTAAATTAAGCGCTGCACGGGAGGCAACCCACGGTTTTTATGTTTTATTTCATTTAATTAGTACCTAGGACTGTTGACCTGTTCTTCTTTTATGAGTAAGGATGGGTATGAAAGGGGAGAACCATATTCACCCGTGTCACGTGGTGTGATCCTTGAGTAATACCTTACCCAGAAAATTAAGATAAGACAATGTATCATCAATTTGTTTTATTTTATATTTTTGTTGGTATTTAAAAAAAATAGATTGTTGACCTGTTCTTCTTTTATGAGTAAGGATGGGTATGAAAGGGGAGCACCGTATTCATCCGTTTCATGCAGTGTGATCCCTGAGTAATACTTTACCCAGAAAATATAAAGAAGACAATGTATCATTATTTTATGTTATTTATACTTTTTTAGGTTAAAAAAATACAAAAAATATATATATTAAAAAAAAATTAAGGCATGTCATAGGTCATTGGGAAAAGATGGTCACAACCGTACAAGCCATTGGGAGATAAACCAGAACTGAAGGGAGGCATGGGAATGCATTTTCAACATCAACCACTAGGTGACTTCATTCCATAATTTTCATTTTCAATGTCTTCGTTGAACTTCTATCTGGTCACTTCTATGTTTCAATTCTTTAAACACTGGGGACAGTGTATTCCAAGTTGGGGGGGAGATGAAAATGTGTGGAAGGAAAAATTCCATTAACCTTGAACATGATAACACACATTCCAAACTCTGAAATTGGATATCAGATAATTTTTCATGCCTTGATTCTGATTTTAATGCAAGTTTATGTTCATTTTCATAAATATTGGAAAGTGCGGTTGTCTGATGAGATTTTTCACTGTTATATTTTCATCCATTTAATAAAAAAACACAATGCACGTCCTCTAGATTGTGGGGTTTTAGTTTGAGTTCTTGGGGACCCATAATAAATAGCATAGGATTGGCGATCATTTTAATTTTAACATGAGTATTCAAAAAAAAAATCAATTGCGCGTAGAGTAATGAATTGACCTAATGTGTGGCTTTCGGCACTTGGGGATCGTGACTCCATAGTTGTCTGGCCCAGAGTTGGGAATTTATCTCTATTTGTGGTAATTTGAATTCGTTTTTGATTGAGTTAACTCGAGATGATGCCCGAGTATGTGAGTTTCACTTGGTGCCCTAAGGTCTTTGAGCCTGGGAGTCATCGGCAAAGTCTTGCTACATGGGTTGACTCGATTGAGTTCAATTTCAATTACCATGGAAAAATTGCAAAAAAAAGAGAGAGAAAATAAAAAAATGAGTACTCATCTTATTATTAAAATTTGATTGCTCCTTGCTCTTCCATCTTTTCTCCCTCGAATGTAAATGAACCCCCATGTCTATTGTGACGCACAACACTTCATCATGATTAATTGAATTTGGATGAAATATGGCAATGAATTTGAACAAAGGAATGGGCTTGGGCTTGAGATATTCCTGTGGACATAGCTTTTTTTAAATGATTTTTATGGGTTTTATAATTGTTTGGTATGTGATCTTTGGGTGAGAAATGTGTATTAAAATGTTTTTGGAAAAGGTCATTCGAATTTCATTTTTGTGAGATATATTTTGCTCGGGACTAGAAAAACTCAAGTTGGGGGTGTGATTAGCCACTGTAAGAGGATAATATTCATTGCTAATATATGTAGTTTTCATGTGCCTTGATATTCATAAATACCATTTTAGTTCATTTTACATTTTGAACACCCATTCTCATCATTTGTGCACTTCATGCCTAATGTGCACCAATTTAGGCCCAATGTTTCATATGATTTTAAAGAATGTAACTATCCATATTTTAATTTGATATTTTTTTTAAATGGATATTCACTTAATTATGAACATTTTTTATTCAGGGATCAATGGATTATTAATAAAGGATGATGGAGATATTTGGCGATTAAAGGAAACAATTCTGGAGAAGGCATATTGGATATCATCCCAATGATCGGACTATGGTGCCCACAATACAAGCCCAATGAATCCAAAAATTTATGGAAGGATAGAAGACATATAGGGTAACAAATAATTATTCTGGATCCATAGCTAATTAGTCCTAAATGGTGGTGATTAAGGCGTACAAAGTTGAAGATTTAATTTTGGGCCGGAGTCTATGTCCCAGAAAAACATCCCACTATTTCAATCATATCTCCCTAACAACAAATTATTTTTGGGCTGAAATTTTACATTATGTTAGGGGACATCCGGGGCTTCATTTAAGTCTTATAGGGCCCACTCAAATTCGGCCTTCTAGAAGGTCCTTTATGCGCGTCTTTCCGGTGGATGCAAGCTGGCTACAACTTCGGGGAAAGAAGTGGAAAAGTCTCTCATCATTAATGTTCCACCCACCTTTCCCCAACATAATTAATTAAAGGCACATGAGATGTTGGGGGCTCGGCCAAGGCTTCATTTTTTCCTATTTAAGGCAGGAGTGGTGGTGAATTTAGGGATCTGGGGTGCTTTCTTTTCATTGTAATGTTATTATGCCAATTTGCCTTTGTAATGTTCTTCCTTCTCATGTAAGTTGTTCGAATCACCTTAGTATTCAATAAAATTTCTTATTCTTCTCTTGTTTTGTTCTTCTCATTTTCACCTTGATACCGTTGCCTCAAGGTGTGAATTTATTCACACCAAACCTTGTGATTTTGTTCACACAACGATGGAGTGATCGTTTCATTGTTTTATTTTTCTTCTCCAATTCCGCTTCTTTAAGTCAACTTCCTGCTTCCATTTATTTAATAGCATAAATGGAGGGCTAAACCCTTAGGGTTTGGTCATAGGGAGTTGCATGGGGAATATTGGATGTTATTTTATGATCTAAAATTCTGTAATCATTTCATTAATTTAAGATTTCCATTTGATGATTAATTTCTTCTTCATCTTCACCAACTTTAACAATGACACATTTCGAGTGCTAGTACGATCCAATTACTTGGAGTGATCATTAAATTGATCCTCTAAGTGCATTGGTGATTAGCCTTGGAATGGTTTAGGGATTAAATTGGTGAATGATTTTGAGGAATTATATCATTTCGTGGATACGTCTTGAATTAGTGAAACGAACGTTATAAGAAAATAAATACATCCAATCTAACCCTAGTAACAACTTAGGATCAACTCATTTTCTCATAATTTGAATTCACATAGATCTTTTAGTGCTCTTTAAAAACAATCTAAAATCAACCTAAGTTGGCCACTTCATAGCCAAAAATCCATCTCTTTTTATTGAGTGTCTAAAGGTTCTTCTTAGGTCTCTGAGGATTCGACAACCCAAGCTACACTACAAGCGACCGCTTGACCCTTAAAACTTGGGTAAATTTGGGCGAGACCAATGATATCAAACAAGAACTCATCTGAACAGATATAAAAATTACTATGACAAAAAAAATTAAAATGCAAAAGGATGTTCATACCAATTTTTAAGATTTCCCTCTTCATCGACTCACTTTTGAACTTTTTTCACAAATTGCTGGTAATGTGTCGAATACAGTATCAATGATGAGAATAAGGTGGTATCCACGTAAGACCCTCAGACTGTACCACCTCCTTGATTGCACGGTGTCGATCTGAAATAAGACAAATCCCTTCTGCATCTGTAACAAACTCTCAGAGACATGCTAAAAACCATCTCCATGATGAGAAGTTCTCTTTCTCTACAATTTCAAATGCCAAAGGTAGAGTGTAAGAACCCGGTTTTTGCTATAAAATACTTTGGAAAATTTCTTGATGTTATTTCGGAGAAGCGCCTTCAGACGACGTGTGATTCCGAGCCCCGGTGTGGCCGGAATTAAATTTTCAGTGCGTTCATACTGGGCACACCAAATAAATGGAATAAATCCTAAACGGTAGCTCGGATCAGAAAACTGAGGGCACTGTTGAGTCTGGAGCGTTTCGTTTACCCTAGGAGGGGTGTAACCTTCGCGGGCGCACACCTCCTGTGAAAAATGTCACCAAGAGCGTTTTCATAATTTAGCGGCCTCATTCGTTAAATTTTATAACTTTCGAACGGAGCCTCGAATTAAAATTATGAGACTTTCGTTGTGCTCGGGAGGTGGTGTTTACACTAGGGGAGGCTTAATCTCGACCCCGTCGAGAGTTTCGGATGCGGGTCAATTTGGGGGGTTTAAATTAATTAAACTTTTAATTAAGTTTTCCTTAAACACCTAAACCCCTCCTTATTCCTCCCCTTGTGTTTCCTCTAGCGAATTCTCTCAACCAAGGATACCTCTACCTTCCTCAAGCTCAAGCCCTCTACCTCCTCTCCAAGGTTTTGCGGCTTCGAGCGGATCGTTGTGAAGCGACGGGCTAAGCCCTCGAGGTAGGATCTATCTCATTTTAAGTTTCAATTCAAAATTTAATTTAAAAATCTTTCGAAATCCCGTGGTTTCTTCATTTTTTTTATCATCATTGATGCCGCATGAACAAGGCCATCAATCCATGCTGGGAAATCCTTTGTTTCATCTGTGTTCGTCGTTCTTTGTGTATACCACTCAATATTCTTGGGCGCCAATTTCACCATTGGATTGTCGATCAGAAGATAGGGTGCTCATCTTCACGTCGCCAGGAACCTGCGACAAGTTGCGGTTCTACGATCGTGTCTTCGGATTGAGCGTAATGGCTCGTCGAAGGTGTCACCAGAGCAGGGCCGTCGGAGACCGGAGCAGGTTTTGCCCGGAGGGGACGGGTCTTTGGAGGCAGTCGTAGGAAGCCGGTGGGGTGTCACTAGAGACGGAGCGGGTTGTCCAGTAGCGGCAACTAGCCAGAAGATGGAGGTAGAGCTACCCAGGGGTTCGCCGGAACCCTTGTAGGGTGGAGGCGTGCGGCGCGAGCAGGCCGGGAGCACCTGAATAACGGAGCAGGGGTGACCCGGGGCGGCGCTCGCTTTGCGTCGTGCTGCGGAGGAGGCTTGGCCGGGCACGACTGGCCGAAGGGAGGTTGTCGGAGGCGACCTGTGTGGAGACCCAGACCCGCAATCAACGGGTCTCTCTCTTGACCTAGGAAAGGGGGGCGGTGACCCCTGTGTAGAGGGGAGAAGACGAGCAAAAGAAAAAAAACAGAGAAAAAAAGGGGTGGTGGCAGGGATATAAAACAAAACGAAATTTAAAATAAGAATGGGAATGAAAGGTGATGCGTTGAGGGTTTTAACGGAAGATTGGAGAGAGGGAAATGTTAAAAAAAATATGAATTAAATATAATAATAATAATGATATTATTATTATTATTATTATTAATCTTGAAACTCCCGTAACTCCCACACGGGGAGTCCGTTTAGTGAGCTGTTTGTGGAAACGCGACTATGACCTTGAGATGGTCATTTAGAGTCCA
Source organism: Viscum album (assembly GCA_963277665.1). Classification (NCBI taxonomy): domain Eukaryota; kingdom Viridiplantae; phylum Streptophyta; class Magnoliopsida; order Santalales; family Viscaceae; genus Viscum; species Viscum album. The sequence continues at coordinate 489,916,043 of OY728131.1, read as the reverse complement.
ATATGAGATACTTAATTTGGTCTCATGGCTCAGTTGCACGGAACACCCAAGTATAATAATAATAATATAATTATTATTATTTAATGGAATCTTGTATCGGACGTTGCGCCTACACATGACGTCCGATTGGTGATCCGTCAGCAGCGTTGCGACCCTGGCATCGAGACGGACTTTCCCAGGATGTTTCCAGGTGTTGAGGCTGGAGTTGAGGTGTGGGCCCCACGGGCCGTCTTTCGAGCTGTGTGCAGCGTTTTGCAACTTTCTCATCAGTCGATTCGGGGTGAATGAGCAGTCGATTCGGGGTGTTTTTTCTGAGGGAATTGCAATGGCACAATCCGCCCTCTTAAATTCAGCACAGTGGTGTGGGCCTCACGAGGGTCGTTTTGGGAGTGGGCGGTGATTTCCATCTTCTTCACCGGGTGTCCGATTCGGACAAGTGAGTAGTCAATCTTGTGTAGTTTTCCGAGAGAATCGCAATGGTGTGATCCGTTCGTTGTGCTTCGGAACCAGGATGCGGGTCCCATGTAGAACCGCTCATGTGCGGTGCGGCGAAATGCATCTTCTTCTCCGGACATCTGTTCCATGCAAGTGAGCAGTCAATTTGACGTGTTTTTCTGAGAGCATCACGATGGCGCAATTCGCCCAACCTTTTTTGGGATCGTGGTGTGGTTCCCACCCGGGCTGGCTATGGTGAATATTACCTTTTTCACCGGGTGTCCATTTTGGGAGATTGAGTAGTCAACCCCATTTTTTTCAGAGGGGATCACAGTGGTGTGATCCGTTTGTTCGGTTTCGGGATCTTGGTGTGGGCCCCACACGATCTGGCTACAGTGAATAGTACCATATTCACCAGTTGACCGTTTTAGGCGAGTAAATGGTCTATCTCGCGTGTTTTTCCACGAGGATTGCAACGGTGTAATCTGTTTGGGTATGTGGAGCCTCGTTTGAGATCTTATTAAATGTGTAAACATGAAAGGGTGTTTGATGGAGGTCCCTTTGACACACTTCGAACCAACGCACAGTAGCGATGTTGGTAACACCCGGTGATGTCAGTTACAGTGCTGAGTAATCAGACCAATTCCAGGTCTACCCTCCAGCAGGGCTGGGTAGTGGGTCCCCCGATGACTCTTTAGGGTCTACCCTCCAGCAGGGCTGGGCAGTGGGTCGTCTGATGACTTATTTTAGGTCTACCCTCCAGCAGGGCTAGGCAGTGGGTCGTCTGTAGACTTTTTTCAGGTCTACCCTCCAGCAAGGTTGGGCAGTGGGTCGCCTGTCGACTTCTTCCAGGTCTACCCTCCAGCATGACTGGGTAGTGGGTCGCTCATCGACTTCTTTGGGTTTACCCTCCAGCAGAGACTGGGTAGTGGGTTACCCGACGACCTCTTAGGGTCTACCCTCTAGCGGGGCTGGGCAGTGGGTTACCCGACAAATTCTTTCAGACTGAGTCATTTATACTAGGCTATTCTGTGACTTTTCTCCATGACTACCAGAGCGGGACTCTTGGTTGTATGGGTCAGTGATGTGACAACTTTGACTTTGAGCAGACCTCTCAACTGTGTGATAGTGATGAGGTGTGGTGTGACTTTCCCCAGAACTCTCAAGTACGAGGGGCGCTTTCCCCACCAAGATGCGTCCTTGTGACGTGACCTAAAACCGTGTGGGCGAGTCAGTGTCGCCCAAAGTGGATAGTGTCAAGGTGCGGTGATTTGAGCCCCTTGACTTGCAGTTCAGGACAGACACGCGGGATTTTGGGCATCGATGGTGTTTACTTATGGGATTGTTGGCTACTCACTTTCTTGGGCTGAGCTACGGGATGAAGATCCCCTTACAATCTTGTTTGGGTTTCTTGTTTGAGCATATGGATATGTATATACCTTGTTCCAGTACCCACTCCTTGGGATTGGTTACTCTCCTTCCAGGAGAGGTGAAGGCGCGCGGGGTATGCCACATGCTTCCCGTGTCTAGCTTCTCGTGGTTGGACGAGTCTACTCTCCTACTATAGGTAGCGAAGGTTTGACGAGAAGTTCATCTTCTCACCATTCATAGCTCCTAGTGTTTGGACGAGTCTAATTCCTTTCTCTTGTTGGGTTGAGATGGACTCTATATTGTTACTCTTCTGCACTCTCTGTTGTACTCCTTTACTTTCCCCTGTTCGATCTACTGATCACCTCTTCAGTACCTCCCTTTTTTCTCCCTTGATCCTTCGGGGCATCCTACTGAGTATTTTTATACTCACCCCTGCTTGGGATTTTCCCGCACTTGGTGTGCCCTTGCAGACGACGGATAAGTTGGTCGTGACGTCAGAGGAGCTTGGGAGTTGGGAGCTTGGACCGCGTGTGGTGGTCGTAATTGGGTTCCAGGTGTGGGACTCTCCCAACTGTTTTACTTTTGTTTACTTGTTGTCGGGTTATGGCACTTTACTGGTTGGGCGCGTGTTTTGCCCCTTTTATTTTCAGTTTACCTTCAACACTTTCTTTGTACTGTTTAGAGGTCGATGCACTTTGTGGTTTATTTATAGCAGTTGGTACTTTACTTTTCTTTTTACTCTGAACTTCTGTATTGAGTGGGTTGTGTGTGTGTGTGTATAGGTATTCAGGCAAAGGACTCCCTGAGTTGTTTAGCCTTCGGTGCTTGTTGCCAGCCCCTGGCCTATGGAGGCGAGCTTGGGGTAGTTACGTCTCAAGCCCAGGTAGGGTCGGGTTGAAAAAAAGTGGTATCAAAGGTGGTTTATTCCTTGGGATGTTGTTCAGACATCCCTAAAAAAGAATTGGTTGGGATCTAAGGAAATAGTGTCAACGTGTCTCAAGAGCAGCTCTCAGGCCAGGGAGACCAGTGACGGTGTGGCGGCCGACGTATCCATTCACCAGGACCCTGATAACCCGCTTGTCGACTCGGCATGCTTATACACTCTTTGCAGGAAAAATTGTTTGTGCATCACATAGGATTGAGTCTTGACTGTCCTTCTTGAGTCATCTCCCCATTGTTGTTACTGTTATATACATATATTATCATCTGACCGCGACACTCCTTGATAACATTCAGGATGTATCCGTGAAGACAATTAGTGAGGATACCAGCTTTGGTTTGTGACGAAGACCCTGTGAGCGATGAGGCCTCATTCCAGAACCCATCATGTGAGTCCCTTTCTCTGGGTGGGTCGGTAGCAGCACCCCCACCTGGTGAGCAGCTGACAACTCTAGTAGAGCAGACGGAGCTTGAGCGCAGGTTGAGTGCACTCCGTGAGTTCCAGCAACAGAGGCCGCTGAGGTTTAGTGGTGAGCTAGACCCTCAGGCAGCAGAGGTTTGGCTAGAGACAGTGGTTTGCCTCTTCAGGCTTGCGTAGACATCAGAAGATCAGAGGATGGCTTTGGCAGCCAGCCTTTTCCACAGAGCAGTTGGGCATTGGTGGAGTCTGGGGACTCGGTTACTTGATGAGTCCTCACTTTTGTGGGGCGACTTTCAGCTGATGTTTCATGAGGAGTTTTACCCCTCCTGCTTATGCTCCGTTCAGATCTAGGAGATCCTCCAATTTCAGCAGGGAGGGATGATGGTGACTGAGTATGCGACTAGTTTCGCAGACCGTGCACGTTTTTACCCGAACTTGGTCCATAGCGGCAACTTCTGAGCGTGGAAATTCAGGCAGGGTCTCCGTAGAGAGATTTGTGATGTCATAGTACCCTTGGGCATTTCCACTTATGCTGAGGTGCTAGAGCAGGCGCTGGTGATAGAGAGCTTCCTGTCATGCTTTACGGGTGGTGGTGGTAGTAGGCGCGACAGAGCCGAGACGTCTGCCGCAGCTAGCAGGCGTCAGCAGACAGAACCTCAACGTAGGCGGCCTTCCCACCACCGGTTTTGGAAATGTGGTTATACACCACAGTGGTTCCGGAGGGCACCAGGGCAGCCCGGAGAGCGCTGGTGTTATGCTTGTGATGGGCGAGGTCACCTGACATGGGACTGCCCGACTAGGTATGCTGATAATGTCAGGCAGGTAGCAGGTGCACCACCGTGACAGAGGCAGCGCCGTGATTGGAATGGTACCCAGATAGGTGGTGCTTGAAGAGGAGCGGGAGGAGCTAGAAGTGGGGGACGACACTACGAGGTCTTCCCATCACCACTAGGCGGTCCACGTCAGGCTCCGGGAGCTGACAATTGGGACCGCGGACAGCCGCAAGCTTTGAATGTCTACGATCCTACAGAGCATGAGGTGATAAGAGGTGCACTCTATAGCTCTTCTACTTTTGTAGTAGAACTGTTAGACTTTGTGTATGAAGTGCTTTTCCCCCCTACTCCTTTCTTGAGGTGTTACTAGGGTGACGCGGGGCGTCGGTGTAACCCTGTGTCGGAAAGGTAGAAGGTGTGGGACCTTTTTCTTTAGTCGATGGTGTCAACTCCTTCGCTCTTCGAGCATGTAAGAGAGTCTTGTTCATGGTACATCGACTGTGAAATCTTGCGTAACCAGATATCCTTGGGTGTTTCACCACATGAATATTCTGAAGGAGGGAATCACCGGGCTTTGTCCCAGGTCTAACCGGTAATTCCAGTCGCGGCGTGCGACGTAGAGGTTCGACCGGGGAGGTAAGCTACCCCCGAGGTCCTTCGGGTAGTTTGAGTTTGTGTGAAGGGATGGTGAGGTTTCCTACCGCCTTGCCCTAACCCCGAAGTCTAGAGTGGGTGCACGACGTCTCTCGCGTGACTCACCTGATAGGAAGTGTGTGTCCTCCTATGCACGTCATCGGCAAGGGAAGACCTCATGTGAAAAGATCAAATCCTTTGGTCTGGGTGCGTGATGCAGATCTGTGTAAGAGTTTTCCTGGGTACGGGAGAGCCAGGTGTGGGCTTAGTACCCTGAGTTGTTCCCTAGTTTTGCTTTTAGGGGACGAAAATCATGAAGGATGGAATGGTGTAAGAACCCGGTTTTTTCTATAAAAGACTTTGGAAAATTTATTGATGTTTTTTCGGAGCAGCACCTTCAGACGATGTGCGATTCCGAGCCCCGGTGTGGCCGGAATTAAATTTTCAGTGCGTTCACACTGGGCACGCCAAATAAATGGAATAACTCCTAAACAGTAGCTCGGATCGGAAAACTGAGGGCACTGTTGAGTCTGGAGCATGTCGTTTACCCTAGGAGGGGTGTAACCTTCGCGGGTGCGGGTCTCCTGTGAAAAATGTCACCAGGGGCATTTTCGTAATTTAGCAGCCTCAGTCGTTAAATTTTATAACTTTCGAACGGAGCCTCGAATTAAAATTATGTGACTTCCATTGTGCTCGGGAGGTGGTGTTTACCCTAGGGGAGGCTTAACCTCGACCCCGTCGAGAGTTTCAGATGCACGTCAATTTGGGGGGTTTAAATTAATTAAACTTTTAATTAAGTTTTCCTTAAACACCTAAACCCCTCCTTCTTCCTCCCCTTGTGTTTCCTCTGGCGAATGATCTCAACCAAGGAGACCTCCACCTTCCTCAAGCTCAAGCCCTTCACCTCCTCTCCAAGGTGTTGCGGCTTCCAGCGGATCGTTGCGAAGCGACGGGCTAAGCCCCCGAGGTAGGATCTATCTCGTTTTAAGTTTCAATTCAAAATTTAATTTGAAAATCTTTCAAAATCCCGTGGTGTATTCATTTTTTTATCATCATTGATGCCGCACGAACAAGGCCATCAATCCATGCTGGGAAATCCTTTGTTTCATCTGTGTTCTTCGTTCTTTGCGTATACCGCTCAATATTCTCGGGCGCCAATTTCACCATTGGATTGTCGATCGGAAGATAGGGCGCTCATCTTCACGTCGCCAGGAACCCGCGACAAGTTGTGGTTCTGCGATCTTGTCTTCGTATTGAGCGCAATGGCTCATCGAAGGTGTCACCAGAGCAGGGTCGTCGGAGACCGGAGAAGGGTTTGCCCGGAGGGGACGGGTCTTTGGAGGCAGCTGTAGGAAGTCGATGGGGTGTCACTAGAGCGGGAAAGGGCTGTCCAGTAGCGGCAGCTAGCCGGAAGATGGAGGCAGAGCTACCCAGGGGTTCGTCGGAACCCTTGTAGCGCGGAGGCGTGCGACGCGAGCAGGCCGGGAGCACCTGAATGACAAAGCAGGGGTGACCCGAGGCGGTGCTCGCTTTGCGTCGTGCTGCGGAGGAGGCTTGGCCGGGCGCGGCCGGGCGAAGGGAGGTCGCCGGAGGCGACCTATGTGTAGACCCAGACCCACAATCAGCAGGTCTCTCTCTTGACCTAGGAAAGGGGGGCGGCGACCCCTGTGTAGGGGGGAGAAGACGAGCAAAAGAAAAAAAAACACCGAAAAAAAAAGGGGTGGCGGCAGGGATATAAAACAAAAAGAAATTTAAAATAAGAAGGGGAATGGAAGGTGATGCGTAGAGGGTTTTGACGGTAGATTGGAGAGAGGGAAATGTTAAAAAATATATATGAATTAAATATAATAATAATAATATTATTATTATTATCATTAATATTAATCTTGAAACTCCCGTAACTCCCACACGGGGAGTCCGTTTGGTAAGCTGTCTGCGGAAACGCGACCATGACCTTGAGATGGTCATTTCGAGTCCAATCTGAGATACTTAATTTGGTCTTGTGGCTCGGTTGCACGGAATGCCCAAGTATAATAATAATAATAATAATATAATTATTATTATTTAATGGAATTTTGTATCGGACGTTGCGCCTACACATGACATCCGATTGGCGATCCGTTAGCGGTGTTGCGACCCTGGCGTCAAGACGGAATTTCCCAGGATGTTTCCAGGAATTGAGGCTGGAGTTGAGGTGTGGGCCCCACGGGCCGTCTTTCGAGCTGTGTGCAGCGTTTTGCAACTTTCTCATCAGACGTCCGTTCGGGGCGAATGAGCAGTCGATTCGAGGTGTTTTTATGAGGGAATTGCAATGACACAATCTACCTGCTTAAATTCAGCACGGTGGTGTGGGCCCCACGAGGGTCGTTTTGGGAGTTGGCGGTGATTTTCATCTTCTTCACCGGGTATCTGATTCAGACAAGTGAGTAGTCAATCTTGTGTAGTTTTCCGAGAGAATCGCAATGGTGTGATCTGTTCATTGCGCTTCGGAACCGGGATGCAGGTCCCACCTAGCATCGCTCGTGTGCGGTGCGGCGAAATGAATCTTCTTCTTCAGACATTCGTTCCATGCAAGTGAGCAGTCAATTTGATGTGTTTTTCTGAGAGCATCACGATGGCATAGTTTGCCCAACCTTTTTTGGGATCGTGGTGTGGGTCCCACCCGGGCTGGATACGATGAATATTACCTTTTTCACCGGGTTTCCGTTTTGGGCAATTGAGTAGTCAACCCCATGTGTTTTTCTGAGGGGGTCGCAGTGGTGTGATCCGTTTGTTCGGTTTTGGGATCTTGGTGTGGGCCACACACAGGCTGGCTACAATGAATAGTACCATATTCACCAGTTGACCGTTTCAGGCGAGTAAATGGTCTATCTCACGAGTTTTTTCGTGAGGATTGCAACGGTGTAATCCGTTTGGGAATGTGGAGACTCATTTTGAGATCTTATTAAATGTGGAAACATGAAAGGGTGTTTGATGAAGGTCCCTTTGACGCACTCCGAACCAACGCACGGTAGCGATGTTGGTAACACCTGGTGATGTCAGTTGTAGTGCTGAGTTATTGGACCAATTCCGGGTCTACCCTCCAGCTGGGCTGGGCAGTGGGTCACCCGACGACTCTTTAGGGTCTACCCTCCAGCAGGGCTGGGCAGTGGGTCGCCTGATGACTTATTCCAGGTCTACCCTCTAATAGAGCTGGGCAGTGGGTCGTCTATTGACTTTTTCCAGGTCTACCCTCCAGCAGGGCTGGGCAGTAGGTCGCATGTCGAATTCTTCCAGGTCTACCCTCCAGCACGACTGGGTAGTCGGTCGCTCATCGACTTCTTCGGGTTTACCCTCCAGTAGAGACTGGGCAGTGGGTTACCTGACGACCTCTTAGGGTCTACCCTCCAGCGGGGTTGGGCAGTGGGTTACCCGACGACTTCTTTCAAACTCAGTCATTTCTACTAGGCTAGTTTGTGGCTTTTCTCCGTGACTACCAGAGCGGGACCCTTGGTTGTACGGGTCAGTGCAGTGACAACTTTGACTTTGAGCAGACCTCTCGACTGTGCGACAGTGACGAGGTGTGGCGTGACTTTCCCCAGAACTCTCAAGTACGAGGGGCTATTTCCCCACCAAGACGCATCATTGTGACGCGACCTAAAACCGTGTGGGCGAGTCAGTGCCTCCCAAAGCGGATAGTGTCAAGGTGTGGTGATTTGAGCCCCTTGACTTGCAGTTCGGGGCAGACGCGCAGGATGCTGGGCATCGATGGTGTTTATTTCTGGGATTGTTGGCTACTCACTTTCTTGGGCTGAGCTACGGGATGGATATCCCCTTACGATTTTGTTCGGGTTTCTTGTTTGAACATATGGATATGTATATACCTTGTTCCAGTACCCACTCCTTGGGCTTGGTTACTCTCATTCTAGGAGAGGTGAAGGCACGTGGGGTATGCCACGTGCTTTCCGTGTCTAGCTTCTCGTGGTTGGATGAGTCTACTCTCCTACTATAGGTAGTGAAGGTTCAACGAGAAGTTCATCTTCTTACCGTTCTTAGCTCCTGGTGTTTGGACGAGTCTACTTCCTTTCTCTTGTTGGGTTGAGCTGGACTCTCTATTGTTACTCTTCTGCACTCTCTGTTGTACTCCTTTACTTTTCCCTGTTCGATCTACTGATCACCTCTTCAGTACCTCCCTTTTTGCTCCCTTGATCCTTTGGGGCATCCTACTGAGTATTTTTATACTCACCCCTGCTTGGGCTTTGCCCGCACTTGGTGTACCCTTGAAGACGACGGACAGGTTGGTCGTGACATCAAAGGAGCTTGGGAGTTCGGGAGCTTGGACCGCATGTGGTGGTCGTAGTCGGGTTCCAGGTGTGGGACTCTCCCAACTGTTTTACTTTTGTTTACTTGTTGTCGGGTTGTGGCACTTTACTGGTTGGGCGCGTGTTTTTCCCCTTTTATTTTTAGTTTACCTTCAGCACTTGCTTTGTACTGTTTAGAGGTCGATACACTTTGTGGTTTATTTATAGCAGTTGGTACTTTACTTTTCTTTTTTACTTTGCACTTCTGTATTTAGTGGGTTGCGTGTGTGTGTACAGGTACTCAGGCAAAGGCCTCCCCGAGTTGTTTAGCCTTCGGCGCTTATCGCCAGCCTCTGGCCTATGGAGGCGGGCTTGGGGTAGTTGCGGCGCGAGCCCGGGTAGGGTCGGGTCGTGACAGTAGAGGGGCTCGATTTCCATCTTGTGTGGCGGCAATCAATAAAGTTCATGTATACTTTCCATACAGAAATGTGTTATCAATCTGTATAAACTGCATGCAATGTCTAAAAGCCACCACACATGGTAAAAATATCCAAAATAATCTATCAAACACAACCATTGAACGATTAACTTGGTTGTGTTGGTTAACATATTCAGCAGTATGTAACTAATAGACCACTTGATTATTGTGGCGTAAAAGCTCCAAAAGTTGTGGTAAAACTTGATAAGAGTTGTCCCAATCACCATACACTTTCACAATAGCCTTTTGTCATGTCGTCCATGCCTTCCAGTAAGAGATTTGATACCTAAAAAGTTGTTTGATTCGCTCCATCACCAGAACCACAGGAACGTCTTGACATGCTCTAATCATTTCAACAATAATAGTTGAAACAAAATCAACATCTAACGAAGAGTGTTCCTGTGACAAGTTTGGGTTCACATAGGTGTATGGAGTAAATCTAGTGATGCGCCAGTTGTGAAAAGTGTTATCAATTCTAGCTCATAGATGCATTTGACAGTTCAATTCATATTTGTCACAATGAATCAAATAGTAAGACCTCTTTGACTCTTCTACAACATAAGAGTAATGTCTTTCGATGTGATATTGTTTTATCGCATTTTTCATTGCTTCTTTGCTATCAAACTCTCTGCCAATATACAGAACATTGTTATTTGACACTCGATTTGTGCCACCAATGATTCCTGGAAATTCTGAACTGGGAGTAATAACTGACCAATCAAATTATGGCAAGTGATTCGTGCCTTTAGTCGACCATGAAGCCAATAGTGGATGATGGTTCAATAGTCGGTTGAACCTCACATGAGTGGGCACAGACTGTTCTTCCGCATTCTCTTATTCTTCTTCAACTTCATCTTCACCGTCTTCTTCGAAATTGTCATCATCCTCAAAATCACCGACCAATGCATCTAAGGTATGTGGAGGACTATCCATTGAAATTGTGGTCGAGAGAAATGATGGAACAACTACCGATGCTGATGGAAGTTCTTGATGTGTAGGAGCATATGACACAATCTCATGAAATTGAGACCGTCCAACTTCCAATGTCGATGGAACCTCCATTGTAGTTATAGAGGCATACAACTCCATCATTTGATTCTTAGGTAGATACTTAACCAGTGAAAGTACATATTCCCAATCTTCATCATCATTTACCGGATATGCCACATGTCAAAACCTATATATATATTGAAGATGTCTGAATGTGATGGACTCTATCACTTGATTCCTCGCCAGTTTTAACTTTCGATGAATTTTCCTTTGCACAGCTTCCAAAGTAGTACATCCTCCAAGCATCACAACAGCTTCTGGATGTATACTATAACTACATCCTTATTCTGTCTCCACTATTTGACCGTTGCAATAAATATAGGCAGCCATCTTTTTTATCTAAAATAAACCATCGTTATAAATTAAATATAATTAGAGAATCAAATTATGTATGCATGCTTCTAGTAATTCAGGTTGGAATCCTAATCCCTCCACCAAATCAATATGTTCAAACCATATTGATTTGTACCTCTTTACACAACCCACAAGTTTGTGTTACTTACCCAAAAATAGAAGTCAAACATATTTATACATATCCACATGCATTGTATGCATGAGGTACACGAACATGTTGTGTAAAAGCATAAAATTATATGAAATTGAAAAATTTCACATGAGTAAGCCCGGAGCGACAGATAGCCAACCTCATTCACTTTCCTATACAAGGCAAGCCTCCAGGAAAGTAGGTGGTCTGACCCAAAACTCCTATACCCGGGGATACTTTACTCAAGAGAGCATTCATTTCATGACAACTCTAACACTTAATATGAAAAAAATATATTCAACTACTAAATTCAAGTTCATAACTTCAATTACAAACTGAGGTCAAGGTAGATGACAAACTAAATTCGTCATCATACCTAGAATGTAACGCAAGAGTATATTCTAGAAGCAATCTATAACTACTTCGCTAATTAATATAACTACTTCGTTAATTAATCTAACTACTTCGCTAATTAATCTAACTACTTCGCTAATTAATATAACTACTTCGCTAATTAATCCAACTACTTCGCTAATTAATATAACTACTTCGCTAATTAATCCAACTACTTCGCTAATTAATATAACTACTTCGCTAATTAATTACCTAGTTAGATTTAATTAATTACCTAGTTAGATTTAAGTAAATGCCTAGTTAGATTTAAGTAATTGTCTAGTTAGATTTAAGTAATTGCCTAATTAGATTTAAGTAATTGCCTAATTGAATTTAACTACCTAATCACATTTGATTAGGTGCCTAATCACAGTTAATTAGGTGCCCAATCACAATTAATTAAGTGCCTAATCACAGTTAATTAAGTGTCTAATCACAGTTAATTAAGTGCCTAATCACCCTTAATTAAGTGCCTAATCACATTTAATTAAGTGCCGAATCATAGTTAATTAGGTGTCCAATCACATTTAATTAGGTGCCTAATCACAATTAATTAAGTGCCTAATCACAGTTAATTAAGTGCCTAATCACAATTAATTAAGTGCCTAATCCCAATTAATTAGTTGTCTAATCGCATTTAATTAGTTACCTAATCACATTTAATTAGTTGCATAAGGATAATTAATTAAGTGTCTAACGATAATTAATTAAGTGTCTAACGATAATCAATTAACTGCCTAACGATAATTAATTAATTGCTTAACGATAATTAATTAATTGCTTAACGATAATTAATTAATTACCTACTTATAATTAATTAATTACCTACTTATAATTAATTAATTATTTAACTACATTTTAAAAAAACTATTACTATTTCTAAATATAATACAATAATTATAAACTAATTCTATGAATTAAACAAATATTTAAATAAATCAAAATATTAAATAAATTTAAAATAATAATTATCTCAAATTTGCGGAGTGGTGGCTATGCGGGCAGAGTAACCGAAGTAGAGAGAGAGACGAAGTAGAGAGAAAGTGTGAGAAAGTAATTGGAAATGGGGATGTGGGGATGGGAAGTGGGGAGGGGGGATTTTATAGAACCCCCAAGCCTCAAGTGGCGCGAGGAGTAACTCTAAAGGGGTCAGTGTGGTCATCGTGTACATTTTATTAAAAAAAAAAAACCTATATAGTAAAATCTTCCTACCATTCGCCATCCTCGAAGGGTTGAAAAAATTTATGAATATTCTTCCCCTTTTATAGAGCATGCGGGCCGAGAAGTCGTCCGTATATTGACACCTGGCATGATGTGATTGGTAAACTGAGGTCCGGGAAACCCTTTCCGGATGTTCACCTACCGTACGCGAACCTTGAATCACGAATGTTAAGACAACCGATCGCCGACGGGAGAGAACAACGCAGACAAATCCGGAGGGAGAACGAGCGAGGGAGAAAGATTATGGTAGCTTCCAAGCTCCAGACGATCTGGAACCATCCAGCCGGCCCCAAGACCAGTAAGTTCACGTTCTTTAATCCTTTCTTCGCTGAATCAGTTTTCTGAACCATTTGCGAATTATTTTCCATAGGTTTGTTGGCTTAGATTTTTTTTTTCAATCTTCGATTTATGAGCGGAAAAATACTTGCTTTGAATATGCTTGGTGGCGGTCCTTGGTTTTGCGCTGGTATGTTCAGAAGACCTCTCATCTTCCTCTTGATGCTTCCATTTGCATGGGAGTGTCTTCTGTTGTTCGACCATATCGATGCAATTCCAGAAGAAGGCATTATATAATTAGTGTTTCTTTCAACTTCCAAGGAATTGGGGTGATGCGAATACTGGACAGACTCTGGGAAGAATACTTATTTTCAGTATCCTACCCCTGACAATCGGCTATTTCTATTCTACATTGGCTTCATCATGTGGGATATTGGATTATCTCATGTTTGGACATTGCAATCAATAATAAATCGGAGCTGTTGTTGGAAAGATAAAACACTGGAATTTTTCCCAAAAGAAAAGATAAAACAGGGCTCAAAATTTTCTTAACCATGAAACAATGTTTTGAATCTTATTCAGTCGCTGTCTCACTCTGTGCTACAGAAAGGAATTGGGTTTATCATGGAGATTGATAATTCCATGGGGATTGATAATGTCATGGGAGATCTCAGTTCGAGTATGATATAACAAGAGGACTGGCACAGGGGAAGGAATTTTGTGCGTTCGTAGAAGAAAACACAGCAGGGTTACAACAGGGAAAAAAAGAGAAAACACCCCGGGAGAGACCCAGTCTCTAACCCGCTCAAGCCTTTAGGCCGATACACCCTATTCTCTCCCCCGCTGCCTCTTCCTTCCCCTCTTTTTTATAACAGCCGAAAAGGGAAAAGGGGGCTCTAACAAATTCCTCAACAGAATCCAGGTGTTGCCAACAGATTCCAGGTGGGGTCCTCCGTTCAGTTATTTCTCAACAGCCCCCTTGTCCAGCTGTGCAGGGGGGATCATTTCTGTTGAGGCTGGTTTTCCCCTCCTAGAGTACACCTTCAAGGGCCCTGGGACATCCCTTGCTCTAACACTCACCCCTCCTGGATGATCAAGCTTGTCCTCAAGCTTGAGGGAAGGAAATTGGTTTCTAATGATTAATTAATCCTCCCAAGTGGCATCGTCCGCTGGGTAGCCTTTCCACTGAATCAACCATCGAGGGAGGGGTATATTATTGTGCTAGGTGGTGCGGTGAGCCAAGGCTGTGACTGGTTCGACAGTCCCTGCAGAGTCATCGTCCAGACCTGGTGGGAGAGTGGGATGGAGAGTTTGGTGCCCAATTGATTTCTTTAGTTGAGACACATGAAAGATGGGGTGAACCCAGGCATCGGGGGGGGGGGGGGATCGAGCTTATAGGCCATGGGGCCAATCTGCTGTAAGATGGAAAAAGGTCCATAAAACCGAGCTGATAATTTCTGGTGGATGCGCTGAGCCACTGTCTGCGGGCAATGGAGCCTAATTTTGACAAAAACTTGGTCCTCAACTTGAAAAGAAACATCGTGGCGACTACGGTCAACTTGCTGCTTCATGGTGTGCTGGGCACAAAGTAAATGCTGCTTTAATTGAGCGAGAGTCTCAGTGCGGTCCCGTAAAGCTGTAGAGACAGCCTCCACCTGAACTTCATTGGGCAGAAAGGAAAAAATAGTTGGGGCTTTGCGACTATAGACCACTTCAAAGGGAGTTGTATTAATGGAAGAATGTGTTAAAGAACTTGATCCGCTTCTATATTTAAGAAACTGTAGAAAACAGAGACAGAGAGAACAAACACAGCTGGAGAGAAGAATAAGAAAGACCAGCGATCCTCGGGAGCCCCCAGGTACTCCCGCTCAAGCTCAAAGCCGAAACAAACTAAAAGAATAATATTCCCCCCTTCATTCCCTCTTCCATGCCCCCTTATAATAGCCTAGGCCCACCTCCACATGGCCTAACTCTCTCCCCTTTCTGTTTGAGCCACTTTGCCTGATTTGCCCCTCTTATAGACTTTCTACTCGCCTGGAAGGTCCCAAACTCTATTACTGGCCACCTCTTGAAGATCAAATTTGTTCGCAAGACTGAAAGAAGGAAATTGGTTTTGGATGACAAACTCATCTTCCCATGTAGCTTATTCCGCTGACTGGCCCTGCCAATGAATCAAGTATCGGGGCTGCATATTTTCATTACGGAGATGGGAGCGTCCAGCTAGAACAACTGCTGGTTCTGGCCGTGCAGTCTCATCCTCTTTGAGGCTGAGGGGCAAAGAAACTGGAATATCCTGATTTCCAGTCACATGCTTAAACTGCGACACATGAAAAAGCGGGTGGATTCTGGCGGAAGGGGGCTCGTTCCCCAACAGCCAAAGTGGCTGGGCGTCGGTGGCGGTTTGCTTGCTGGTGCATTTGGTCCTGGGAATGAGCTAAGCGATGTTTTAACTTCCTTAAAGCCTCCTCCCTATCAAAAAGCATCAACAACTGCCTGCACTCGAATTTTTGATGGAAGGTAGTATTGATAGTGTCATGCCAAGTAGTGTTGTAAGATAGTTCTGCCCAAGGAATCCAATAGGACCAGTGTGTCGGCTGCTCGCCCGCAAAGCAGCGCAAGTAGGTCTCTCAGCAGCGGTTGACAACCTCAGTTTGACCGTCTGTTTGCGGGTGGTAGGCTGAACTAAACCGGAGCCGAGTTCCATGCAACTGAAATAGCTATGTTCAAAAGTGCCTGAGAAAGACGCGGTCGTGATCACTAACAATGGACCGAGGCATGCCATGTAGTTGGATAATATCTCGGAGAAAAATCTCAGCCACTTTTGCGGTCGTGTTGGGCTGATTGAGAAACAAAAAATGGGCATATTTTGAAAGTCTATCGACCACACCAAATAGAATGTTGTACTGAGACTTGGGCAGCCCCGTGATAAAATCCATAGACAAATCTGCCCATACTTCCTAGGGAATTTCCAAAGGTTGAAGCAGACCGACTGGGGAAAGGGTAGAGTATTTATTGCGTTGGCAAACTAGACATTGCCTCGCATATTCTTGCACATGTCGCTTCATGCCAGGCCAATTTAAGTTGGGCGCTAGCTTCTGATAGGTGTGATAGAAGCTTGAATGGTCCGCCTGGGGAGTCGTATGGTATTCAGCCATGAGTTGCGGTATCCAAGATGAGGTGGCTGGTAAGACCAAGCGGCCTTTGTATTGCAAGACACCCTAATGATACGTGTAACCAGGGTACAGATTCCGTGCAGCAAGCAATGCCTGAATAATTTGATGCAGATATGGGTCTGCTTGAACTTCCTTGGTGAGGTTGCTGCTGCCCGTCCACACTGGACTTGATAGTGAGTGTACTCAGGCTGGACACTTGGAGACACCTGTTCGGGTGGATCAGTTGGAGTCTCCAGTGCCTTTGAAGAATTATTCTAGGCATAGACGTCTAACTGATTTAAATGAAGGGTAATATGGACATTTTTCCTTTTCCTTGTGGTTTATTATGCTGAAAATTGGTTGGAAGGGGCACAGTGAAAACATTTCACCGGCTGTAGTAAAACTACAGAGGCTCTCGACCAGGCTCCTGGAGAGAAACCAGAGGAATTCTTTCTCTCTCTTCTAGTCATAACTTGTAATATTTACATGTGAGAAGAGTGAAGTTGATAAGAATCAAAGCACCAACCACATGTATTTATGTAAAAAGGGAGCAAAAATACAACAGATAGGAGGGAGAATAAGACCGGGAGTGATCCCGCCCAAGCCAAAGGCCGATCTTCACTCTGCAGCCTACTAAACTCATAAACTCCCGGATGCCCTCTCATTCATCACCTACCCTTATTTATAAGCTCCATTCCTAACCAACTAATAATATTCCCCAGAATATTCCTTTGGGGCCTACACCATATTTCCTATAATATTTCCCAAAATATTCCCCCTAACCAACCTCCCTCCAGGTGGCATGGATGGTATTTATCAGAAGTCGGTGAGACAATGTGAACTGAGTTGAGTACTCTTGCTAAGCGTGTTGAACTGCCTTCTTTCTCAAACAGATGGTCAGACCGAGGTTGTCAACGGGACCCTTGAAACTTATTTACGTTGCTTTTCTTCTGACAAATCAAAACAGTGGGTACGTTGCCTTGGGCTGAATTCTGTTACAATACCTCTTTTCATGTTTCCACTAGTCACACTCCTTTTGAAATTGTTTATGGCCGCACTCCCCCCACTTCCACATTTTACTGTCGGAGACACCGCACTCCCCCATTTCCACATTTTACTGTCGGAGACACTGCCTTGGATGTTGGGGCTGCGACTTTAATTGACAGGGATGAAGCTCTTTATCACCTTAAATTCTATTTGTTGACAGTCCAACGTTCTATGTGCCGAATGGCTAACAAAAAGCGTCGAGATGTTTCCTTCCAACCTTGGGGATTCTGTTTTTGTTAAGCTCCGACCCCCTACTACAACTGTGTCTGCTGCCAAAATTTGTCCAAAGTTTGCTCCTCGGTTTTATGGACCTTTCACGGTAATTTCTAAGGTGGGAGTTTGTTGCCTATCGTTTGGATATGCCGGTTCATAGTAAGATTCACCCAGTATTTCACGTTTCACAACTTAAGTTGGCTGTTGGGGATCCCATTCTGGAACATCCCCCCAAACATTTTTGGGACGATTTACTTGAGCAGGTTTTGCTCGAATCAGTGTTGGCTTCTAAGGGGCATGGCTTTGCACTTCAGTGGCTAGTTAAGTGGAGTGGACGACCTGTTGGTGAAAAAACCTGGGAGAATGCCCAGTTATTTCATGCTCAATTCCCCCTTTTTTCCCCTTGGGGACAAGGTGAATATTCAAGCGGACGAAATTGATAGAGAGTGTACTCAGGTTGGACACTTGGAGACACCTGTTCGGGTGGATCGGTTGGAGTCTCCAATGCCTTTGAAGACTTATTCTATGCATAGGCTTCCAACTGATTTAATTGAAGGGTAATATGGATATTTTGCCTCTTTCTTATGGTTTATTATGCTGAGAATTAGTTGGAAGGGGCACGGTGGAAACATTTCACGGGCTGCAGCAGAACTGCAGAGGCTCTCAGCTAGGCTCTTGGAGAGAAACAAAGGGAGTTCTTTCTCTCTCTTCTAGTTGTATCTTGTAATCTTTACATGTGATTTTCTTGTTATAATTCTGTTGAGATTGTAACCGCAAGTGTAGTGAATTGAATAAACTAGTTGATTTTCTTGAATAAACTCTACGGTTCTACAAGGATTGGACCAGGTCAGCTGCAACAAACACTTGTCTCCCTGGCGGGAGACAAGTGAATTTTTCCGCCCTGGTTTAAATTTGACCTCAAATTGATAACCCAATAATTTGGCGATCCAACGTTGCTGATCGGTCATTATAATGCGCTGCTGAAGCAAGAATTTGAGGCTGCACTGATTGGAGTAAACCGTAAAGGGTCGACCCAGCAAATAGCGGCACCAATGTTGTATCGCAAGAACAAGGGCCATAATCTCTTTCTCATAAGTGGAATTAGCCAAATTTTGGGAGAGAGGGCTTTGCTAAAGTAGGCAATGGGCTGGCGGTGCTGCATGAGAACCCCCCTCGCCTGGAAGCATCACACTTCAGGTCAAAGCCCTTGGTGAAATCCGGTAGAATTAGCACCACTGCCTCTGTAATGAGCTGTTTTAAGTGATCAAAAGCCTGTTGAGCAATGGAATCCCAGTGGAAACCTTCCTTAGTGAGGGCGACGAGGGGTTGCACAATAGGCCAAGAAACCCGCGAACCCCTTTTACTGTGACAGGCAACGACTAGTTGAGAATTGCTTTGACTTCGGTCGGGTCCATATATGCACTCACTTGAGAAATGATATGACCCAGGTACTCCATCTGTTGCTGCGCAAAAAGACATTTGCGTTGGTTTACAACGAAACTATTGTCCTGAAGGACCTCTAGAGTAGTGGCAAGTGTTGTAGATGGTGTGTCCACTCGGAGATGTACACTAAAATATCATCAAAAAATATTAACACAAATTTACGAAGCAATGGACGAAATAAATCATTCATAGTGGCTTGGAAATTGGAAGGAGCATTAGTAAGCCCAAATGACATTACTAAATACTCACAATGACCATTGTGAGTGCGAAATGTCGTCTTGTCCACATCGCCCTCAAGCATTCGAATATGATGATAACCAGACTTGAGATCTAACTGAGGAAAATATGCGGCGCCGTGTAATTCGTCTAACAACTCTTCAACAACCGGAATAAGAAATTTATCGGAACGGTTTGCTTGTTGAGAGAGCGATAATCGACGCACATTCGCTACAAGCCATCTTTCTTTTTAACTGAGAGCACTCGGTTGGAAAATGCGTTGGAGTTGGGGCAGATCAAACTTGCTGGTAACAGCTTGTGTACCTGAAGTTCAATTTCATTTTTTTGAATATGCGAGTATCAATACTGCCAAACCACCACCAGTTGATGATTGGAGACAAGGCGGATGACATGGTCCCAAGGGCACGGAGGGGGAAGCCCTGTAGTATCTGCGAATTGTCAAGTAATGCTTGGAGATCCCCCTGTTGCTAAATCCCTAACGAAATGGTAGGCGTACTGGTCCTGCCACCCAACAATACTCGACCTGTCAAAGAGGAAGCCGTTTGACTTCATAAGGCTGCTTCGGTAAGGCAATAGGCCCGGTCCCCAACTGCAAATTTCATGGACATTGTTTTCCAATTGGTCTGTACCTCCCCAAGAGTATGCACCCAAGAAATTCCCAAAATAAGATCCAAATGACCCATGTCCAAAACTTGCGCGCCAAGGAAACTAGCATAATCTCCCATGGACAAAGGCAATCATTGACAAGTGCTTTGAGACTATAGCTGATACCCATCATCGAGCGTGATGTGCGGTCCGCCCCCACGAAACTGTGGGCTGGCGCTTCTGTTAATTGCAAGTTCCACATGGTGCGCCAGGTGCATCGCCTGAAGACGTGTTGTTGAATTATGAATATGTTCCCAGGATTAGATCTCCTCACGCACGCAGGCCATGCAAAAAATATCCCATATATTGATGTGCGGTCCGCCCCCACGAAACTGTGGCCTGGCGCTTCTGTTAATTGCAAGTTCCACATGGCGCGCCAGGTGCATCGCCTGATGACGTGTTGCCGAATTATGAATATGTTCCTAGGATTAGATCTCCTCACGCACGCAGGCCATGCAAAAAATATCCCATATATTGATGTTCTGGTTGGCGCGACATCAAGGACGCTAAATATCCATATTGCTCGATTAGTCCTAAACTATACTGCATTGGTGAAGAGCCGCGAGTTCTTTGTAGGGATTCTGGACCTCCAGGCCACTATAACGTTCCATAAGTTCAGTCCGAAAAATCTTCCAAGATAAATCTGGAAGGATTTCGGTGAGATTAGTACCAATAGATTGCTGGACCGTCCATACTTACCTAGGCGAGCTTGAGTTTCAGTGCGTCAGGGGTAAAATGAATTCTGAAAAATAATTCGGCGCGCGTTAGCTAGCCCTGAGGCTCAGAACCATAAAAAATCGGCAACTCAATCCTCCTGCCGATCGACGGTTGATAGGGGAAGAGGAGTGGGTCTCATCCGGTCTAGGGCGCATCCTTCTCAGGCGACGCTGGTCGGGCCGAGCCATCCCCTCAGTGTCGGAAGTCGCATAAATGAGCGTTAGATGAGATTCGTCTAGTTGCGGTTGCTTCTCATTACGACGCAACATGATTTTGCGGAATTCGACTTGCTCGGCCAAGGTCTGGTCCTAACGCTGCTGACCCCGACGAAGGTCGTGAACGCCTTGGTGGAGGGATTCGACTGTGATAGATAACTCAGTAAGAGAAGTCTCGACGTGGTTCATGCGTTGTTCTATGGCGTCCAAGCGGGACTGATTGCGAGTCTCTATGAAAGAAAGAGAAAACTGATTGAAGCATGGGAGCAACGCATGGCAGTTCGAACCAAGTGTTAAAGAACTTGATCCACTTGTATTTAAGAAATTGTAGAAGACAAAGACAGAGAGAACAAACACAATAGAGGAGAAGAAGGAGAAGAAAGACCATCGATCCTCGGGCGCCTCTAGGTACTCCCGCCCAAGCTCAAAGTCGAAACAAACTAACAGAATAATATTCGCTTCTTCCCTCTTCCATGCCCCCTTAGCAGCCTAGGCCCACCTCTACGTGGCCTAACTCCCTCCCCTTTCTGTTTGAGCCACTTTGCCTGATTTTCCCCCCCCTCTTATAGAATTTCCACTATCCTGGAAGGTCCCAAACTCTATTAGAATGCCAGGTGGTGTTGTAATGCAACTCAACCCAAGGGAGCCAAAATGACCATTGCTTGGGATGGTCGCCACCAAAACAACGAAAATATGTTTCTAAACAGTGGTTGATGACTTCGGTTTGGCTGTTCGTTTGCAGGTGGTAAGCGGTACTCATTTTCAGTGTTGTCCCTTGCAAACGAAAAAGCTCTGTCCAGAAGTGACTGAGAAATATTGGATCACGGTCACTGATAAGAGATTTAGGAATGCCATGAAGTCGGACCACCTCTCTAGAAAAACTGTCGGCCACCACCTTGGTTGTGAAAGGGTGTTTTTAAGGGAATGAAATGAGCATGTTGTCAGGACCCGACCCAACGAGGCTCGAGCTGCAACTACCCCAAACCCGTCTCCATAGGTCAGGGGCTGGCGACAAGCGCTGAAATACATAACTAATATGAGAGGTTTTTGTCGGAGTACCTGTACGTATACACACAACCATCTCCATGCAGAAGTGCATAATAATAATAATAAAAGATGCAACATCTAGAGTGACAATCATGCATGTAAAACCTTTAGGGAGTACAAGAGTACGACAATATAAACTGAAAAGTAAAAATGAGGAAAAATACACGCCCAACCAGAAAGATGTCTCAACCTGACAAAACTGAAAAAATAAACGCTGAGAGAGATTAGCTCTGAATCTCCGAACTCCGACCACCGTACGAGGTAAAATGCACTAGGGTATCCCTATGCTCCTTTGTAATCGCCGCCGATCTGCCCGTTGTCTTAATAAGACATGACACGTGTGGGAAAAACCAATGCAGGGGTGAGTATATACATATCCAGTAGTACACCCCGAAAGCTGAAGGGGGAGCAGTAAAAGACAAGATAGGAATATACAACTCAACCCAAAGTAAGAGAGTAACAAAATCAAACTACATCGATACAAATATATATATGCTCACAAAAGAAACTCAAACGGGAGAGAAATGAGATCTCTATCTCACAATCCGGCCCAGGAAAGAGTGCCAACAATTCCAAAGGCATCAATGATGCCCAACATCTCGCGCGTCTGTCCGAAGAAACATCCATGTCAAGCCACACCTCGCCACTGTGCGTCATAGTCGAGGGGCACATTTTCTAGGTAGAGGACCCATGCCCTGGTACAACAGGAGGGTGCCACTCAGTGGTTGATGACTCATGCCCTTCCCAACAGGAGAGTGCCACTCTAATAGATAGGTAGAGGACCCATGCCCTGTCCCAGTAGAAGGGTGCAACTCTAGTGGCCAAGGACCCATGCCCCACCCAGTAGGTGGGTGCTACTCTAATAGATAGGTAGATGACCCATGCCCTGTCCCAGTAGGAGGGTGCCACTCTAGTAGATAGGTAGAGGGTTCATGCCCTGTCCCAGCAGGAGGGTGCCACTCTAGTGGTCGATGATCCATGCCTTGCTCAGCAGGAGGGTGCCACTCGGATGGTCGATAGAGGACCTGTAGCACCCCAGTTTGAGGTATGTAACCTTTGTTCATCCCTTTTTATGTGTTTATAGTGCTTGGGATGAGTTTGGAAGAGGTTGAGAGAGTTTGAAATGGTTTTGAATAAGTTAGGAGGCTTTTCTAAGGGAGCACGGTTAGGGGAAACCATGCGGGTTCTTCAGGAAACCGTGCAGGGGGAGACAATAGGCTTCACACGGCCTGCGCACGGTTTGCCAAACCGTGCGAGACAACCGTGCGGACCCCTCCCCTCGAGACAGTGACGTGTGCACGGTTTGCCAAACCGTGCGGACTAACCGTGCGACCACTTAAAGTTAGGGTTTTTAAATTCGAGCTCCCTCGGGCTAAACCTATTTCAGTCCAAATCCTCTCCCACTCGAGCCTTACTCGGGATTTTCGGTTCTCAAGGTTTGGAAGGGCTCTCCCATACGTTTTGGAAGCAAATCGAAGGGGTTTCAAGGTGGTTTGAAGGTGGTTTCTCCCGGGTAAGTTTCTTCTCTTGGTTTCTCTTTGATTTCCTCTAGATCTACTCTTCTCCCTTTCTTGGTTTTCTAGATCTACATCCGTTGCATGTAGATTTAGGGTTGTTGTTGCCTTGGGTGTTGATTTTAAGGCCTGTGGATGATAGGGAAGGGGATCTAGAGTGGTTGTAGTGGAGCGTTTGCCCGGATTGTGGGTGTGGTTGCTTGTGGGTCGAATTCGCTGAAACCCTAAAAGTAGGTGACTTCTCTCTCGACTCCACTTGGCTAGAACTGGTGGTTTTGGTATAATTAATTTGGTTGCTTGAAATTAATTGTGATAATGACGTGTGAACCTTTTTGGAAACCTATTTGGTGATGATTTGGGGGATTTTGGGAAAAACTGGTTATCGTTGCCAAAGAGGGCTTTGTTGTGTGATTTTAAAATGTTGATTTTAAAATCATTAGTGCTTGGTTATGGAAAGTGTTTTGTGAAAGTTGGCTTTCAATAAAGATGTTGTTTTATTGAAATGTGGTTTGACATGGAAAACGATTTAAGGGTGGTTTCAATAAATAGGTGGTTTATTGAAGTGGTTTGACATGTTATGAAAATGGTTATTTGCATGTTGTTGTGGCCTTGGTGGGCTAAATGTTTGGTTTTGGCTTGTTGAAATGTGATGGGGAAGTGGGTGGGAAGTCTCACTATAAAAGGTGATGGATAGTGGTCGGAAGAACCACCATTATGGATAGTGGTTGAGAAACACCACTAGTTGGGAATGGGGTGAACGGGATGGGCGAAAGTCCCACTGTAACGGTTGTTTTGTTGTGTGTTGCTTTGCGAAGAGGGAATTTGTTGTGCTAATGCGTGATGAGGATATGACTTATGGCATGATTGTGGCTTTCCCTTGTTTGACATGACTTGGTAAGGGTATATTTGGCTTGTGGTAAATGTTGAACTGTTGAATGTTTTATATAAACTGTTTTATATAAATGTGCTAACGGTTTTATCCTACTGGCGTGTGTAGGGAAGTCATTTGGGGAAAACCTATCGAGTATTAGTACTCACCCCCTACTTTGGCATTTTGGTGCTTTTGCAGATGTCGTATTTCGGGACACAGGTAAATGTAAAGCATCACTTTGCTAGTGGCTCGTAGTGATGCTTGGGAGATGTGGTGGTGCTTGGAGCATGGAGCTTGGTGTGAAGTTGTGGAGTGTGTCTTGGTTTATTTTGGGTCTCTTGTTTAGTCTTTCGCATGGTACTTTGATATTGTGTTTGGTTGTATTGGTTTTGGGTTGTATTGTGGAACAACTTGGTTGCCAATTTGGTACTACATGTTTGAATGTTTTATCGACATGCATCATATAGTTTTTTGTTAGTGGATGGTTTGGTTGGTTTTGTCTTAAGGGCAAATCATTCCCCAATTTGTTCTAAAAGCCCTAAGTATTTATTGTCAGCCTTTGGCGCCTTGGGAACGTCGCTTAAGGCCCAGTAGCATTCCTCCGCCCTCTCAAGCCAATGAGATGGGGCGGGATGTTACAAGTGGTATCAGTTTGTTCGATCCTTGAATTTCAAGTGAGAACAGTTTTTTGATCCTTGGTGCTGATCGTTGGTCTTGGTGTTGGCATTCGTTCTTGGTCTATTCCTTGAGTCGGGATGGTAGCAAGGCGTAGGATTGTCGGAACTTGGAATGTATAGCATAAAAGGACGTAACTAACCCTTTTATGCTGAACTTCAAGTTACTAGGGAGTTGGGTACATAAGTGTTTTGGAGACACTTATACGCATTGGAAATCTCATTGTCGTGAGAATAACCAATAAGATGAGCATGACATGCATGGTAGAAATGACTTCCCACTAGGATGCATATTTCATTGGGTATAATGATCTGTGGTGTGATATGAATGTGTTGATTTTGAAAATCTGAATTGGGTTTCAAAACGGAAGGGTTTGAAACATGGAAACTAATGGCATTTTGAAAATGGGTTGATTTTCAAAACATGATGGATATTTCAAAATAGTGCAACATGGGAAATGTGAACTTGTGGAAAGCCTGGTTGTGATAGTTATTATGTGATTGAATTTGAAAAATTGTATACTCTTTCTTGTTAAGGGAGTGAGACTTATGGTTGTTTTTGTCTTGATAGAAATGGCACCGAGTAGGCGTCGTAGAAAATGCGAATAAAGCGGATGAACCAAGGCATGTGGGCATGTGGATCATGCGGTTCAATTTCAAAGGCAGAATCCACCCATCTTTAGGGGTGATTTAGAGCCAGAGAGGGCTGAAGCATGGCTGAACAGAATGAATAGGATATTTGACTTTTCGGGAACACCGACAGAGCTGAAAGTGAAGTTAGTCACGTATATGTTGGGCGGTCCAAGCTGGGACGGACCAAAGTGTGGCATGGGAGGGGTTTGAGGAATTGTTTAATAAACAATTTTACCCTCATACGTTCAGAATTCAGCGTACAACGGATTTCTTCAGTTTGAAGCAAGGGAACATGGCGGTGACGGAATATGCGGTTAAGTTTATGAACTTAGTGCGGTTTGCACCCGAGGTGGCGGGTAGTACATCGTTGAAGGCACAAATTTTTAAAGCCGGGTTGAACCAGGAAATTCGTTCCAAGATAGCGGTGTTGTGTATAGATGATTACACAGAAATGGTGAATCGAGCTACGATGGCTGAGCGAGATCTTGTGGGGGCTACAGGCGGAGGAGGCATGTTGGTACCCACAGAGAATAGTGGGAACTCGAACGCTGGGTTCAAGCGGAAGATGGACACTTATTTCTAGGGTGAGAGTACAGTTCAGAATCCAACGGCAGGATCGATGAATCTTCCTCCGAAGCCTCAGAGTAAGCCGGGATGTTTTCAATGTGGTTCTACGAGCCACATCAAGCGGGATTGTACGGCATAACCTCGAGCGTGTCATAATTGTAAGCAGATGAGGCATTTGCAGCGTTATTGTCGGAATGCTCCAAGGTCGGGTGTCCGTGACACTCCTCAGGGGTCGCAGGGGTCTTATGCCTCGACGGGACGGGGGCAGCAACCCACCCCTCGACAGCAGAGTAAAGTGGGTCATGGTGATTCTCGGAATACCACGACGCCTCAGTAGGGTAATAAAGAGCAGAGCGTGACAAACAAACAGTTGTTTGGAGCTGAACAGGTTGTGGTGGATAATCAGTTGGGACCATCCACGGTGCGAGGTACGGTTCTTTTAAATTTCACGTTGATGCAAATTTTGATACGGGTGCTTCACATTCTTTTCTTGCTTCTCGCATCATTGATTTGTTGGGGTTAACGGTGGAAATGATGCCTTTTGTTCTGAAACTTCAAACTCCTCTGGGTCAAAGAGAGTGTCGAGCCTTCCTATGTCGAGGCTGTTGTTTAGCTGTGGATGACATCGAATTGATGTGAGATTTCTCAGTGCTTGAGATGGATGCTTGTGATATAATCCTGGGAATGAATTGATTGACAATGTTTAAAACCCACATCGATTGCTATGCGCGAACTTTTAGTTTTGTGATGAAGGATGGCGTTAGACATCTCTTTAGAGGGGAGAAGAGTGAAAAGCTGGGTGCAACAGATTTATTGGCACCAACTGTTGGCACGATCTCGTATTAGTTGGCGGCTTTGTCGTTGGCATCGGTGGAAGGTGTTGAGCAGAGCGTTCTTCCGGCAGTTGTGGATCAGTTTATGGATGTCTTTTCTGAAGAATTCTCAGGGTTGCCACCCGTGAGAGAAGTCGAGTTTACGATTGATCTCCTTCCGGGGACCAGTCCTATCTTACTTCCGTCTTACTGAATGACACCAACAAAATTTTGGGAATTAAAGGTGCAGTTGGAAGAGTTAGAAAACAAAGGGTTCATCCGGCCTAGCACGTCTCCGTGGATAGCGCCGGTTTTGTTTGTTAAAATGTGGGATAGAACCTTGCGGCTCTGTGTTGATTATCGTAGACTTAATCAGGTTACGATAAAGAATCGATATCCACTTCCACGCATCGATGATTTGTTTGACCAGTTGAGGGGAGCTCAGTGGTTCTCTAAGATTGACTTGAGGTCAGGATATCACTAATTGCGGGTGAGGAAGAAGGATGTTCCGAAAACAACTTTCAGAAGTAGATATGGCCATTACGAGTATGTGGTTATGCCCTTTGGTCTAACGAATGCACCAGCGATGTTCATGGCATTGATGAATCAGATATTTCAGAGATATCTGAATTCTTTTGTGGATGATATATTGGTGTATTCGAGGACAAGGTTAGAGCATGGGCACTTGGGGATCGTGTTAGGGATCTTGAGGGACCATCGGTTGTATGCCAAATTGTCAAAGTGTGACTTTTGGATACAGGTGGTTCGTTTCCTTGCCATGTTATTTCTGAGAGGGGTGTTTCAGTTGATCCGGAAAAGATAGAGGCTATTATCTCATGATAACCGCCAAAGAATGTTTTCGAGATACGAAACTTCCTTGGTCTAACTGACTATTATCGACGTTTTGTTCGTGATTTTTCACGATTGGCTTCGCCGACGACAACTTTGACAAGGAAGAATGTTCCATTTCAATGGGATGTGTAGTGTCAGAAATGTTTTGAAGAGCTAAAGGGTCGCCTTACATCAACACCAATCTTGGTTTTGCCAGAACCAGGGAAAGGGTACGTGGTGTATTGTGACGCATCGGGATCAGGGTTGGGGTGTGTTCTCATGCAAGGGAATCATGTGGTTGCATATTGCTCACGGCAGTTGAGGTTGCATGAGAAGAACTACCCAACACATGATTTGGTGTTGACAGCAGTGGTTCATGCTTTAAAAATGTGGCGTCATTATCTCTTCGGTGAGAAATTTACAGTGTTTACCGACTATAAGAGCTTAAAGCATATCTTCTCACAGAGAGATTTGAACCTGAAGCAAAGGAGATGGATGAAATATCTCCAGATGTTCGATTTCGGCTTAATGTACACACTGGGTAAGGGAAATTCGGTGGCAGATGCATTAAGTAGGAAATCATATGCTCAAGTGGTGAAACAAACATTAGATGGGTGGCAGTTAATGTCGGTTATAGCCGACATGCGATTGGAATGTGAGGACCAGGGTAGAAGAGCAGTCTTCTTTCCGGTTTCGTTGGTTCCTGACTTGGCTGGTTTGGTTAAAGAGGCACAAGCATAGGATTTCGAGTGTATGGCGATGGGGTCAAAACTCAATAGTGGGGAGACCACTGAGAATTGGGAACTGAATGAAAATTCAGTCTTGTGTTTTTGGAATCAGATGGTGGTACTGGTGCCTTGTCGGGAGGAACTTCTCAGGGCTTATCACCATTCTAGGTGGGCTATCCATCCTAGAATTTAGAAAATGTACAAGACATTGAAAGTGCAGTTTTGGTGGGCTGGTCTGAAAAGGGTTGTGGTCGGGTTTGTCTCGAGATGCTTGACTTGCCAGGAAGTCAAGGCAGAGCATCAGCGGCTAGCAGGCATGTTGCAGTCTTTACCTATCCTAGTGTGGAAATGAGAGCAGATAACAATGGATTTTGTGACGGGTCTCCCAAGAACGGTCTGGAAGCACGATGCCATATGGGTGACTGTGGATCGACTCACAAAGTCGGCCCATTTCATCCCGATTCATGAATCTAATACGGTGGAAGATCTGTCCAAAATCTATATTCGGGAGGTGGTAAAGAAACATGGTGTTCCAGTTTCGATTGTATCAGATAGAGATTCGAGGTTCACATCTCGTTTCTGGAAATCCTTGCAGCAAGCCCTTGGGACACAGTTAACGATGAGCACGGCGTATCATCCTCAGACGGATGACCAATCTGAGAGGACGATACAAACCTTGGAGGATATGTTAAGGGCTTGTGTGATGGATTTTGGTGGCTCATGGGAGGTGCACTTACCATTGGTGAAGTTCTCCTATAATAACAGTTATCAGGCTTCAATACATATGGCTCCGTTTGAGGCTTTATATGGGCATCTGTGTCGTTCTCCACTATGTTGGGTGGAAACAGGCGAGACTTCGATGATCGGACCGAGCCTTGTCCAAGAGACTACGAAGAAAATCAAGTTGATAAGGAAGAGGATGGAGACAACTCAATGTCGTCAGAAATCGTATGCGGACCATCGTCGACGATCGTTGTCGTTCAAGGTGGGTGATCATTTGTTTTTGAGAATCCCTCCTAGGTTGGAATATCGTCAGTTTGGGAAGCAGGGTAAGTTATCTCCGAAGTATATTGGGCCTTTTGAGATACTTGAGTGGATTGGAGAGGTGGCTTATCATTTGACTTTGCCACCATGGTTTAGTGCGGTGCACAATGTGTTTCATGTGTCGCAGTTGAAAAAGTATCAGCCAGATCGTGACCATGTGATTCGTTGAGATCATGTTGAGCTAGAATCAGATGCTTCCTTGGTGCACATGCCAGTGCAGATTGTGGATAGGCAAGAGAAAGTTTTGCGTGGTAAAAGCATCGGTTTAGTTCGTGTTTTGTGGTAGCATGGTCAGATTGAAGAGGAGACTTGGGAACAGGAGAAAGAGATGACCGAGCAATGACTCAAGCTCTTTCGGCAAAGCAATAGTTCTCTACTTTCCGAGGACGGAAAGTCCAATGGTGGGGAGAATGTAGCACCTTCAGTTTAAGGTATGTAGCCTTTGTTTATGCCTTTTTATGTATTTAAAGTGCTTGAGATGAGTTGGGAAGAGGTTGAGAGAGTTTGAAATGGTTTTGAATAAGTTTGGAGGCTTTTCTAAGGGAGCACAGTTTGAGAATGGTTAGGGGAAACCGTGCGGGTTCTCCAGGAAACCTTGCAGGGGGAGACAGTAGGCTTCGTACGGCCTGCATACAGTTTGCCAAATCGTGTGAGGCAACCGTGCAGACCCCTCCTCTGGAGACAGTGGCATGCGCACGGTTAGCGTACGGTTTGTCAAACCGTGCGGACTAACCGTGCGACCATTTAAAGTTAGGGTTTTTAAATCCGGGCTCCCTCGGGCTAAACCTATTTCAATCCAAATCCTCTCCCACTCGAGCCTTACTCGGGATTTTCGGTTCTCAAGGTTTGGAAGAGCTCTCCCATACGTTTTGAATGCAAATCAAAGGGGTTTCAAGGTGGTTTGAAGGTGGTTTCTCCCGGGTAAGTCTCCTCTCTCGATTTCTCTTTGATTTCCTCTAGATCTACTCTTCTCCCTTTCTTGGCTTTCTAGATCTACATCCTTTGCATGTAGATTTAGGGTTGTTGTTGCCTTGGGTGTTGATTTTAAGGCCTGTGGATGATAGGGAAGGGGATCTAGAGTGGTTTTAGTGGAGCGTTTGCCCGAATTGTGGGTGCGGTTGCTTGTGGGTCGAATTCGCCGAAACCCTAAAGGTAGGTGACTTGTCTCTCAACTCCACTTGGCTAGAACTAGTGGTTTTGGTATAATTAATTTGGTTGCTTGAAATTAATTGTGATAATGATGTGTGAACCTTTTTGGAAACCTATTTGGTGATGATTTGGGGGATTTTGGGAAAAACGGGTTATCGTTGCTAAAGAGGGCTTTGTTGTGTGATTTTAAAATGTTGATTTTAAAATCATTAGTGCTTGGTTATGAAAAGTTTTTTGTGAAAGTTGGCTTTCAATAAAGATGTTGTTTTATTGCAATGTGGTTTGACATGGAAAACGATTTAAGGGTGGTTTCAATAAATGGGTGGTTTATTGAAGTGGTTTGACATGTTATGAAAATGGTTATTTGCATGTTGTTGTGGCCTTGGTGGGCTATATGTTAGGTTGTGGCTTGTTGAAATGTGATGGGGAAGTGGGCGGGAAGTCTCACTATAAAAGGTGATGGATAGTGGTCGGGAAGCACCACTAGTTGGGAATAGGGTGAACGGGATGGGCGAAAGTTGTTGGATTGGTGTTGCCCGATCCGGTTGGGCCGAATGCTTGTGGCCCGCAATTGTCGCGGGTTGAGCTCCGCGGTGAGCTCGTTGGGGGTTGCAGGGGGCAACGCGCCCCTGCTCCGGGGGTCCGGGGGCCAAAGGCCCCCGACCCATTTTTTTCGGAACTGTAGCAATGCTGACCACCGTAGCGGAGCTGACCGACCGACACCGACAGACACTGTAGCGGTGTGGACTTCGGGGTCAACTTTACTGTAGCGCTTTTGACAAAGCCAGCCGCCGTTCACTATAGTGACGCGGACCACTTTTCGTACAGTGATCGTCTTCTCCATTGTTTTATAGCCCATTTCGGGCTAGGGTTTTATGACTGAAATCCTCTGTAATTTTGTGCTCCCGAATCATAGTGAAATTCTGGCTCTCCCGTGGACGTAGGGATTTTTCCCGAACCACGTAAATCGTTGTGTCCCTTGCTTTCTTTCTTTTCGTTTTTTCCTCGTTTCTGTCGTTGTGTCTCCCGGCGATTCCGCAACAAAAGTCCCACTGTAATGGTTGTTTTGTTGTGTGTTGCTTTGCAAAGAGGGAATTTGTTGTGCTAATGCGTGATGGGGACATGACTTATGGCATGATTGTGGCTTTCCCTTGTTTGACATGACTTGGTAAGGGTATATTTGGCTTGTGGTAAATGTTGAACCGTTGAATGTTTTATATAAACTGTTTTATATAAATGTGCTAACGGTTTTATCCTACTGGCGTGTGTAGCAAGTCATTTGGGGAAAATCTACTGAGTATTAGTACTCACCCCCTGCTTTGACACTTTGGCGCTTTTGCAGATGTCGTATTCCAGAACACAGGTAAAGGTAAAACATCTCTTTGCTAGTGGCTTGTAGTGATGCTTGAGAGATGTGGTGGTGCTTGGAGCATGGAGCTTGGTGTGGAGTTGTGGAGTGTGTCTTGGTTTATTTTGGATCTTTTGTTTAGTGTTCTGCATGGTACTCTGATATTGTGTTTGGTTGTATTGATTTTGGGTTGTATTGTGGAACAACTTGGTTGCCTTTTTGGTAATACATGTTTGAATGTTTTATCGACATGCATCATATAGTTTGTTGTTAGTGGACGGTTTGGTTGGTTTTGTCTTAAGGGCAAATCGTCCCCCCAATTTGTTCTCGAAGCCTTCGACATTTATTGCCATCCTTTGGCACCTTGGGAACGTCGCTTAAGGCCCAGTAGTATTCCTCCGCCCTCTCAAGCCAATGAGATGGGGCGGGATGTTACATGACCCATATCCTGTCCCAACAGAAGAGTGCCACTCTAATCTCTTTGTTGATCTTGCCCGATCACTGCCGTCATCGAGTGTCGCCTAAAGAAGCGTCCCACTCGGAACATCTCGCATCGTATCTCAAAAGTAACCACGAATGCCACCATCGCGTTTTACGTGGAAAAACACTTAAGATAGGCTACTTGTGAGCCAAAATCCGAATCCAAATGAAGAAGCTATGAGTGGTAGAAGTTTTCCTCAAAAAGGAGGATACACGGCGTGTAAGGGGACCAAGACGGTGTGTGGTCCCGCTCTGCTGTCTTGCCGTGTCCCTGTCTGTACACGACTCACATACACGGCGTGTAAATGGACTACACGGCGTGCCTCAGCCACCCTGGGTCCTGCCCGTGCTTGTGGTCGTGTTCGTGTGATCTTGCTCGTGTCCATGTACTTTGATACATGGCGTGTCCTCCCACATGGGGTCTTGCCTGTGTCCTTCGGGCCATGTCCGTGTACCCTGGCCATGTGCCAGTACGCGGCGTGTGCCCCACCCTACATGGTGTGTAGGGCCACCTTGGCTCCTGGGCGTGTACCCGTCGATTCAGACAACTAGGGGTCACGCGGCTCGTGAGCCCTCCACACGACATGTGATATTTAACTCCATTGTGAAACCCTAGCCGCCATAGAAATCGGACTACACTGGTGTGTGTTCTTCGGACTACATGACGTGTAGTCTGGTTTTTCACAGAAAGTCTGATTTGCTCCGCGCATCTCCGATCCGGCTCCTCAGCCGTGAATCTCTCCTATCGCTCGCCCGAAACCGGTGAAATCCATCCCCGATCGTCATCTCCAGCCATTCGTTGGCCGAAAAATGGGGTTCCAATTCACCTGCACGAACACGTTCATCGCTGGTTGCGTGTGGTTCTTCTTGCAACATTGCCAACTCAAACTCAGATCCCAAATCTACGTGGAATATCACCCGCATCCGCGAATCATCCCGATTTGTTCTCTATTCGCTAAACTGCCGTGTATCCGAGGGTCCGATCTTGCTCGGTCTCGCTCGACAATGTCGAACCGTCGCCCCGTAGGCCAACGACGAAGAATGCGAAGAACGATTAGGAGAAAGACACAAGAACAATGGTGCAACAATCGTTGGCCAAGCGTTCTTGGCCAACGAGTACAAAATTGAGGAAGATTGGGTGAGAAATATGACATAACGAATATAGAATGAATAACCAATTGAAAATCAGCATGCAAGCGCATGCAAAAGGTTAATTTAACGCAGATCAAAGAAAATGAATTGATCATGCTCAAACAATTTAATCAAAAGGGGCAGAATCCTCAAGGTACAAGTCCTACCTCAAGATTGGATCGTTTGATGACGAAGAATGCGCTTGCCAACGAAGGAGCGAAGTCGTTGCGTTCGCTGCGCCTCGATTTGCCTAGACCTGGAGGTTCGTCGTCTGATCTCAATCCGCCAGCGAAGAACGTGAAATTCTCCTTTCAACGGTCCCAGAGTTATGTGGCTAACCCCGACGATCTGCGATAACGAAGCTTTTATAGAGTACAAAATTGGGGAAGATTGGGTGAGAAATATGACATAACGGATATAGAATGAATAACCAATTGAAAATTGGTACGCGAGCGCATGCAAAAGGTCAATTTAATGCAGATTTAAGAAAATGAATTGATCATGCTCAAACAATTTAATTAAAAGGGGCAAAAACCTCAAGTGACAAATCCTACCTCAAGATTGGATTGTTTGATGCTGAAGAGCGCGCTTGCCAATGAAGGAAAGAAGTCGTTGCGTTCGCTGCGCCTCGATTCGCCTGGACCCAGAGGTTCGTTGTTGTCTAATCTCGATCCGCCAACGAAGATCGTGAAATTCTCCTTTCAACGGTCCCAAAGTTATGTGGCTAACCCCAGTGATCCGTCATAACGATGCTTTTATAGAGAAGGTTAGGTCTAGGTCATTTAATAAAATAAATAAAATAAATAAAATAAATTAATTATTTTAATTAAACGCACCCGCTAACAACCGCTTTATCTGAACGCTCCACACTGATCAATTTTAGGTCACGTTTAGGATAAACTTCGCGTTCCGGACTCAACAGTTGTCTTAGATTTTCGATCCGAGACTCCGTTTAAGAGTTATCTCATTTCTCTTGAAAATTGTGTGCGTGTGATATAAAATATATTTAATATTTTTATAAAATTAATTCCGAGCACACTGGGCCTCGGAATCGCACGTCTTCTTAGCGCCTGACTTCAAAAATATTTCTAGATATATTTCAAAGTATTACAAGATAAAAACAGGATCTCTACACATATTTAGATAATTTGTCGACCACAACTAAAATTGCATTATACCTCTTAGATTTTGGCAGCGCGGTAATGAAATCAATGGAGAGGTCTTCCCAAATAGCATCGGGAATTGGTAGGGGCTGCAAGAGGCCAACAAGGGAAAGGATGGAGTACTTATAGTGCCGACAGTTTAAGACCTGTCGACACATGCCGACCCAAAATAAATTCGCAGCAAGCCTTCGGTAAGTTCGATAAAAACCGGAGTGGCCCCCTTGAGGAGAGTGAGAGTTTTCCAAAAGCCAGGAGATCCATTTGGAGGTTGTTGGTAAAACCAGGCACCCCTTGTACAACAAGGTGCCATGGGACAGCGTAAACCCTGTGGGGGCCTGGGCAGTGGACGGAAGCTGCTGGGTGATGAGCTAGGTAGGGATTGTTGGGAACATCGGCTGTGAGATCACAACCCTCTTGCCAAGTAGGCGAAGAGTGGCAGAACCAACATTCGAGGGCGTCTTCCTGCCAAGATAATGCATTAGCTGTAGTATTGTCACGACCCAATTTGTATTTGACCTCGAAATGATAGCCTAGAAGCTTGACTAGTCAATATTGCTGATCAGCCGTAGTGATGCCCTGCTGTAAGTGGTATTTGAGGCTGTTGGTCAGAGTATACGAGAAAGGGGCGTCCCAACAAGCTATAGGAAGATGGTCCTTCATGAGTACTGCTCCTAAACGGCTCCTAAACCGCGGTCTGAAGCATTACATTCCACTTTGAAGAGTTTGGTGAAGTCGGGCAGGGCAAGTTCCGGGGCTGTGCAATTTTACAGTAACCTCGAATAAACTTTCTGTAATAGCCTGTAAGGCCAAGAAATCTGCGGACACCCTTCACTGAAACGGGCGTTGGCCAGTCCAGGACAGCCTGGACCTTTGTAGGATCCATTGTCATGTTGTTGGGGGAGATGATGTGACCCTGGTACTCCACTTTCTGCTGGGCGAAACAACATTTTCACTGGTTGGCAAAGAAGGTGTTGTTGAGCAAATGGTGGAGGACCAGTTTCTAAGTGCTGGATGTGGGCCTCCCAGTTCTTGTTGTATACCAAGATATCATAAAAAAATATTGGCACAAAGTGACGTAAAGTAGGGTGAAATAGATCATTCATTGTGCCTTGAAATGTGGAAGGCACATTGGTGAGACCAAAAGACATCACCAAATACTCATAGTGACCATTATGAGTGCGGAATGCCATTTTTCTATATCTTCTTCTTGCATTCGGATTTGTTGGTAGCCTGATTTAAGATCCATCTTGGAAAAGTAAATTGCCCCATGCAGTTCATCCAAAAGTTCTTCCACCACTGGAATGGGAAACTTATCGGGCACTGTCACCTTGTTCAGTGCACGATAATCCACACACATGCGCCATGTAGTATATTTTTTTTTACCCGTAAAACTGGACTAGAGCAGGCACTAGTGCTGGCTCCAATGGTGCCCAGCTGAAGCAGGTCGTGAACTTGTCATTCGATCTCAGTTTTCTGGGAGTAGTGGGGGTAGCGATAAGTGTTGGATTGGTGTAGCCCGATCTGGTTAGCTCGAATGCTTGTGGCCGCCGTTCACTGTAGCAGTGCGGACTTCGGAGTCAACAGTACTGTAGCACTTTTGACTTCCAGCCGGCACCCACTGTAGCACTTTTGACAAAAGTGACCGCCGTTCACTGTAGCGACGCGGATTTACTTTTCAGAACAGTGGTCGTTTTCTCCATTTTATAGCTCATTTTTGGGCTAGGGTTACTACTGCAAAATCTTGTATTTTGTACTCCCGATATAGTGAATTTCTGCCTCTCCGTGGACGTAGGGTTATTCTCGAACCACGTAAATTTGTGTGTTCCGTGTTTATTTTTCCTTCTGTATTTTTCTTTCGTTTCTCGTTTTTGTTGTTGCGACTCCCGACGATTTCGCAACAATTGGTATCAGATGGTGAGTTCGAAATTCTCCAACGATGGCTTTGGATGAAGGCTAAGTGAAGATCGATCGCTTCGATGGAACTGATTTCAGTTTCTGGAGGATGCAAATCGAGGATTATCTTTATCAAAAAAAGATGCACTTGCCGCTTCTGGGACTGATGCCAACGAACAAGGAGCAGTCGGAGTGGGAGCTGCTGGATCGACAGGTTCTGGGTGTTGTGCACCTGACGTTGGCCAAAAACGTGGCATTCAACATCAGAGAGGAGAAGATGACGGTGAACCTGATGAAAGCTCTCGCGAATATGTACGAGAAGCCTTCTGTGACAAACAAGGTGCACTTAATGCGACGATTGTTCAACCTGAAAATGGAAGAAGAGAGAATCGTTGCAGACCACATCAACGAATTCAACACCATCATCAGTCAGCTGACATTGGGGAAGATTGATCTTGGTGACGAGGTATGTGCACTGGTCTTACTGTCCTCTTTACCTGACATTTGGGAAGCAACTGTAACAGCCCTGAGTAGTACCTCAGGGAATACCAAACTGGTTCTGAAAGACATACGGGACCTAATCCTTATTGAGGATGTTCGAAGAAGAGAATCAGACAGATTCTCTGGTTCTGCTCTGAACGTCGAAGGAAGAGGAAGATACCCACAACGAGACATTCGTAGAGGGCGATCAAGGTAAAGAGGGAAAAGCCGAGACAAGGCAAAGGGGGTTGGTTCTACCTGCTGGACATGCGGGAATAAAGGACATTTCAAGAAGGAGTGCAGAGAAAAACGGAAGGGACCTGAAGCTAGTGGAGTAAACACGGCGGTTGAAGGAACTGATGATGTGCTGCTGTTGAGCGTGGACAGCCCCATGGAGTCTTGGATTTTAGACTCTGGGGCGTCTTTCCATTCTACATCTGAGAAGGGATTTCTAGAAAATTACATTTCTGAAAATTTCGGCAAGGTACATCTTGCTGATGATGAGCCCTTGCAGATTGTGAGAAAAGGCGATGCACGAATCAAGACCAACAGTGAGATCTTGCTGGTTCTGGAAAATGTGAGGTACATCCCTGTTTAAGAAGAAATCTCATTTCTGTGGGACAACTTGATGATGCAGGGTTAAGTACCACGTTCACTGGTGGTGCATGGAAGATCACCAAAGGAGCTATAGTCATAGCTCGTGGAGGAAAAAATGGTACCCTATACAACATGACAGAAACTTGCATGGACATGGCTGCATCACTCAAAACTGTAGGAGATTCACAACTATGGCACAACAGGCTAGGCCACATGAGTGAGAAGGAGATGAAGGTGACAACAAAAGGGTTGCTACCAGAGCTGAAGTCAGTGGATGTTGGCTTATGTGAAGATTGTATCTTCGGAAAACAGAAGAAGGTGTCTTTTGCAAAAGGAGGCAGAACACCAAAGGCTGAGAAGCTAGACCTGGTGCACACAGATGTTTGGGGGCCTGCACCAGTACATTCCCTTGGAGGGTCACAATACTATGTGATATTCATCGATGACTCAACAAGGAAGGTATGAGTTTACTTTCTGAAAAGTAAATCTGATGTGTTTAAAATGTTTCAGAAGTGGAAGGTCATGGTGGAAAATGAGTCAGGAGCTAAGCTGAAATGCTTGAGGTCTGACAATGGTGGAGAGTATGGCAACCAGGAGTTCATAGAATTCTATTCTGATAATGGAATTCGGTGGGAGAAAACCATCCCAGGAACACCCCAACAGAATGGTGTAGCTGAAAGGGTGAATAAGACGTTGAATGGACGTGCCAGAAGCATGAGGTTACACTCGGGGTTGTTGTACCTCTCGTTCCCCTCGTTGTTTGATTTTCATGATCACAATCACCTTATTATTTGTCTAACCTTGTTTGAAGTGTTTTTGAATGATAGGCACAAGATTGCCAAGAAGTTGGCCCAAGAAAGAATCTCAAAGTGGACTGATTTGCAGTCCACCGGCCAACCGGTGTGATAGCACCGGCCAGCCGGTGGACCTGGCAGAGGCATTGCCCACTGCCAGGTTCCACCGGTCAGCCGGTGGCTCTGTCACCGGCCAGCCGGTGGCAACCTGATGCAACAGTGTGGGCTACTGTCTGCCCACCGGCCAGCCGGTGGCTCTGGCACCGGTCAGCCGGTGCTGCCTGGGCAGAAGGCCTTCTCAACATCCAAGGCATCGGCCAGCCGGTGGCCCTGCACCGGCCAGCCGGTAGCCCAGTCAAACTAGCCGTTGGCTTTGACCAGTCAACCCTCTTTTGGCCTCCAACGGCTCCGAAGACCTCTCCAACGGCTCCGAAGACTCCCCAAGGGTTCCATGCCTATAAATAAAGGCCAAGGAAGCCCCGGACACCTCCCGGAACCATACGGAAGCCCACGGACACCTTGTTGATCATTTGGCGTACCTCCGGCGGACTTACTCAAAGGAACCCTCTTTGCTCCAACAACTTCCACATCCAAGGAGCTCCATCAAAGAAGCTTGGAAGCGGCCTTCAACATCTCCAATCAATCAAAGGCGCCCAAGACTTCCTCAAACACGGTTTTTCTTGTTTATTTATTTTGAGCTTTAAATTTGGGTTTGTGCCTACAAACCCCAACACCTTTTCTCATCCCTCCTTCTTTTGGGTTTCACATCACCACTAAGGTGTGAAGAGGTTTCTTCAAGCCTTTCCTTTTAAAAGGCTTGTGTCATAGGTGAGCTAGCCTTCACCTGTAAGAAGGCTAGTGGGTTCTTGCTCAACCATTGAAAGCAAGTGGGTTCTTGCTTAAGGTTCTTGCTAAACCATTAAAAGCAAGTGAGTTCTTGCTAAACCAATTCAAAAGCAAGCTGTAATAGGTCCTAGTGCTACCTCAAAGCCTAGTGGGTTTCTTGCTAAAACCATTGAAAAGCAAGCGGTAGAATCTCTCAACGGTTGAGTTGGGAGTGGAGACGTAGGCCGGGTTTTGGCCGAACTCCGTTAACAATTTCTTGTGTGATTGCCTCTTTTATTTTCCGCTGCACATACTTTGATTTCACTTTGACTTTAATTTGTTAATCTTTTTTTTAAAAGGCAATTCACCCCCCCTCTTGCCATCCTTCCCGTTTTTCCTCCGCCCAACAATTGGTATCAGAGCGGTAATTTGAGTAATACCTTAAACGGTTTCAAATTCAAAGATCCATTGTGATGGCATCAACCTCTTTCGCCCCCGAGGGCTACTCATTGGGTCGGGCTCCATTTTTTGATGGGTCCGACTATAATTATTGGAAAACCCGCATGACTACCTTTCTTAGAAGCATAGGATATCCTATTTACAAAATTGTCATGCAAGGTTATTCTTTGTCTTCCCCCGACGAATCCAAATGGACCCCCGCCGATATTAAGAATTTTGAGCTTGATGGCAAAGCCATGAATGCTCTTCATTGCGGGTTAGATAGAAATGAATTTAACCGAGTTTCCACTTGCACCTCATCTCATGAAATTTGGAAACTATTGGAAGTGACCCATGAGGGCACTAACAAAGTTAAAGATACTCGGTTAGACATGTATAGACAAGATTTTGAAAGCTTTTCCATGCATCCAAATGAGTCCATTTCTGAAATGTTTACACGCTTCACTGACGTTTGCAATGGTAGAAAATCTCTTGGTGATGATGTTTCAGCTGAAGCAATGGTCAAGAAGATTCTATGGGTCCTTCCGAGCTCATGGGCACCTAAGGTGACGGCTATCCAAGAAGCTAAGGATGTAAAGAACATGCCGGTCGAAGAGCTCATCGGATCCCTAATGACGTACGAGATCACAATGAGGAGGCAAGCTCAAAAGGAGGGCACACCAATCAAGACACCAAAGAACATTGCCCTCAAGGTACAAAAAGAAGTAAGCTCCTCCTCATCATCATCATCTTCATCTTCTTCATCATCAAGCGGCGACTCGGAAATGGAGAATCTCGCCCGCCAAATGCACAAGTTTATGAAGAATCACAAGAAGAAGAAATCCCGCAAGCATCGAAAGCAAGAACCCGACAAAAGATCGGAGCCCAAGGTAAAATGCTACGGGTGCGGCGAAAAGGGCCATTACAAGCCCGATTGCCCACTCAACAAAAAACGGGCCAAGGAAAAAGGAAAGAAAAAGGTCCTCAAGGCCACATGGAGTGACACCTCATCATCCTCCTCCTCCTCCTCGAGCGACCAAGGTACAAAATGCCTAATGGCAAATCATAAGGTAACTTCTTCCGACTCCTCTTCCTCTTGTTCTTCAAATTCCAATTCTTTAAATCATTTATCCTATGAGGATCTCCAACATGCTAGAGATCAATTGGAAAATGGTTTTCATGAGCTTTCTTCAAAATTTGTCGCTTTAAAAAAGAATTTCAAAAAACTTTCCTCCGAAAAAGACCAACTTCTCAAAGAGAAGGAAGAGTTGTCCCTTAAAATCCAAAATTTTCCAAATGTTGATTCCATGGAATCAACCATCAAAGACCTAAGGGAAACCCTAGCTAAGTTCACCCAAGGGGAACAAAATTTGAACAATCTCCTAGGTTCCCAACGAATATCTAGAACCACCCAAGGGCTTGGCTATTCCAAGCAAGCCTCCTCCTCCCATGCACCCACTGTTTTTGTAAGGGGGAGCTCTAGTTTTAAATTTTGTAATTATTGTAAGAAGCCCGGGCACCTCATTTATGAGTGTGATTGCAAAAATGCCCGGTACGGTCAACCCAAATCTATTTTCTTTTCGGACGAATTTTATAGGAGAAGACCCGCTATGAGACAAGTTTGGATTGAAAAATCCCTTCTTGCGAGTCTCTCCGGGCCAAAATTTATTTCCTTTCCCCGGTGATTTATTGTTTTTATTTAGGGGGAGTTAGGTTTGTTTAAGTCTTTTTTATTTCATTTCAATTCTTTCAATTCAAACTTTCAATTTCAACACTTGGTTTCAATTTTCACTCAAAACTTTCAATTCAAACTGTTATTCATTTTTCGATTCAAAACTTTCAATTCAAACTGTTATTCATTTTTCGATTCAAAACTTTCAATTCAAACTGTTATTCAAATTTTCATTTCAATTTCAAAAAAAAACTCAATTGATCTTTCAATTCTCATATCTAGTTTTTCAAACCCTCTTCCCTCAATCAAATTTTTATGCCCCACGCTATTTTGATAATCACAAAGGGGGAGAAATTTCTTGATTGATTGGGGGAGAGTATTTTCTATCATGCTTTGATTTATTTTCAAATTATCCTTTAAGAATGTCTTTAATTTCAGTATTTTACTTTGATTGTTTTGGTGATTGTGATCATCAAAATAGGGGGAGATTGTTGTACCTCTCGTTCCCCTCGTTGTTTGATTTTCATGATCACAATCACCTTATTATTTGTCTAACCTTGTTTGAAGTGTTTTTGAATGATAGGCACAAGGTTGCCAAGAAGTTGGCCCAAGAAAGAATCTCAAAGTGGACTGATTTGCAGTCCACCGGCCAACCGGTGTGATAGCACCGGCCAGCCGGTGGACCTGGCAGAGGCATTGCCCACTGCCAGGTTCCACCGGTCAGCCGGTGGCTCTGTCACCGGCCAGCTGGTGGCAACCTGATGCAACAGTGTGGGCTACTGTCTGCCCACCGGCCAGCCGGTGGCTCTGGCACCGGTCAGCCGGTGCTGCCTGGGCAGAAGGCCTTCTCAACATCCAAGGCACCGGCCAGCCGGTAGCCCAGTCAAACTAGCCGTTGGCTTTGACCAGTCAACCCTCTTTTGGCCTCCAACGGCTCCGAAGACCTCTCCAACGGCTCCGAAGACTCCCCAAGGGTTCCATGCCTATAAATAAAGGCCAAGGAAGCCCCAGACACCTCCCGGAACCATACGGAAGCCCACGGACACCTTGTTGATCATTTGGCGTACCTCCGGCGGACTTCCTCAAAGGAACCCTCTTTGCTCCAACAACTTCCACATCCAAGGAGCTCCATCAAAGAAGCTTGGAAGCGGCCTTCAACATCTCCAATCAATCAAAGGCGCCCAAGACTTCCTCAAACACGGTTTTTCTTGTTTATTTATTTTGAGCTTTAAATTTGGGTTTGTGCCTACAAACCCCAACACCTTTTCTCATCCCTCCTTTTGGGTTTCACATCACCACTAAGGTGTGAAGAGGTTTCTTCAAGCCTTTCCTTTTAAAAGGCTTGTGTCATAGGTGAGCTAGCCTTCACCTGTAAGAAGGCTAGTGAGTTCTTGCTAAACCATTAAAAGCAAGTGGGTTCTTGCTAAACCAATTCAAAAGCAAGCTGTAATAGGTCCTAGTGCTACCTCAAAGCCTAGTGGGTTTCTTGCTAAAACCATTGAAAAGCAAGCGGTAGAATCTCTCAACGGTTGAGTTGGGAGCGGAGACGTAGGCCGGGTTTTGGCCGAACTCCGTTAACAATTTCTTGTGTGATTGCCTCTTTTATTTTCCGCTGCACATACTTTGATTTCACTTTGACTTTAATTTGTTAATCTTTTTTTTAAAAGGCAATTCACCCCCCCTCTTGCCATCCTTCCCGTTTTTCCTCCGCCCAACAGGGGTTGCCCAAAACCTTCTGGGCTGATGCAGTGAACATGACAGCTTATCTGGTCAACAGGAGCCCATCTGTGCCAATGAGAGAACGTTTACCCGAGGAGCTCTGGTCTGGGAAGGAGCTAAGACTCTCACATTTACGAGTCTTTGACAGTTTGACATATGTTCATATTGATGCCAATGCAAGGGACAAACTTGATGCTAAGTCTAAGCCTTGTTTCTTTATTGGCTATGGTGCTGACGAGTTTGGTTACCGCTTTTGGGATGATCTCAAGAAGAGGGTCATCAGGAGCCAGAATGTGGTATTAAATGAAGGTGTC
Organism: Viscum album; assembly: GCA_963277665.1. Taxonomy (NCBI): domain Eukaryota; kingdom Viridiplantae; phylum Streptophyta; class Magnoliopsida; order Santalales; family Viscaceae; genus Viscum; species Viscum album. Next base: position 489,872,896 of record OY728131.1, on the reverse strand, counting down.
ATGTACAAAGATCGTCATGTAACTGAAGATGAAAATGGGAACATTGAATCAGAATGCAAAGAGCAAGTGGAGCTTGAAGGTGTATCTGAGCATGAGAGATCCGAACCGGTGGAATCTACTACTCCAGTAGAGTTGAGGAGATCAATGAGGGTGAGAAGGCTTGTGCAGAGGTATTCATCATCCCTGCATTATCTATTATTGACTGACGGTGGAGAACCAGAATGCTTTGAAGAGGCAATGCGGCTGAAGGAGTCGAGCAAGTGGGCGTTGGCTATGAAGGAGGAGATTTCCTCATTGCATGATAACAACACTTGGGAGCTGACACCCCTGCCAACAGGAAAGAAGGCATTGCAGAACAAGTGGGTCTACCGGGTCAAGGACGAACATGATGACAAGAGGAGGTTCAAGGCAAGACTTGTGGTGAAAGGCTTCCAACAGAAGGAGGGAGTGGATTTCACTGAAATATTCTCACCAGTAGTGAAGCTTACCACCATCCGGGTGGTTCTCAGCATTGTGGCGTCAGAGGACTTGCACCTTGAGCAGGTTGATGTTAAGACTGCTTTTCTTCATGGAGATTTGGAGGAGGAGATCTACATGCAACAGCTAGAGGGATATGTAGTATCTGGGAAGGAAGACCTGGTGTGCAAACTCCAGAAGAGCTTATATGGATTTAAGCAGGCACCGAGGCAGTGGAACAAAAAGTTTGATTCATTTATGTCTAAAAATGAATATAAACGATGTGACATGGATCAATGTTGCTACATCAAGTCCTTTGGTGATGAATACATTATATTATTTCTGTATGTGGATGACATGCTCATTGCAGGATCTTGTATGCAGAGGATTAATGAGCTGAAAGGGCAGTTGGCTGAGGAGTTTGAAATGAAAGATCTTGGAGAAGCTGACAAGATTCTGGGGATGAAGATCAAGAGAGACCGCAGAGCTGGAATGTTGATGTTGTCACATGATGATTACATTGGGAAGGTTCTGAGAAGATTCAGTATGATGGAAGCAAAGACGGTCTCTATTCCCCTGGTGAGCCATTTCAAACTATCAAAGGAGCAATCACCGAAGACGGCAGAAGAGGTTGAGTACATGACAAAAGTTCCATACGCACCAGCTGTTGGAAGCCTGATGTATGCCATGGTCTGTACTCGACCTGACATCGCTCATGCAGTGGGAGTTGTGAGCAGGTATATGACTAACCCTGGAAAACAACATTGGGAAGCTGTGAAGTGGATACTGAGGTATTTGAAAGGCAGGAAGGAGGTATTTCTGTGCTTTGGGAAAGGAAATTCATTGCAGGGGTATGTGGATGCTGACCTTGGAGGCGATGTCGACAGCAGGAGGAGTACCACGGGTTATGTCTTTACCTGTGGAGGAACTGCGGTAAGTTGGATATCACAATTGCAGAAGGTGGTGACTTTATCCACCACAGAGGCAGAATACATTGCTGTAACAGAAGCTGGAAAAGAGATGGTTTGGCTGAAGAACTTCTTGGATGAATTGGGAAGAAAGCGAGAGGAAAATGTATTGCATTGTGACAGTCAGAGTGCTATACATCTTGCAAAGAACCCGATATTTCATGCCCGGACGAAGCATATTCAGTTGAAGTACCATTTCATCAGAGGCTTGATACATGATGGGTTGTTGACGCTTCAGAAGATTTGTGGAACCAACAATCCGGCAGACATGTTGACAAAGCCCATGGTAATACAGAAGTTGAGGCACTACTGTGCCTCTGTTGGTCTCCACTGATGAACGGAGGATGAGAGACAGAATAATGGAGGACATGATGAGAGCACAAGAGGAAAACAGTTTGTATTTCATGAATCTGTGAATGGGAAGCACGCCACTGTTGAGTGAAGAAGAGGAAAAACTCAGATTAAGTAAGTTGTCTTCATCAGTTGCATCGAAGCCTAGCAGTGCAGTGGATCAGGCTCCAAGTGAGAGATTGTTGGATTGGTGTAGCCCGATCCGGTTGGGCCGAATGCTTGTGGCCACTGTTCACTGTAGCAGTGCGGACTTCAGAGTCAACAGTATTGTAGCACTTTTGACTTCCATCCGGCAGCCACTGTAGCACTTTTGACAAAGGTGGCCGCCGTTCACTGTAGCGACGCGGACTTACTTTTCGGAACAATGATCGTTTTCTCCATTTTATAGCTCATTTTTGGGCTAGGGTTACTACTACAAAACCTTGTATTTTGTACTCCCGATATAGTGAATTTCTGCCTCTCCGTGGACGTAGGGTTATTCCTGAACCGCGTAAATTTGTGTGTCCCGTGTTTATTTTTCCTTCTGCATTATTCTTTCGTTTCTCATTTCTGTCGTTGCGACTCCTGACGATTTCGCAACAATAACGTCTGACCGAAATGGGTCCTTGGCTAGGCAGCAGGATAATCTTGTGATCGCTAGAACGCCGTGGAGGTAAGCCTGTGGGTTCGCTGAAAACCGCCTGTAAGTGCAGGAGGAGACCCCGTAGCTGCTGCTGTTGCTCAACATCAAAAAAGGTATGCTGCCGGTATGGTGGGCGCGGGTTGCTACTGCCCCCAGGACGGGTGGTTAGCTCATGTAAGGAGGAAATTACCTGGCCCATGTGAGCTGCTCCTTGAAGAGTATGAGTGTAGGTGCCATCCTTAAACTTCGTAGTCATTGTTTTCCAATTGGTCTAGACCTCACTAAGAGTCCGTAGCCACGCAATGCCCAAAATCAGATCCAGCCCCCCAATGTCCAGTACATGAGCAGCGATTGAGGGGGGTATAAGGGCCCATGTCTAGCTGCAAGTGTGGGCACCAACCTTGTGTCCACAACCGGTGGCCATCCCCAAGCTTAACACGCTGTTTGTTTGCTTCATGGACTGGTACACCGAGCGAAGATATCAAATGTGGTGATATAAAACTGTGGGTTTCTCCGTTATCCAACAGAGTAAGAATCTGGAATGCCACCCACCGTGCCTTCCACCTTCATTGAAGCGAAATCCTCCTGGCCACAAGCTTCAAAAAAAGTGCTGGTCCCATGATGGCTGAGGACCCGACATTCAACCTCAGCCCAACTGGATCAGTCAAGCAGTTGCTGCCATCCTCATAAGGAGATTCATCTTCGCCTAACAGAACAACATGAATCTTTGCATCCTGACATTTGTGCATTGGGTTGAAGGACACGCCGCACCGAAAATATAACCTCTTTTTGCGGCGCTCGTCCCACTCCCGTGGGGTGAGATGTCGAACCCCTCTGTTTGTGGAGCCCCCATGTTGAAGTGTCTCCTGGACAGGTGCTAAGCGGCGGTCAGGGTGAGAGAGCAGCCCAAGAGGTGTATGGGGACTAGTGTGGAAATAAAGTTCCGCACGGGTAAGTCAATTGCGTGTGTTGGAACCATAAAAAACGGAAAACTCGACTGGGCGCACAGGAGAAAAGGGGAGAGGGGCGGTACCAGCTGGGTTGGCTAACCCAATATCGCGCCCTGACATACCAGTGCAGGCAGAGGCTGCAGAAGGCGCCAATCCAGATGTCTCAGACGAAGGTGCTGGGTCCTGGGTTGGTAATTTGTCCAGGTGGCACATGAGTTGGGTGAGGGTTGAATGAATGGAAGCTTGCTCGTAGCGATCATTGTCGAGGGCCGTGGAGAGATCTGAGAAGGCCGTTTCAAGCGCTTCCATGCGTTGCTCCATACTGTCAAGACATGTCTGGTTGCGAGTGTCCATGAGGGCGGCGGGTCGGACCAATGATAGAACAAGAGGACTTGGCACAACGGAAGGATTTTTGTGTGTATGTAGAAGAAAACACAGCAGGGTTGCAACAGGGAAAAAAAGAGAAAACACCTTGGGAGAGACCTGGTCTCTAACCCGCCCAAGCCTTTAGGCCGATACACTGAATTCTCTCCCCCACTGCATCTTCCTTCCCCTCTTTCTTGTAACAGCAGAGAAGAGAAAAAGGGCCCCTAACAAATTCCCCAACCGAATCCAGGCGTCCCCAACAAATTTTAGGTGGGGCCCTCCCTTCAGTTAGTCCTCAACAGCCCCCTTGTCGAGCTGTGCAGGGGGGGACCATTTCTGTTGAGGCCGGTTTTCCCCTCCTAGAGTACACCTTCCAGGACCTGGGATATCCCTTGCTCTAACAGAGTCTCACCAAGGGCGCTGAGAAAAAGCATTGGGCCAAGAATTTGTTTTTTTTGAGTGTTTACGCCGCAGGCCCTGGCTGGACTAATTAAAAGAAGGGCGTCAACTTACGCACAAACTAGTTGTTTTAAACTTGCGAGAGTTGAATTTTAGTTTGAATACGTGGATTGTCAATAATCATATACGTTTACCTTTTCATCTTCCAATAAGTTGTGGGACAATAATCATATGTTTTTCTATCTGGAGGTTGAGATTAACTTGTTGGGATCACTGGATAGTACTTCAATTCCTTAAATAGGATCAGGGTGCCTGCCTAGTGGTTTTCTATCATTCTATTACTTGCACGGTGCCATTCAATGTGTATTTATTTCTACTCATTGACATTGCATTTGTTTAATTTGGAATATGTTATTGCAGTTCACTTTTGGGCTCCTACATTTAAATGGGGCATCAGCATAGCCAATGTTGCAGATTTTGAAAAGCCACCGGAAAAACTTTCATATCCTCAACAAATTGGTAAGTGCCTCTGGACAATTTTTTAAATGCATGTTAGGTTGCTTAGTGCAAACCAAAGAGTCACATCCTTGGAATCAGCAGATTATTTATGTATTTTCTCATTCTGAATTTCTTTTATGTTTCCGTTTCTTGTGTTGCCTAGCGGTTGCATGCACCGGTGTTGTATGGTCACGCTACAGCACAGTAATCACTCCGGTAAGTTTTCAGGTCATCACACATGTAGCAAATTGTGGATAACTTTTCTCTTTTTAAAGGTCTTACCTGTTTGATGAATTCTGGAGCACGACGGAGGCCTTGTTTGGCAGCTTCATATCACAATTAAACAAACATGGTAGTTTTTGATGGGCAAAAGAATTGAGGATTTGATAGAGTCACTCTCTCCTCTCAGTATATGCTGCCTGCCTTTTGCTTCTTAATTCTCAGTCATCTTGTTGATTCTAACTGGATTGCAGAAAAACTGGAATCTTTTCAGTGTGAATGTTGCCATGGCAGCCACAGGCATCTACCAACTCTCGCGTAAAATTCGGTAAGATGAAACCTCTGTAGTTTTTTGAATGCCCATAGACATTATCAGACTCTGGAAACCCAACATTTGAACTCACTATTTGATGTAGTATTGAGTTTTCTGTTTCAACTCTGATAAAAAGTGATTCCAAACACTGCCTTGAACCTTTCTGGAATCCCTTGTGAATTGTTGTGATTGAGAAAAACTGTGGTCGTTATAGGCACGATTATTTCCCAGAAGCCGAAGCTGCTGCCGCGGTTGCTTCAAATGAATGTTGACGAAAACTTCCAGACCCTCCACTTCCATCTTCCCCGCATTCCTTTTCAAATTTGACTTGGGGGTTGCCGTATCGTTTGACGAATGCATGGGCTTCTTCATGGGTCCCGTTTTAAAACCTTCATTTTGTACTGTACCAAAATCACTTTGAAAGGTGAGATCTTTATCTAAACTAGTCTGTCTCATATTTCAATTTATGCAATGTTCAATTATTTATTTGTCTATTTTATTGATAAATATGAAGTGCTTATGTTATGCATATTTGTATGTTTAAAGTGTTTAGTTGCTTCTTATAAATTCAGTATCATGAATTTAATAAGTTTCCTGCTAGGTATTACATTTAATTTAACTTAGTTCAACCAAGATTAATGATTTATTATAATTCCAATATTGATATTTGTTAATTATTCTTGTTTATTTGAAAACAAAATTATGTTTGAATTTTAATCCGGTATTGTGTATTTTAGGAAGGCGAGTGTTGGATAGTGAGGTTATGTGTCATATTTCTCTTTGGTATTGGAGTTTAGGCTCTGGTAAGTGAGGGTTGATTATATATCTCAGTATACATCTCTTGAGTAGGGTTTTGGTTTTTAATAATTTTAATCCATTACATGATAAAAATTTAATTTACTATTTGCATATGATGTATATGAACAAATTAAATTTTTACTATGAGTGACACATAATTAGTTCGTATGAGAGTTGTATATTAATGTGACTAAAACATATTAATTTAGTTGCAATACATTGCATGGGATATAATATGGATGAAGATGGGATAATTCATTAGAGAATATGCGTGAAACATAATTGAAACCATCTCACAATACTTAATATAATTATGTTTATATACTTGATTACGAACTTTGAGTTGCAACGTAATAGGATTTAGTGCAATGAAGATGGGATAATTCATTAGATGAATTTTGGAATGTTATTGTCCCTTAACCATCAAGAATTATATATGATATATTTGACTTGATTGTCTACTTAAATAACTGTGATGAGATAAATGTCAAAGTGGACTCAATTCTTAGTAAAATATGGATCTTAATTTACTATTAGATACGGCGTGAAAGAAGTCATCATTTTAGTGGTAATATATTCATTATAGAATACAATTCTAAAAAAATAAAAATATTGTAAATTAAAATCCATATTATGTTAGTTAGATCTATCCTACGAAGGTTGCACGATTCAAGATTTTACTATAGTAAATAAACACTTAATCGCAATAATTATTGCACAACGCACATTCTATTATTTCATTATATAATAGTACAATAAAACTAGAAAATTACATTCACAATAATGGTCGCAACTAGTGCCATAAAACACATAGCAATAGAGCATCACCATATTCTTGAACTCCATAGAATCGTACTTTAAAAAGAATGACAAATATATGATACATTATTATTAGGGAGAATGACAGTTACAGACCAAAGGAGATGGGTAATTCAGGTTAAGGACCAAATATTGATGAAATATCAAAGGGGGACCTCCGATTACTAAATCGGGTATCCAAATGACGATTATACCCTTAAAAAATCTCCCCCTCTTATGGCTGCTCCTACTGCTCCCGCTGCTCCCCATCGTGCTCAGCTCGCGCTGTCGCCCTCTCCCTTCTCGTCGCTCCCGCGCACTGCTCCCAACTCGCTCCGTCGCCCTCCCTCCACGCATCTTCTCCGACACACTGCTCTCGCCACACATCTACCCCCGCAGATTGCTCCCGCGCACTGCTCCCGCGCACTGCTCCCGCCACGCATCTACTCGCGCACTGCTCCCGCTACTCATCTACTCCCGCGCACTGCTCCCGCCACACATCTTCTCCAGCGCTCATCCAGCTGGCGCATCTTCTCCTAGGCTCCCCCGAGTCGTCTCCACTTTTAGCAACATTCTAACAATGTTGCCCTTCTCCCAGCGCCAAGAAACCATATTTTTTGTAAGTTGTATGCTACATATATTTTTGTTGATTTATTTTGTTAATGGATGTAAATATGAACTGAGAATGAGTTTTAGGATCTTATATTCATTAATGTTGTAGGTTGATTGACAGAATACGATGTCAAATTATTTGCAAGAAGAAATGTTTTGTTATTTTCATTTTGATGGAGCACTTGTTGGTGATTCACAAGGAAAAATGCATTCTGAAGGCGGAAGATCGATGGGCAGAGTGCTAATAGAAGGATTTTCATTTGACGAAATATCAAGATTGACATCGTCGATTCTGAAGTGTGATGTGTCATCGTTAGATTTAAAATATTAAAGTTTGACAATGATACTTTTGTAGACCTTATAGATGATGGAGTTGAATAGTTGTTCAGATTCAATGACAGTTTTGCTCACGTCTACATTATTTTGAGGTTGGATGAATGCTTGCAATCGACAGTGGATGTAAATCAAAGAGTGGATGTAGATCAAAAGGTGATGACATATCAAAATTGTTTATATTAATATTTTGTTCACATGTTATGTATTTACATTTGATATTTAATTTGTAGTGTTGAATTAGTTGGTGGGAATTCAGAACAAAGTTAATCAGCCGATGATGATTTTCAAATGCTACCTTGTGCAATTAGTAATGTTCCATGTTCGTTCCTAGAGTTAAATACTTCAAAGTGGAATGAATTATTGGTGGATGTTGTCCAGATTTTTCCTTCAACCAAAGCATCGAGGGAGATGATTTTCAAGTATAGCATTGTACACAGGTTTGACTATGAATATGTCAGGAATAGTCCTCAAAAGATTATTGTGAAATGCAAAGTTGAGAGTTGCATGTGGAAGTTAAGAGCATATGACTTGGGGAACTCGACTCCATTTCTTTGTGTTATTTTTTTTTCAAAATGCTCATATGCATTTAGCCTAAGATAGACTAGCAATTAGTCACAAATCAAGAGCATCATTAGTGTCATCTATCATTTCTGATGAGGTGAAGTCTAATGTGGAAAAATCTGCCAATGAAATTAAAGATGACTTGTACATAGACTATGGTATATCACTTACATATCGTCAAGCGTTAAAAGTCAAGGGAAAAGCAGTTGGTGGAATATATGGGCTTCCAGAGCAGTCATATATGCTAATCCTCTGGATATGCAATAGACTGATGAAAGTTGATCCGGAAACAGTAGCGAAGTGGGTATCATCAGAAAATGGTAGATTTGAAAGATTATTCACTGCATATGAGTGTTGCATAAATGGTTTCTTATTAAGCGATCGACCTATGTTGTTTGTGGATGAGTGTCACCTTAGTGGTCCTTAAAAGGTACCTGGTTGGCAGCGTCAACATATGATGCAGATGAAAACCTTTTTCCATTGACATATTCAATTATTGGAGGTGAAACATATGATGATTGGACATGGTTTTTAAACATAAAAGAAATCATAGGTTCTACTCAACTGGTTATTTTATCTGATCGACACAATGCAATTACAGCTGCAGTTAAAACAGTTTTTTTTGTGGAGTAGACATGCATATTGTTACCGTCGCGTGAAAGAAAATTTTAGCTCTGAAATTACAAGATTATGTAGGGGAATGGGAAGAGGAACTAAGGGAAGGACATTGAAATTATTGGATGCCATTGCTTATTCTCGGTTGGACTGTGATTTCAATGTTGCTATGAAGGATTTGACAAGCTTTTGTCCAGAATTGTCAAATGGGTTGAAAAGGATGGTGATGTTGATAGGTGGACAATGTCTTGATTTCCACACCGTCGATGAGATCATATTACAACGAATTTAGCCAAATCATTCAATGCATGGATTGTGAAGGAGAGAAGACAAAATATCTGTGTGTTGATTAATGAACATCGTGAGAAATTGAGTAAGAATTTTTTTACCACCAAGGAAGACATGAAAAAGTGGAGAAATGGAGTTGGTCCCAATGTGGAGGCAAAATTGTAAAAGAATGTGTTAAGGGATGAAACTTTGATAGTAGAGTAATATGGACATAATGTTTTCTTAGTTCGGACTGGTAATGTGGATATCACTGTACAACTAGGTAGTCGGGAATGCACTTGTTAAGCGTGGCAAATGAGTGGGATCCCTTGTGCTCATACATGCGCAACAATAAGAAAAGTACATGGTAACCTGTACAGATATATAGAAGATTGTTATCTGCTCAACACCCAACAAAAGCTTTATCTTAGAGTTATGAATCTGGTTGAGACCAATGACATGCCACATTTGAATGCATTGACATATAATGATTATATGGATGAAACTTTTTTACAAGCACCGAAGACTTCTCATCCTCCTTGTAGACCATCTCGTAATCATATTGAGTTTCAATTTCAAAATAAGAAGTTGTATCATTGTTCTCGTTGTAAATAAGTTGGCCACACACGAAAAAGGTATAGAAATCTCAATCCAACTTGATGTGGCAACTTTGAAAGGGTGGTGTTTTTTGTGTATGCTGCCAAATATGTTTCTAAACAAGGGCAAGTTAGAGCAGACAAAGAGGTAAATGTTAAGAGGAATGAAATATGTTTTTTTGCGGAGTTTTGGTATTTAAGTCCCATGAATTCTTTTTAATTTTGGTCATGTGTTACTTACAATGATGTTGAGCTATGAAAAATCGCTGGTGTTTATAATGTAATTGATGCATTGTGGAAGATGTATGAAATTCTAACATATTAATCATTTCAACATGTTTAGATGGTATGAATTATAGATTTTAACACCGGCTTTCCAGGTTTTAATACGGAGGCTCCAGATTTTAACAGATCTGCTACAGGTTTTTTGATTTGGTTTTTATGAAAAGTGAAATAACAGTATATGAATTTTACATATAGATTGCAACACTTTTTTTACAGTTGAATGTGTTGATATATACCAATGAAATGGTGGAAACGTATTTGCTGCCACTGAAGAGTTGTCTTCATCATTGTAAAGATGTTGACGACACACGAGAAGGTGTAGAAATCCCAATCCAAGTTTATCTATGCCGTCGAATATGTTTTGAAACAAGGGCATGTTAGAGCGGACAAAGATGTTAAATATGTTTTTTGTGGAGTTTTGGTGTTTAAGTCTCATGATTTTTTTTAATTTTGGTCATGTGTTACTTACAATGATATTGAGCTATAAAAAATCACTGGTGTTTATAATGTAATTGATGCATTGTGGAAGATGCATGACATTCTAATCACTGGTGTTTATAATGTAATTGATGCATTGTGGAAGATGCATGACATTCTAACATATTAATCATTTCAACATGTTTAGATGGTATAAATTACAGATTTTAACACTGAATTTCTAGATTTTAACACTGAATTTCTAGATTTTAACAGACCTATTGCAGGTTTTTTTTTGATTTGGTTTTAATGAAAAGTGAAATAACAGTCTGAATTTTACATATAGATTGTAACACTTTTTTTACAGTTGAATGTGTTGATATATGCCAATGAAATGGTGGAAACATATTTGCTGCTACTAAAGAGTTGTCTTCATCATTGTAAAGATGTTGGCGACACACGAGAAGGTGTAGAAATCCCAATCCAAGTTTATGTATGCTGCTGAATATGTTTTGATTCAACAAATACAGTCACAATAGAACCAAACCAAACACCCACCAACATCAACCAAACTCCAACAACTCAGTAATAGTTTTCTTTACAACAATTTCCCTTAGAAATGGCAACTCCTCCAAAAACTTTGTCCTCCTTGCATTGCACCCATGATTCACCAACCACCACAGTAAATCAACCCTTTTCGTTTGAAGCTGAATCTACAAACATATAATGCAAAACTTTCTATATATTAAGGACAAAAATATATATATATATATAAATAGGTGTAAAATAATTACATGAGTATAGTCTTTCATCTTTTTCATGCTGTCCCATTCTTGCAGGTATCTGATCAAGTGAATGCCACAATTATTACTGAAAAATACACACACCCATTAGATAACACTATATTTGGAAAATAAAGCAGTGAGTAATTTTTTCTACCAATTAGACTGTAGTTGAACAAATTCATATACAACTTCAAATTTAAATGGGCAAGAAAAGTCCCGTCGTGAAAGTTGTCGCAACATGGCCACAAGACAATCACCCTATATGAAAGTCAAAAGATATAATAAATTAGTACATTCTAAATCAGTAATTATGTTTGTTAACCCAAAACCAAATGATGATAAAGGGAAACTTAAGTACCAGCAATACAAAAACTTTTTTCTGTTATTTATATGTGGAAGTAGTGCCAAGGGAGTCTAGAACATGCAATTTCTTTGTCTTTAAGTCAATGCAATAGCAAAACCAATGAAAATTCATCAACATTGGGAAAAAACAAGTCGGCAATTTGCTATGTTGTGTCCAACAACATTAGGTATCACATAAATCAAAACATCAGCAACTTTCCACTCTTCCTTGCATGAAATAATTTTATCCTACAACAGTAGATTATCATAAAATATAAAACATAATACAAAAGTTTTTTTGTACATCAATATATTTCTAAAATAAGTACCATGAATAATGGATCAAAGATGTGTCTAGTCACTGTTTCGAATGATTTTTTATCATTCACAAGAGTTCTTCAAATCATGGTCACCATCTGGATTCCAACATTTCCATTCATATGCAACTGATTATTTATCATAAAATAGTTGATTATAAAGGAAGCATTTACTAACCTTGTTGTTGACCCATTCCATAGGACCCAAACAACCACACTCATGTACAGTCAAATAGTAATTATGCATCTCAACAACAACTCTGCATTTAAATTGCCGCCCATAAGTACATGAAATACATTTCAATACAGTACCATTCTTCAACATATGAATACAAGTACAACCTACCTCTCTTTGCCGTCCTGCATCCTTCTTGAGGTGCACAACTCATAAACCCTCCTTTTAAGGTTGACTCTACCTTTGACAGGCTGTTGCATGTAGGGTGACCATTTTTTTCTGTTTTTTTTCCGCTGTGATGTCCTAAGAGCCATCCCAACAGATGGGTCTCCCAATGTTGGTTCAAACACACCTTTATCTGCTTCCTCTTCCGGTTCCTCATCGTCGTCCGCTGCCCCCCCTTCACTACTTTCTTTATCTTCCTCTAACAAAGTTTCCTCCTCTTCATCTTTCCCCACCTCCTCGGTTTCATCTACCCCCTCCACTTCCTCTTCGAAGACCCCTGTATGCTCCTCTGACTCTCCAGCAGATACTATTTCTTCATTTAGGACTGTATCAAATCTATCCACTTGAGTAGTAGAGCCTCCAGCTAACAAATTGCCTTGAACTCGAAGGAGTTCATGCTGGCGCTCATTGACACCTTTCATATATCCGTCATACAAAGACTTGACATCCTACAATATATAATGGAGATAAATGTTAGTAACAAATAATAGAAATAAATAATTAAAAGTATTAAACAACAATCTAGCAAAAATTAACACAGTCCTTCTTGATTTTAACACTCAGGCTCCGGTTTATAAATGAAAACTGACACTTTCATCATCTTGTCATAAAACAATCAAATGAAAACATTTATTTAAACTCACATCAGAGCACCCATTAACCCTTTATGAAAATATCCACTTCATGTATCCATAAACATCATTCCATAAAACCATTCAATAATAACATAAACCTTCATAAGGGGCATAATAATTAGGGTATGAGAAAAATGATATACAGTTTCTTCAATTCCATATTGGTATTTAATTATTTGAAAACATCGATAAAATTATGATATCTCTTTATTTATAAATGATAATAAATCATAATAAATAATTTCATCAAAATAATTTGGTCATTTATTGATAAAAACATCATTGAAATTTCTTCCAATACTTAGTGTTTATGGAAGTGTGGGGATACTTCTATACAAAAATTCCATGAAAAATCCTTTGGGAATTTGGAAAAAACCTAATGAAAACATATCAGCATCAAAATGGAACAATTCAATGCATTTAATAACAACCTAACATAAACAAACACAGACCTTCCAGATTTTAACACTCATCCTCTAGTTTTTGAAACTATCCATTAATAAATGAAAACTAACAATTTCAAGGGAGCATTTCAATGTAGGTACCACTAAAACCCCACATGGTAACTCTCTATTTTCAGGTTTTTACCACTATGATTACACATATAAACACATGACCATTTCTAAAGAGGATTACAAGGCATTTAACATTAACATACCAGAAATTAACACTGATCTACTATAAATTAACATTCAGCATCCATGTTTTAACATCCGGCGTCCACATGTTATCTTTAACAGTGGGAGATTCAAACAGGAATCCTTTTAATTTAACAACCTAGATACTAACACTAAAATACAAATGTTTAACACTCTCATTCCATGTTTTAACATTGAAAACCAGAAAAATAAGAACATAACAACATTAAAAAGGAACAATATAAAGAATTTAACAACAATCTAACAGAAACAAACACAGTCCTTCCAGATTTTAACACCCATCCTTTGATTTTTGACACTATCCATACTAACACTTTCAAGGGACCATTTCAATGTAGGTACCACTAAAACCCCACATGGTAACTCTCTATTTTCAGGTTTTTACCACTATGATTACACATCTAAACCCATGACCATTTCTAAAGAGGATTAAAAGTCATTTAACATTAACCTACCAGAAATTAACACTGATCTATCGGAAATTAACATTCAGAATCTAGGTTTTAACATTCAGCGTCCACATGTTATCTTTAACAGCGGGAGATTCAAACAGGAAGCCTTTTAATTTAACATCCCAGATACGAACACTAAAATACAAATGTTTAACACTCTCATTCCATGTTTTAACATTGAAAACCAACAAAATAAGAATATAACGACATCAAAAAGGAACAATATAAACCATTTAACAACAATCTAACATAAACTAATACAGACCTTCCAAATTTTAACACTCATCCTCGGTTTTTTTGGCAATATCCATTAATAAATTAAAACTAACACTTTCAAGGGACCATTTCAATGTAGGTACCACTAAAACCCCACATGGAAACTCTATATTTTCAGGTTTTTACAACTATGATTACACATATAAAAACATGGTCATTTATAAAGAGGATTACAAGGCATTTAACATTAACCTACTAGAAATTAACACTGATCTACCATAAATTAACATTCAGAATCCGGGTTTTAACATTCAACATCCACATGTTATCTTTAACAATGGGAGATTCAAACAGGAAGTCTTTTAATTTAACAGCCCAGATACTAACACTAAAATACAAATGTTTAATACTCTCATTCCATGTTTTAACATTGAAAACCAACAAAATAAGAACATAATGACATCAAAAACGAACAATATAAATCATTTAACAACAATCTAACAAAAACTAACACAGGCCTTCAAGATTTTAACACTCATCCTCTGGTTTTTTACAATATCCATTAATAAATGAAAACTAACACTTTCAAGGGACCATTTCAATGTAGGTACCACTAAAATCCCACATGGTAACTCTCTATTTTCAGGTTTTTAACACTATGATTACACATATAAACACATGGCCATTTCTAAAGAGGATTACAAGGAATTTAACATTAACCTACCAGAAATTAACACTGATCTACCATAAATTAACATTCAGCATCCAAGTTTTAACATTTGGCGTCCACATGTTATATTTAACAGTGGGGGATTCAAACAGGAAACCTTTTAATTTAACAACCCAAATACTAACACTAAAATACAAATGTTTAACACTCTCATTCCATGTTTTAACTTTGAAAACCAACAAAATAAGAACATAACACCATAAAAAACGAACAATATAAATCATTTAACAACAATCTAACAGAAACTAACACAAGCCTCAAGATTTTAACACTCATCCTCAGGTTTTTGACACTATCCATTAATAAATGAAAACTAACACTTTCAAGGGACCATTTAAATGTAGGTACCACTAAAACCCCACATGGTAACTCTCTTTTTCAGGTTTTTACCACTATGATTACACCTCTAAAAACATGACCATTTCTAAAGAGGATTACAAAGCATTTAACATTAACCTACCAGAAATTAACACTGATTGACCAGAAATTAAAATTCAGCATCTAGGTTTTAATATTTGACATCCACATATTATCTTTAACAGCGGGAGATTCAAACAGGAAGCCTTTTAATTTAATAGCCCAGATACTAACACTAAAATAAAAATGTTTAACACTCTCATTCCATGTTTTAACATTGAAAAACAAAAAAAATAAGAACATAACAAAATAAAAAAGGAACAATATAAAGCATTTAACAACAATCTAATAGAAACTAACACAGACCTTCCAGATTTTAACACTCATCCTCTGGTTTTTGACACTATCTATTAATAAATGAAAACCAACACTTTCAAGGGACCATTTCAATGTAGGTACCACTAAAACCCCACATGGTAACTCTCTATTTTCAGGTTTTTACCAATATGATTACACATCTAAACACATGGCCATTCTAAAGAGGATTACAAGGCATTTAACATTAACCTACTAGAAATTAACACTGATCTACCATAAATTAACATTCAACATACAGGTTTTAACGTCCAGCTTCCACATGTTATCTTTAACAGTGGGAGATTCAAACATGAAGCCTTTTAATTTAACAGCCCATATACTAACACTAAAATACAAATGTTTAATACTCCCATTCTATGTTTTAACATTGAAAACCAACAAAATAAGAACATAATGGCATAAAAAGTAACAATATAAATCATTTAACAAAAATCTTACAGAAACTAACACAGAACTTCCAGATTTTAACACTCATCCTTTGGTTTTTGACACTATCCATTAATAAATGAAAAACTAACACTTTCAAGGGACCATTTCAATATAGGTACCACTAAAACCCCACATGGTAACTCTCTATTTTTAGTTTTTTACCACTATTATTATACATCTAAACACATTTTGACACTGAGCATGAACAAGTTAACATACAAAAACCATATTTTAACACTTCAATTTCAAATGTTAACATGATACTTTTTAAAGGAAGCTTTCATGAATATAGAGATGAGGATAAGGTTTTTACCGAATGGGTGAACAAAGCCCGATCAGGCAGCCTGCTCCTTGATGAAGTAGGAGGTGTATATAAGGTGCCTCTTTTTCTTTTTTTCCAACTTCACTCACCTTTGAATATTATATTCATTCCAAAATTGAAAAATGTTCTCGCTACATACATTACGAACTTCTCCAATGGGGAAAGTGGATGAATAAAAAAAGATACAATGCAATGTCAACATGTTATTATTAGTAAAATAAATTTACTAACTAATAAAAAAAATCACACCATGGTTAAACATTTTCAAAACATACCAATAAGACAACCAGACAACCACCGACATGCTTCTTTGATTGGCCTTTTTGTATCGACTTCTTGTAGATATTTACTTTTCTAACAAGCTCTATCAAACCAACTAGGACCAATCCCATTCTCCAAGATTTTTTTTGACAACCACACACCATCCTAATATTTCTTTAATTTATAGAAGAACTAGAGCTGAGATTTAACAATGTACCCAAGGTAAACAACATAAGGTTGTCAAAAAATCCTTTCCAACCAAGCCTTAAAAAATCATATCCTTCAACGCAGTTAATTTTTCCCATATAATGCCTCTTCATTCTTTATATCCATCACTGTCCCTTTCAAGACAAACAACTCTTTCTCCTGAAGGAATGCCTAACATGTAATTAATATCCTCCATAGTAATCATCATTTCCCTTTCCTCTAAATTCCATCATATATGTTGGAGGATCAAAGGCATATACAAGCTTCTCACATATTTCTCTCGAAAAGCGTTGGAAGTTAGATTCCAACAATGAACCAAATACCACTTCTATGACCAATTGTTTTTGCTTCTCATGTCTAATAACGAAATCAAAAACATGTTTAAATAGATTTGGAGAACATCTACATTTTAAAATAGTTTGGGGTCTAACTATTTGACCCGCTGAAGAATCCTTTTCATCATTTTCCATGTCATTATACTTATTCTTTTGAAGCTTTGAAATTTTTGACCAAGCTTTTATTTTGTCAGATTTTGCATCCCTAGCATTTTTATACACACCTTTATTTTTCTTATTTTTTTTCTTTCACATTACAAAAGAAAATAAAATTCATTCACAAATTTAATATAACATGATTTTCTAGAAAAAATTAAAACATACCAGAAATAAAATCATACCTAAATTTTGTCAATCCTAATGATCCCTTTCTCTCTATTGCATGCCCTAGAACTTCTACCAAGGAATAAAAACTGCAAAAAAATTATCAAAGATGTATGGAATGAGGTAAATGATATGGGATAAGGAAAATAATGGGAGTACATCAATATGTCATATAAAAGTCAATGGCGGGAGGAGCACTAGTGAAAAAAATGTTTAACACGTCGGTTCTATATAACCAACGTGCAAAGATGAAAAAATTGGTTTATCACGTCGGTTATAAAATAACCAACGTGATAAAGGAATTTCTACATCGGTTATTAAATAACTGATGTTATAAACATAAAAAAAATAGTTTATCACATCCGTTATTAAATAACCGACGTGATAAAGCTTTTAAATGATTAATCGCGCCCCGTATTCGGTCATTCTGTTTTCTTCGATCGGGCGAACTGCGACTCGTCTCTCTTACACAGAAAACCTAGAATAGATTCTTCGAAGTCGTGCCCTCTAACCTCATTTTTCCAACATCATTCATCATCTTTATTATCACCAGATATATCAGGTCGACTCATACACTAAAGTAAGCCTCACACGCCTCAGTTTCATTTTTTATTTTTCGCGATGCCCTAAACTTATGTTTTGAGATGTTATTTTCTATATTTGTTCTTGCTATCATGGTAAGTGTCATAGTGTTCTTTTATACCATGCTAAATTATTTTCTGATAAAATAAACCATGAAAGTGATATCATGCAAGTTTACAATTTTTGTGTGTTCTATCATGTGTGTGTGCGTGTACTTTCATGTGTGTGTGGGGGTGGGGTGTCCAGGGGGTGGGGGGTGTCCGGGGGGGGGGGGGGGTTGTCCAAGGGGGTGGGGGTGTCTAAGGGGGTGGGGGGGGGGTGGTGTCCAGGTGTCCAGGGGTGTGAAGGTGCTATCCAAGGGAGTAGGGGTGTCCAGGGTGTAGGGGGTGGTGTCCAGGGGGGTGAGGGGGCTGTCCAAGGGGGTAGGGGTGTCCGGGGGGGGGGGGGGAGTGGGGGGTGGGGGGGAGGGGGGTGTCCAGGGGGTGAGGGGGCTTTCCAAGGGGGTGGGGGTGTCCAGGGGGTGGGGGGATGTCCAGGGGGTGGGGGTGTCCAGGGGGGTGAGGGGGCTGTCCAACGGGGTAGGGGGTGTCCAGGGGGTGTTCGGTCGGGGGGGGGGGGGGTATCCAGGGGGTTGGGGGGGTTGTACATGGGGGTGGGGGTGTCCAGGGGGTGGGGGCTGTCCAGGGGGTTGGGGGGGGGGTTGTCCAGGGGGTGGGGGCTGTCCAGGGGTGGTAGTGTCTAGGGGGGTGGGGGGCTGTCTAAGGGGGTGGGGTTGTCCAGGGGGTGTCCAAGGGGGTGGTGGTAGGGGTGGGGTGTCTAGGGGGTGAGGGGGCTGGCTAAGGGGGTAGGGGGTGTCTAAGGGGGTGGGGGGGGGGGGTGTCTAGGGGGGTGAGGGGTCTGTCCAAGGGGACAGGGGTGTCCAGGGGGTGGGGGGTGGTGTCCAGGGGGTGGGGGTGGGGGGGGGGCTGTCCAAGGGGGTAGGGGGTGTCAAGGGGGGTGGGGGGTGGGGGGGTGTCCAAGGGGGTGGGGGGGGGGGGGGAGTCTAGAGGGGTGGGGGAGTTTTCCAGGGGGCGGGGGGCTGTCCAAGGGGGGTGGTGGTGTCCATGGGGTGTTCGGGGGGGGGGGGGGGGTGGTGACCAGAGGGTGAGGGGGATTTCTAAGGGGGTATGGGGGTGTCCAGGAGGGGTGGGGGGTGGGGGGGTGGGGTTGTGGTGTTCAAGGGGGGTGAGGGGGCTGTACAGGGGGTTGGGGGGGTTGTCCATGGGGGTGGGGGTGTCCAAGAGGGGTGGGGGGGGGGGGTGTCCAGGGGGTTGGGGGGGAGGGTGGTGTCCAGGGGCTGGAAGTGTCTAGGGGGTGGGGGGTGGGGGCTGTCCAAGGGAGTGGGGTTGTCCAGGGGGTGTCCAAGGGGGTGGGGGGGGGGGTGTCCAGGTGGGTGAGGGGTCTGGACAAGGGGGGTGTCCAAGGGGGTGGGGATGGGGGGGGGGGGGTGGTGTCTAGGGGGTGAGGGGACTGTCTAGGGGGGTCCAGGGGGTGGGGGGGGGTGTCTAGGGGGTGGGGGGGGGAGTCTAGGGGGTGAGGGGGATCTCTAAGGGGGTAAGGGGTATCCAAGGAGGTGGGGGGGGGGGGGTGTCTAGGGGGGTGGGCTGTCCAAGGTTGTAGGGGGGTGTCCGGGGGGTGGGGGTGGGTGTGTGTGTGTGGGGGGGGGGGGGGGGGTGTCCGGGGGGTGGGGGTGGGTGTGGGGGGGGGGTTTCTAGGGGGTTGGGGGGAGGTCCATGGGGGTAGGGGTGTATAGGGTGGGAGGAGGTGTCCAAGGGGGTGGGGGTGTCCAAGGGGGTGAGGGGGGGGGGTGCCCAGGGGGTGAGGGGGCTGTCCAAGGGGTAGGGTTATCCAAGGGGTGGGGGGGGGTGGTGTCTAGGGGGGTGAGGGGGCTGTACAAGGGGGTAGGGGGTGTCCAGGGGGGTGGGGGGGGGGGGGGTGCTATTCAGGGGGTTGGGGTGTTTGAGGGGTGGGGGGGCTTTCCAAGAGGGTGGGGGTGTCCAAGGGGGTGTGGGGTGGTGTCCAGGTGGTGAGGGGGCTGTCCAAGGGGGTAGGGTTATCCAGGGGGTGGGGGGGGGTGTCCAGGGGGTGAGGGGGCCATCTAAGGTGGTAGGGGGTGTTCAGGGGGGGTGGGGTGGGGTGGGGGGGGGGGTGTTCGGAGGGGTGGAGGGGGGGCTGTCTAGGGGGTTGGGGGGATGTCCATGGGGGTGGGGGATGTATAGGGGGTGGGGGTGTCCGGGGGGGTGGGGGGTGGGGGTGGGGGTGGGGGGGCTATCCAGGGGGTTGGGGGGGTATCCATGGGGGTGGGGGTGTCCGGGGGGGGGGGGGGGGGGTTCCAGGGGGCTGGGAGGCTGTCCAAGGGTGTAGGGGGTTGGACATCCCTCTCACCCCCTGGACACCACCCCCACCCCCTGGACACCCCCACCCCCCTTAGACAACCCTCACACCCCCCTGGACACCACCCCCACCCCTTAGACACCCCCTGGACACCCCCACCCCCTTGGATAACCCCCACCCCCTGGACACCCCCACCCCCATGGACACCCCCACCCCCTCGACAACCCCCTCATCCCCCTAGATACCCCACCCCTGGACACCCCACCCCCATGGGAACCCCCACCCCCTAGACACCCCACCCCATGGACATCCCCTGGACACCCCCACCCCCATGGATAGCCCCCACCCCTTGGAAAGCCCCCACCCCCATTGCAATAGATTATATACTAGAGTGTATGCCAACAGTTCTTGAACCGTTGGTATACATATATCCCAACGGTTTCTATGAAACCGTTGGAATAGATTATATGCTGGACAACATTTATTCCAACGGTTCTTGAATAGTTGGTATATATATTCCAACAGTTTCATTGAAACCATTGGCATATATTAACTTTAGGCAGTCTATACCAACGGTTCCTATAGAACTGTTGGTATAGGTCTATTGCAATGTCAATCATGCCAACAGTGTGTGAAACCGTTGGGATATTCTATCCCAACTGTTTTAGGGGCTATCCCAATGGTTTC
This sequence comes from Viscum album, assembly GCA_963277665.1. Lineage (NCBI taxonomy): Eukaryota > Viridiplantae > Streptophyta > Magnoliopsida > Santalales > Viscaceae > Viscum > Viscum album. Next base: position 489,851,678 of record OY728131.1, on the reverse strand, counting down.
AAATCATTGGGATAAGTGTAATTTTTAGTAGTGAATGTATACATATTTTAATATTTATACTTCATATTTCTTGTTTACGGAAGGGTGAATTTGGTATCCATTTGAACCAGGATGTATTCTTTGTGTACCTTAAGAAGAAAGGATCCAAGATGAATTTAAAACTATTATATCTAACTATATTTTCTTTTTAAAATCATTTTCATGCATATCTTTTTCAAATACGCATATATTTTTTTTATATTTTAAAATTTTTTTACATTCAAATTATGATATTTTTCATATAAATATAAAATTGGCTTATCTTAACAAGATGTATAATTTTTATATTTGTTATAGGTAATAATGAGTTGAAGTTTTATCGTAGCATATCGAATGAGTAATGAATACGAGGAAGGTGTTGATGTCTTTTTAGAATTTTCTAAATGAAATGTTCCAAGCAGCGAATTTTTTTTCTGCCCATGCTTGAAATGTTTGAATAAAAAGAAGTTGAAAAGTAGAGAGATCAAAGTTCATCTGATTTTTCATGGTTTTAATCCGAGTTACAACCCTTGGATTTGGCATGGTGAAACTAGAAAGAATGTCAGATCTACTGATGATGATGATTTTCAAGATGGTAACTCCGATGGAATTGAAGAAATGATTTGTGATATTGTAGAAGAACAAATTAACATAGATTCGACAGTTGCGCGTCTATATGGTGATGCTGAAAAACCATTATATCCTGGTTGTACAGAATTTATAGTTTTGTCAGCGGTGTTAAGATTTATTAACCTGAAGGTGAAACATGGATGGAGTAACAGAAGTTTTATAGAGCTGCTATAATTGTTGAAAGGAATTCTTCCAAAAGGCAACAATTTTACAGATTCACATTATAAGACCAAGAAAATATTATGCCCGATGGGATTGGGATACAAGAAAATACATTCATGTCCGAATGAATTTATGATATATAGGAAGGAATATTAATTTCTGTTAGAGTTTCCTAAATGTGGGACATCACGATATAATTTGAAAGAAAAATCACAGGATGATGTAGAGATTACAAATATCCCTACCAAGGTATTTTGGTATCTTCCTATAATTCATCGTTTGAAATGTTTATTTGCTAATTCACATGATACAAAAAGGTTAAGATGGCATGCTGATGAGCGGATATGTGATAGAAAAATATCTCATCCAACTGATTGTTCATAATGAAAGAAAATTTATGAGCATTATCCTATATTTGGAAATTAAATTAGAAATATCAGACTTGAGTTGTGCATAGATGGAATGAATCTATACTGAACCCTCAGTAACGCACATAGTTCATGGCCTGTTTTATTGGTAATTTACAACCTCTCTCCTGAAGTTTGTATGAAGCGCAAATATGTTATGTTGAGTATAATGATCTCTTGTCCAAAGCAACCCAAAAATGATATTGAAGTTTTCTTGTCACCATTGATTGATGATTTGAAACTTTTATAGGAGCATGGTATTAGGGTGTATGATTCTTATAAAATAGAATATTTTCAACTGCATGCAGTGCTTATGTTCACTATAAATGACTTCCCAATGTATGGAAATTTGTTTGGATACAGTGTTAAGGGGCATAAAGTATGACCAATTTGTGAACAATAGACTTCATATTGTCAATTTCATCATGGGAGGAAAATAGTATACATGGGTCATCAAAAGTTTTTGCCTATGGATCACTCTTATAGAATACTAAAAAAGGCATTCAATGACTCACAAGAATTTGATATTTCTCTAAAAACTTTATCCCCTGATGTGTATTTTGAGAGGGTGAAAAACCTTAACGTGACATTGGGAAAGACACATAAATCAGGTAATGATAGATATATTTGGAAGAAAAGGTCAATATTTTTTGAGCTACCATATTGGAGATATCATGAAGTGAAACATAATATTGATGTCATGCACATGGAGAATAATATCTGCGACAGTTTGATTAGAACATTGTTAGATATTAAAAGAAAGACTAAAGATGGGTTGAATGAAAGATTAGACTTACTAGCAATGAGAATACGTTTGGAGTTAGCTCCCACTCCTAATGGAAGATGAACATTTCTTCCCCCAGCTTGTCATACATTATCCAAGAGGGAAAAAATTAGCTTTTTTCAGTGTCTTCATGATATCAAAGTGCCTCAAGATTATTTTTCAAATGTAAAATATTTTGTCTCTTTGAAGGATTTGAAGTTGATAGGTATGAAATCTCATGATTGTCACATCATGATGAAAAAGCTTCTACGAGTTTCATTGCGTGGAATATTGCCCATCCATGTTAGAAAGACTATAATGAAGTTGTGTTATTTTTTTAATTCAATTTGTAATAAGGTGATTGATGTGAATGCTTTGAAAATTTTGGAAAAGGATGAAATTTCTATAATTTTTCAATTGGAAATGTATTTTCCTCCATATTTTTTTGATATAATGGTGCATTTAATGGTTCATCTGGTTCGATAAATAAATCATTGTGGACCTGTATATCTTTGTTGGATGTATCCTTTTGAAAGGTATATGAAAATATTGAAGGGGTATGTTAAGTATCCATATCGACCTGAAGCCTCCATTATTGAAAAATATATTTCTGAGGAGGTTGTGGAGTTTTGTACAAACTACTTGGCTGCGGCGGAGCACATAGGTTTTCCTCCATCTCTCCATGAACAAGTTAATAATGAGGGAAAGGGGATTTGTGGCTTGAAAGTCAAATCATTTTCAACTGAACAGATGAAAAAGGTAAAATTATACATCTTAAATAACATAGCTGATGATCAACTGTATATCACATTGCATATTAATGAGTTGAAACAATGTCATCCAAAGAAGAAAGAAATGTGGATTTTGAATGAGCACAATATTTTTTTTTGACATGGTTTAAAAAGACCTTGCTTAATAGATCAGATGTATAAGAGACATTAAGATGGTTAGTGGGTGGTCCAAATTCAAATGTGATAACACGGTCTGGGTATGACATTAATGGCTATACATTTCATATGAAAGCTCAGGACAACAGAAGTGCAATTCAGAATAATGGTGTATTGGTGTTTGTAGAAGGAATGCATTTTTAGAGTTCTAAAGACAAAAACCCAATTTCTGAATCAAGTGAATATTATGGAGTCATTGAAGAAATATGGGAGGTTGATTACTTTAAAAATTAAAGTTCTTGTTTTTAACTACAAATGGTTTATCGGTAACAACAGTGTCAGACACGATGAATTTGGAATGACAGTTGTTAATCTGAATATATTGGAAGACACAATAGATTCTTTTATAATAGAAATATATGCAAAACATATTTTCTATGTAGTTGATCAATCAAATATGCAGTGGTCTGTTGTTTTACAAGGGAAAAAAACAATATGTTGGTTAGGATCAACTTGATGAAGATACTGATTTATATGAGATCTCTACTTCCATGGAAAGATTAGTAGAAAATAATAATGAGCATGTTGAAGACATGGTTTGTTCCATAAGGAACGATCATGAAGAAGGAATTTGGGAAAACAATCCATTTTTACATTCCTAATATTACAGGTAACATATGTTTATTTCTTGTTTACATTTATTATTTTCATAAAATGTTAGAAATTTTTGTTTATTTTAATTTTGTTTAGTTTAGTTTATCATGTTTACCATTATGTAACTTATATATCTATTGATTTTTTTGAATGAAATTTACTTTACCATGTTTACCATAGTTTACCATAGTTTACCTTTACGTAACTTATATATTTATTGATTTTGTTGAATGACAATTACACTACCATTTTTACCATGTTTACCATATTTACCATTGTTTAACATGCTTACAATATTTACCATGTTTACCATAGTTTAACTTTACGTAACTTATATATTTATTGATTTTTTTGAATGAAAATTACACTACCATGTTTACCACGTTTACTATCTTTACCATTTTTTAACATGCTTACCATATTTACCATGTTTAATATTACGTAACTTAGTTTAGTTTTCCATTTTTTGTTTACATTAGTATATTACTATTTGAATTTGTATATTTGTGAACTAATGTTAGCTTTTTTGATTTGAAGGATAATGATAGATCAATCAGTTGATCAACCACATGATTCTGGAGATGAGCATCATGATCATACCTCTGGGGAGGAACATTCACATGCTCCTCTTGATGTTCCCAAATCTTCCTCATGCACTCCCATAACGAAAAAGAAGAGTTCAAGAGTTGGTAAACGCGACTGCACACGTTTACCAAAATTATCTCTTTCCCATATCCAGGACCAGAGTATACTCATTGAGCTTGATGAGAATTATATTCCTATAGGTCCAAATGAAAAAGATTTTAAGAGTTTTGTATCAACTTAGGGTAAAAGAAAAGTAAGCATTTTGTATGATGATTGGAGAAGTATGGACAAATATATAATATCTCAGTTGTGGGAGATGATTTTGGTAATATACTTTGTTATTATTTGACTAATCTTTAAATGTTTCTAGTATAATATGTTTTACCTCTTCTTTATCAGATGAAATTCGATATTCATGGCACTGGAGGAGTTAGGAGGAAATGTTTATCGATGACTGCATGGATATGGAGGGATTTCAAATAAACCCTCACATATGATTTCATTTTTGGTCATAGGAATCATGACAATCCATGTCGTATATATTCATTCATAGATGAAGACACATGGAGACAGTTTTTTGAAAGTATAAGAAAAGATTCATTTTTGGTAAGGACAATGTAAACTTTTATAGGATTTCTTATATAAATGATCTTATTAATGTTTTGTTAATGATTTATTATTCTTAATTTATAGAAAACAAGGACATATCATCAGGAGATCCAATCCAAAAATGTATACCCTCATAGTTTATCTTGGGGAGGGTATACATTATTGGAAGAAAAAATAATGGCAGAAAAATTACAAAAACTGAGAGCCAAGTCTTCAAGCTCTGGAGAGGTTTCCCCTCCATCCCCTCCATATAAAAATGAAAACTAGAAGAGAGATCAGATGGGAAAAAAGGGGAAATATCTTTTGGAAGAATCGAGAATAGTAGCTGAGAGGATTTTAAGATATTTATTTTATTTATTTAAGTTAATTATATTCTTTATATAATTTGAATCATTAAATAAATGTTCAATTAATTAATACAGGATTCTCTTGAGGAGAAGAGCTCACAAGGTGTATTTACAGCTGCTGGGAGGAAAGATATTTTATATGCAGCATTGGGAAATCCCAAACACCCCGGTCGTGTACGAGGATATCCGACGGGTGTATCGGTAAGAAAAGTGTTTCCACATTCATCAACTTCTTCCATTGAGGGTGTTTATAAAAAAACAAATAGAATCCTTAGAGTTTGAAGTTCATAATATTAATACGACGATGGAGGAAAAGATTAGAGCGTCAGTACAGTCTATATTTGCAGACATTCATAGACAATTTCAGACTATAGCTCCCACTCCTCCACCTCCCCCTACAGACCCCATTATTTATCCTCCACCTTTTCCAGTAGCTCCCACTCCCCCACCTCAGACTTCAGACCCCATTTTTTATCCTACTCCTCTGCCACAACTTCCTACTTATTGTGAGTTGTATGTTGATGATCCTCACCATCATATAGTTACATATGGGCTAGTATATTATATATGAGATAAAATTCATCATCAATAGTTAGAGGTAGAGCATCATAGGGTCACTGTACATGATATTATAGATAGATCATCTCAAGTACCATTACCTACAAATGAGGTGACGACAATTGGACATAGTATCAACCACTTTTTAGTTTGTCCATCCAGAATTCTACAACTCATTACCATAGAGGTATGTATGTTATATCTTTTATTTTCTTTTTTATTAAAGTTGTTTTAACATTTAAAAACTAATATATATTTTTTATTTATTTTTACAGCAATACTTTAAAGGTAAAGAAATACTTTATAGACAACAACAAAGACAAATGACTATGACATAAGATATATATTCTAGTAGTCCTGACAAATTGTCAAGATATTAAAATTTTTTGGTGGATCATTATGAGTTTCCAATGGAAGCTCATTTTTGTGGATGTGTAATAAATGTGGGGATTGTGAAAAATGATATCATGAAGCTTGTTACTGGAGATAAGTTGGGAATCAACATGGTGCATATTTTTTCCATGCAAGTCTTAACACCTTTCCCTACATTATATTTATTAAAAATGTATACTTATGTCTGTTTTGTATTAGGTATCTTTATAACATGTGTGAGAAGAATGAGCGGATAGATGTATATGGATTCATGGACCCGCATTTGATTTACCCTGAAGCACATGCATTGGATTAGGAATAGAGAACACTTTATATTGCTGAACGATTTGAACAAAATATAATCACACAGTGTTGGATGATGCCTTTTTGTGAGAGGTATGAAACATATATCTGGCAAAGTGTTCATTATATTTTAACATAAAAAATCACCAACCTTAAATTTTATTTTATACCAGTGATCATTGGATGTTAGGTATTTTTTTTCCAAGGGAGAAAACACTTTATTGGATATGATCTGTCCATGGAGATGTGTAGGGAAGTTTTAAGAATATGTTGGAAAAGTAAGTTTCAATTTCTTAATAGTTGTTTATATTATAATGAATTTTAAATTTATCCCAATCGTATTATTTTTTAATAGGGGATGAGTCTACTTTCAAAAAAACACAAAGAAAAAGAGTGCCAAGATCAAATATGTAAAAGTAAAGGTAAATATCCATTTATAATTTTTACTTTTTTATGTATTACATAAAAATGATATTTTGAATTGACACTCATTTAAACAGAATTTTCATGAACAACAAGGCATCGTCGAATGCAGATATTATATGTTAATATTTATGTATGAACTGATTACAACTGAAACACTTGTAAAGTTTGACCTTGTAATATTTTCTTATAAAATTTTCCATAATATTTCATTTTATTTATTCATTATACATGTTAACTACTATCCTTTTAATTTGTAGCTATTTTATGACCATCAACCTTATAGTGATCAAGAGGTCAAACACTTACAAGTGGAATGGTAAAATTATTTTACAGGTTTGATTGGATTTTAGTTTGCTTGTAGTGTAAAATGTAATTTTGAATATTGTAATTATAATTGTGTATTTGGTAGTTGTTTTTGTTATATTTAGGTTTTTTTAGTTGACATTGTATGTTTTGAATGTTATATATGTGAATGTTTAATTTTTCTCTAGTTCTTCTTGTTTTGGTCTAGTTCTTATGTTTTTATGGTATGGATTATGGTCTGGTTTTGGTATGCTTTTGGTATGGTTTATGCTTGTTTCATACTTTGGAAGAGCATATTAATGGTTTCATGGGGGGTGGGGGGGGGGGCTGTCCAAGGGGTAGGGGGTGTCCAGGGTGGTAGTGGGGGGGGGGGGGTGTCCAGGGGGTGGGGGGCTGCCCATGGGGGGTGGGAGGGTGGCCAAGGGTATAGGGGGTGGGAGGGTGTCCAGGGGTGTAGGGGGTGGTAGGGTGTCCAGGGGGTGGGGTGGGGGGGTGTTCAGTGGGGCGGGGTGGTGTCTAGGGGGTGGGGGGGCTGTCCAGGGGGGTGGGGGGCCTGTCCAAGGGGTAGGGGTGTCCATGGGGTGGGGGTGTCAAAGGGGTGGGGGGCTGTCCATGGGGGGTGGGGTGGTGTCTAGGGGGTGGGGGGTGTCCAAGGGGGTAGGGGGTGGGAGGGTGTCCATGGGGTGGGGGGCTGTCCAGTGGGGTGGGGGCTGTCCAGGGGGGTGGGATGGTGTCCAGGGGGGTGGGGGGGGGGGCTGTCCAGGGGGTGGGGGGTGTCCAGGGTGGTGGTGTCCATGGGGTGGGGGGCTATCTAGGGTATGGGGGGTGTCCAGGGGGTGGGAGGGTGTCTGGGGGGGGGGGGTGTCCAGGGGGTGGTGTTCAGGGGGTGGGGGGTTGTCCATGGGGGGTGGGGTGGTGTTTAGGGGGTGGGAGGGTGTCCAGGGGGTGGGGGGCTATCTAGTGGGGTGGGGGGCTATCCAGGGGGGTGGGGGGCTATCCAGACATTGGGGGGTGTCCAAGGGGTGGTGTCCATGGGGGTGGGGGTGTCCAAGGGGGTGGGAGGGTGTCCAGGGGGGGGGTGTCCAGGGGGTGGGGGGGGGGGTGTCTAGGGGGTGGTGTCCATGGGGGTGGGGGGATGTCTAGGGGGTGGGTGGGTGTCCAGGGGGTGGGGGGGGGTGTCCAGTGGGGTGGGGTGGTGTCAAGGGTGTGGGGGGGCTATCTGGGGGGGGGGGGGCTGTCTAGGGGGTGGGAGGGTGTCCAGGGGGTGGGGGGGGATGTACAGGCAGGTGGGGGGGGGATTTCTAGAGGGTGGGAGGGTGTCCAAGGGGGTGGGGGGCTGTCCAGGGGGTGGGGGGCTGTCCAGGGGGTGGGAGGGTGTCCAGGGGGGTGGGAGGGTGTCTAGGGGGGGGTGTCTAGGGGGTGGGGGTGTCTAGGGGGTGGGAGGCTATCCAAGGGGGTGGGGGGCCTGTCTAGGGGGTGGGGGGGCTATCCAGGGGGTAGGAGGGTGTCCAGGGGGTGGGGGGGGTGGGTGTTCAGGGGGTGGGTGTTCAGGGGGTGGGCAGGTGTCCAGGGGGCTGTCCAATGGGGTGGGGTGGTGTCCGGTGGGTGGGAGGGTGTCTAGGGGGTGGGGTTGGGGCTGTCCAGGGGGTGGGGGGGGGGGTGTCTAGGGGGTGGGGGGTGTCCAAGGGGGTGTGGGGCTGTCTAGGGGGTGGAGGGGCTGTCCAGGGGGTGGAGGGGCTTTCTAGGTGGTGGTGGTGGGGGGGGGGTGTCCAGGGGGTGGGAGTGTGTCCAGGGGGGTGGGGGGGGGGGTGTTGTCCAGGGGGTAGTGGGGTGTCCAGGGGGTGGGGGGTGTCCAGGGGGGTTGGGGGGATGTCTAAGGGGGTAGGGTGGGGGTGTCCAGGGGTGGGTGGGTGTCTAGGGGGTGGGGGGGGGGATGTCCAGGAGGTGGGGGTGGTGTTCAGGGGGTGGGCGAGTGTCCAGGGGGCTGTCCAGTGGGGTGGGGTGGTGTCCATGGGGTGGGGGTGGGGTTGTCCATGGGGTGGGGGGGGGGGGGTGTCTAGGGGGTGTCCAGGGGGTGTGGGGGGTGTCCAGGGGGTGGAGGGGCTATCTAGGGGGTGGGGGGGGGGGGGGTGCTGTCCAGGGGGTAGTGGGGTGTCCAGGGGGGTTGGGGGGCTGTCTAGGGGGTGGGGGGTGTCCAGGGGGTGGGTGGGTCGGGGGTGTCCAGGTGGGGGGTGTCCAGGGGGGCGGGTGGGGGGCGGGTGTGTAGGGGGTAGGCAGGTGTCCAGGGGGGTGGGGGGTGTCCAGGGGGGTGGGAAGGTCTCAAAAGTGTTGGGGGGATATCCATTGGGGGTGGGGTGGTGTCCAGTGGGTGGGAAGGTGTGTAGGGGGGTGGGGGGGGGGGTGTCCAAAGGGGGTGGGAGGGTGTTTAGGGGGGTGGGGGGGGGGGGGTGTACAGAGGGGGTGGGAGGGTGTTTAGGGGGGTAGGGGGTGTCTAGGAGGGGCGGGGGAGATGTCCAGGGGGCTATCCAGGGGAGTGGGAGGGGTCTTGGGGGGCGGGGGGCTGTCTAGTGGGGTGGGGGGGGGGTGTCTATGGGGGTAGTGGATGTCCAAGGGGTTTTAGTTTTTTTTAGTTGACATTGTAAGTTTTGAATATTATGTATGTGAATGTTTTTATTTTTCTTTGGTTATTCTTGTTTTGGTCTAGTTCTGATGTTTTTTTGGTATGTATTATGGTCTGGTTTTGGTCTGTTTTCTACTTGTTTCAGGTCTTCTTTGGCAGAGCATAGTAATGGTTGAACAGTTTTATTATTTTTTTTGGTTTTTACGTCGGTTATTTTATAACCGATGTAATAAATGCATGGGAATGGGTTTTATACATTGTTTATTTAATAATCGACGTAGTATATATGTTTTCACGTCGGTTAAACAGTAACCGATGTGAAAAACGCTTCACATACTAGTTTTTACGTCAGTTATTTTATAACCAATGTAATAAATGCATGAGAATGGGTTTTTACATCGGTTATTTAATAACCGACGTATTATATATGTTTTCACATTAGTTAAACAATAATTGACATGAAAAAACACTACGCAGGCTGGTTTATCACGTCGGTTATGAAAATAACCGATGTGATAAACTTCTTTTTCATGTTGATTTTTTAATAACTGAGGTGAAAAACACTTTAGAGGCGCAGTTTATTACACCGATTATTACATAACCGATGTAATAAATGATATACCATGTCAGTTATTAAAAAACGATGTAATAAATCATGACTCTGAAGCATTTTCCACGTCGGTTTTTTAGGAGATGACGTGAAAAACGCTTCAGATTTATGTTTTTTACGTCGGTTTTAAAATAACCGACGTAAAAAACAATATTTTATAATGTCTCCTGTAATAACATTGGTAAAAAATGACGTAAAAAATAAAAAATAACCGACGTAAAAAATGTTTTATGCACTAGTGGAGGTACGCACCGGGAGGTGGCAACGACCGACTAGAGTTTTCCCAAGAGATGGGTGATGGTTCGCGAGTGGAGAGTATTGCATGACAGTGGAGGGTGACGATGCGACAAACATGCCGCAGTGGAAGGTGATGACACGTGGGGGTGGAGGACAACAACGTGGGAGTTGTGGGGGATGACGATGAGATGACCGCACAGGAGGAGGCAATGATGAGCTATAGTTTTTGGGAGAGGATGATGACACCGCGGGAGATGAGGACGACGCTGTGATCATGAAGGACGAGGGTGGTGGCATGGAGGAGTCGATGACTACTAGGGTGTTTGGGAGAGAGGAGCGTTGAGGAGGGAGAGGGTAATGACGCGAGCTGATCACGATGCGGAGCAGTGAGAGCAGCAGTAAGTGGGGGAAATTTTTTAAGGGTGTAATAGTCATTTGGATACCCAGTCTAATAATTAGAGGTCCCCCTTTGGTATTTCCTCAATATTTGATCCTTAACCTGAATTACCCCTCTCCTTTGGTCCGTAACTGTCATTCTTCCTTATTATTATGAAGAAAACAATAAGAAGTGGAATAAGAATATTATAAGAACAAAGAGAATGATGTGATTGATTTTAGACGTTAGTATGAAGCTTATATATAATAGGTAATATGATCGTTGGAAGGGTAATGTGATCGTTAGAATATAACTGCTGGGAATCAAACTGTTAGAATAATAACTTCACTCTATGACCACTGTAATAGTAATGTTACCCTTATATATATAACTGTAATAATATATATAAAATAATTTATTAATAATATAATTAATGATTATAAATAATGTATATTTATTAATGAATAGTAATATAATTACCCATATATGTTTTACAATAAAAATAAAATTTATTAAGAGTTCTTAAATTTTTGAAGTCAAATGCATGGTTTTAAAATTTACTAAGGGTTTTATTTAAAAATTAAATTTCTTATAAATAAGATGTTGTTGTCATAAAAAAGTTTTCAAATTTAGAATCAACACGTCGAATTTAGCTAAAAGTGAATTTTTCATGATTTTGTGATAGTTGGATTTCTGGGTAAATAAGAAAACACACGATGAGTATATGATAAGTATTATGATATCACAATGAATTAAAAATGATGTCATAAATTCTCAATAGAGTATATATTTATTCATTAAAATAACATATTTTAAAATAATAAAATTAATTTTTCAAACCTAGAAAGAAGTTTTTAAATCCTAAGGTATATTTTTAAAAAAATTATTTATGAATAAAAATATTTTATATGTCTAAAATAATATAATTTAAGGGTGTTCAATTATTATGATTATAAAATTTAAAAAACTAGACCCTAAATGTTAACTATTATGGTTTAAAATCATGATAAGGCTAATGGTTTTCAAATTTTCCATAACCTAAAGTCCAAATCTTATGTTTAGAAATTAATAAAAAATTTGTCCTCATTTTATATAAATACTCACTCATTCTTCCATTCCTATCCACTCAAAAACCATTGAGCATGATTTTTATTTCATTTTCCCTCTCAGGAAGCTTTGAGAAGATATTTGGGTAGATAAGAGTTCTAAACTCTCAACTTCTTTCTCGAAGCTAGTTCTATGAGTTTTACTCAAGAGAATTAGTAGGTTTAGGATTCCAAAACCCTTATTATCTATATTTATTTTTTGAGAGCACAAGATCTAAGGATCAAAGGAGTTCATTCTCAAGATTTTGGAAGGGACATAACAAGGTTATAGTTTCCATACCTTTATATTCGTTTCACTTTTTAAAGTCCTTTGAATTTACTTATATTTCCATATGTATTGATGTTATGTTTAATTATTACAAATACATGATTGTATTGAGAATAAAAAACTACCATTACCTTGTATTATACCACTCTTACAATCCATTGAATTCCCATAAACTTTATTTTTATTCCAAGATAATATTTTTCTATCATTATTTTGGTCTCCAAACATTGCATTCATTAATACTTATCAACACCCATATACGATGAAAATATCTCATCAGTTACTGAATTATCAATGATACTTTCCATTGTATTGTGAATATCCTATAGTTCATACTAGATTGATGGAAATTCACCTATATATCCATGTAATTCAATTAACTGGAGAATTTTTATATCCATTACTTCCATACATACATGTTTTGATTATTAAGATGTGCAAGTGGTTCTTTTTGGAACATTATGATATGTATTGTTAGTAAAACTCTTTTATATGATGGATGCATTGGACTTATTATGTTATGGGTGGAACTCATAATTATATAGCCCCTCGATGCATCAGTAAATCTCATGAAACTAACTAGCTTGAGTATTTGGTGTGTATGAATTACCTGTTTATGTATGATGTCTTGACACAAGACCTTGATGGTATGCTTACGATGTTCGATATTATGCATTCCATCACTATGAAATCATTTATTATAATCAATGTGATTATTTATTTCTCATTATTATGTTATCCATGAATATATTTCATAGGCATGTTATCAATTATATGGTAGTATTTAATTATTTTTATTCTTTCCATATTATTTATGTCTTTTTTATTCCATGATAACATCCACTGTATGCCACCCCTTAATGAGTGTCTGAGTTCACCCCTTTATTTTGTTTCCATTTTCCTCAGAGAACCAAGAGGAGTACTATGAACTATCTAAGGATATTCTAGGAGGAATAATAAATTTTCATGGTATTTTAAGTTTCAAAAGGATCATGTATGTATCTAGTCTCTTAAGACTATTAAACTATTCAATCATAAGCAATGTGATATCTTGTATTCTGTACCAATGTAATAAAATAACCATTGACTTAAGGTTACTGAAGTTGGGGTGTTATATTTGGTATCAGAGAAAATTTGATAGAAACCTTAGGAACTATATTTATAACGTAGCTAGATAGTTTAACTTTACGAAAAACCCTTGAGGAAATTCTATATAGAATATTTTATATGCATAAGAATCATATAATTTAGTGTTATTCATGAACTAATCAAGTATATGACATTGTTTAAAAATTATGTTGAATAGAAGGAACAAAAACCATGTCAACACCTGTAATCAATGTAGGGATTTCCCTCCCAACCAAGTCAATGAGGTTGGTGTTGGAGTTAACAAGATTATGACTATATTAGGGCAGTTGACTCATGCTATGACTAATAACCTTGCCTGCATGGAATAATCTATTTCCCCTCAACATGGTGTAATAATTTTGGACTGATTCACGAGGTAGTAACCTCCATCCTTCAATGGAACCACTAATCCATTAGTAGTTGAACCATGGATCTAGTCCCCAGAGAATATATTCCCCACCTTGAGATGTAGTGAGAAGGAGAATGTTATAATTGCAGTATATCTTCTGAGGGGAGATGCTGATCGATGATGGTCATTGGTATAAAATCCTAAAAGGAGGAATAAATAGAAAGCATGGAATGATAAGATTTTAAGGTGATATTCCTTGAAAAGTATTTTCCTCAAGAGAAAAGGGGTGACATGTAAAGGAATTTTCTGAATTTAAGAAAAAAAGAAGAATATGTTGTTGTTGAGTATGAAGATAACTTTATAAGGTTATAAAGACATGTTGTAGGCTACATATACTATCCAAAAATCAAGATTGATTGCTTCTTTGATGGACTAAATCCAAGCTTTCGAAGGGCATTGATCTCTTTAATATTTTCCTCATATGAGGAGATAGTGACTAGTGCTATCAAGACCAAGAAAGAGTTCTCCAAGTACTATATTTTCCAAGGAAAGAAATAGAAGAGGATGAATAAGCATTATATAGAGAGAAATTTAGTGAATGAAAAGAGAGGAAGGGTGAAATTCCAACATGTAATAATTTTGGGGAGTAACTGAAGGGTTCTAGGGTATAACAAAAGTGGTTGGGGTGATTCCCAATAATGTTTTTTATTAGTTTCAATAGATAAAATCCAAAGTACTTGATGAAGAAACCCTAAAATATTTATAGAGAGGATATTTTAACATTTAATTTATAATTAATTTAAACAATAATTTTCTCGACTTGATAATTCATATTATCATTGATCAATTTGGTATCCACTCCCATTGTCTCATCGTTACATTGAAGGATCCATATAAGGCCCCAACCTTAAACATTACATAATCTTGAGTTAAGCCAAGAATTCACATTGAGGATCTTTTCAGGTTTAGATCTTTAGATAATTAGACCATAACTATTACATAAAAAAACCATAGAAATATAAAGTGGACACTTCCAACAGTATCCATTTCATCCATAACATAATTTTTTTTAAAAAGAAACATGGTTTATTTTCATGTTTAATCATCATAACTTTTCCTTGATTCCATCCTTGACTCTATTATCCCTTAAATCATGTGAAAACATTTAAAAACTTGGGATGAGAACAAAAACCCAGTAAGATACATAAAAATAAAGAAAAACTTAGTTTATTTAAAAAAATGGTAACCTATTTAATATTCTTTGAGCGAATGAAAAAAAATATTTTCACATGAATAACACTCATATTTTTTTCCAAAGAAAAGAACTAAAAAAAATCAATTAAAACTCATTTAGGTGACTTAGATCATCATATACATAAAACCCTTTCTAACCTATTTCAATTGGAATAACCATATGACCTACTTCCAATATTATTATTACCCAATGAATTGGAGATCTATAATGGGGATCACCCTTTATATAAGCTATATCGGGCTCACCTATGAGCTATAATGGGGCCATACCTTTATATAAACTATAACGGGCTCACCTGTGAGCTATAATTGGGCTAAACCCTTTGTATAAGTTGTGTCGGGCTCACCCATGAGCTATAATGAGGCTCAACCCTTCGTATAAGCTGTATTGGGCTCACCTCACTAGTGCAGAAAACATTTTTTATGTCGGTTATTTTTTATTTTTTAAATTAGTTTTTGGCTGACATTATAATAGGAGATGTTATAAATATTTCTTTTTTGTTGGTTATTTTAAAACCTATGTAAAAAACATAAATCTGAAGTGTTTTTCACGTCTGTTCCTAAAAAATCGATGTGGAAAACGCTTTATAGTCGTGATTTATTACGTCGGTTTTTAAATAACCAGCATGGAATATCGTTTATTACGTTGGTTATGTAATAACTGATGTAATAAACTATGCCTCCGAAGCATTTTTTGCATCGGTTATTAAAAAACTAACGTGAAAAACAAGTTTATCACGTAAATTATTTACATAAACGACATGATAAGCCAGTCTACAAAGCATTTTTTCATGTTGGTTATTGTTTAACTGACGTGAAAAAATATAAAATATGTCAATTATTAAATAACCGACATAAAAACCCATTCCCATGTATTTATTACGTCGGTTATAAAATAATCGACGTAAAAACCAGTCTGAGAATAATTTTTCATACCGGTTATTGTTTAACAAACGTGAAAACATATATACTACATCTGTTATTAAATAAATGACCTAAAAAACCATTCCCAAGGATTTATTATGTCGGTTATAAAATAAACAACGTAAAAACCAATTATTTTTAATAAAACCGTTTAATCATTACTATGATCTGCCAAAGAAGACCTGAAAAAAGCAGAAAATAGACCAAAACCAGACCAAAACCAGACCATAATACATACCATAAAAACATCATAACTAGACCAAAACAATAAGAACCAAAGCAAAATTAAACATTCACATACATAACATTCAAAACTTACAATGTCATCTAAAAAAAACCTAAAACCTCTTGGATAGCCCCAACCCCCATGGACATCCCCCAACCCCACTAGATAGCCCCCCACCCCCCAGGACACCGTCCCACCACCCTGGATAACCCCCCTTGGACAGCCCCCCCACCCCCTGGACACCCCCTATCCCCTGGACACCCTCCCACCCCCTGGACAGCCCCCACCACCTGGATACCCTCCCACCCACTGGACACCACCCCACCCCACTGGACAGTTCCCCACCCCTTAGACACCCTCCCACCCCCTAGACACCCCACCCCCTGGACACCCTCCCACCCCCCTGGACACCCCACCCCCTGAACCCCCCCACCCCCTGGACACCCCCACCCCCTGGACACCCCCACCCCCTGGACAACCCCCCACCCCCCGGACACCCCTACCCCCGGACACCCCCTACCCATTAGATAACCCCCACTCCCTAGACACCCCACCCCCTGGACACCCCTACCCCCCTGGATAGCCCCCACCCCCTGGACACACTCCCACCCCCTGGACACCCCCACCCCCCTAGACAGCCCCCACCCCATAGACAGCCCTCACCCCCTGGACACCCCCACCTCCTAGATAGCTCCCACCCCTGGACACATTCCCACCCACCTGTAAGAACCCAGATCTTCGTTTTCAGGTATGTATTCCCTTTTCTAGAGTTTTTGAGAAAAGAGGGGTTTTCTGGAAATTTTTGAAGTACACACCGTGTACTTTATGAGTACACACCGTGTACTCCTTTGCTTCTCAAAGCCGTGTGTTGGCCGTGTCTGGGCCACACACACGGTGTGTAGGGGTGATGTGGAGGCCGATTAAAGAGGAGTATGGAAAATCTAAGTACACGTCGTGTACCCCATAAGTACACGTCGTGTATTTTTTTTCATTAAACGCACCGGGGTCGCGTCTAATCACCAGAACAAACTTCTTCTAGGTTTCGTTCGTCCGAGAGCTCCCGTACAACTGTGATTCTTCTCCGAGCCCCCGAACTTCTGTCTGATCTCCGTTCCAGCCGCCATCAATTGTATTGGGATCACAGCGGTGAGTTCTCTCTTCTCCTTGAACCTTGTTTTCCAATTCTTCCCCTTTCTCAAGTTATCGTGGGTTGAGCGTTTTGGACGTTTTCTCAGATCTTCGGCGTTCTAAGGAGAATCAATCATCATGGTTAACATATATCGATCTCCTAGGATCGAGGTAGGTGGTTTGTTACTTTCTGTAGAAAGTCTTTGAATATTTTTGTGCAATTCCACCAATTCCCTTGAACAGGGAATTGTGTGTTTCCTATTTTGCCCATATTATTTGCCTGATTTGCTTGATTTCTTGAGTAGAGGTTAATGCTTGTGAATAGAGAAATTTTTACTATGATATGGGTTTTTTTCCATGCATGTTTTTCCTGTTAGGAATTTTTCCAATTACCATGCCTAGTAGTAGGATACTTGGAACTATTGTACTGTTATGCTGTTGTGACTTAGATTGATAGCCAAGTAGTTCTTGAGGTTTACTTGGGGTGATACGCGCACTATGCATGTCTGTTTTACACAGGGCTGAGAGAACCTAGTGTAGTGGATCATAGGGAGAATGGATGTAAGGGATTCTCCAGAGTGTCTTTAATTTACGATGTGAGACCACAGGGGGAATTGAAGATGAGTGCTTCCTCAGAGAGTCTGTAGTTACTCGACGCGGGCCACAGGGGGAATGTGACGTTGAGTGCTTCCTAAGAGATACTTTAGTACGATACGAGACTATAGGGGGAATTGACGGTGAGTGCTTCCTCAGAGAGTCTACTCTTTAGCTGAACCAGAGGGGTGAGACTGTGTGCACTTCCTAGAGGGTTTCTAGTACTTGTAGGTTGAACTATAAGGGTTAGACTGTGAGAATTACCCAGGAGGGTTACCTGTTGTTCTTTTGTTGTTTGACTTTTACTTGTGTACCTTCTATGCTATACATTGTGGATTGTAGCTGCTGTGTGCTTTCCTGTACTTTTACTGCCTTGTATTCACTAACTGTTAGGCACAGATCTTTGGGTGGCTGCCTACTGGGACCTTGTCTCACACCCTGTTTGGGTCATGCTTTTGGGCCCAAACAGATTATATTGTTTCAGGTATAGATAAGGGAAATCTCCCTTCGACTTCAGGTTCTTGACTTTCTGTGGAGCTGGAGAGCATGGGACCAAGCTATGGCTTGCGATGCTGAGGAGTTTACCTATTTTTCTTTTGCACTTGGTTTAGTATTGTATTCATCATTGTGACTTGTTTGGCTGATTTCCTAGACTTATGTATCATGCATCATTTTATATATACATTTGTGCTTTAGTTGCCTATTGTTTTAGTCTTCCACTGTTTACTGTTGTTGGATGTTTACTACTTCTGCTGTTGCAAGTTTCCTTACTTCCGTTGTGTACTATGCCAATGAGGGCATAGTTTCCCCACTATCACACCCAAAGACCATGCTGCTAGTCGGCAGCCTCTGGCATTTGGCGAAATGCGCTTGAGGCCATGTGACCAATTGGGTACGAGGTGCCTCTGGGTGGATTCCGGAACCGGGACATTACAAAGTGGTATCATAGTAGTTATTTTCTCTTGATTTACTGTTTGGAGCCTTTATCCAGGTATATGATGAATTCCGTACTTGGTATTAAGCTGTGCTCGGGAGTAGCTAACCCGTGTATAGGGAAAAGCCAATCTACCTCTCTTATTACAGTTTTCTGATTTTGTTATGTACAGTTGATCTGATTTCACCTCGAGTGATTCACATGATTGTTTTGTTATTGTTGTTGATATTGTGGTTCTATTTCTGTCGCAACCCGATGAGATGAGGGTATTCCATCTCATGCATCATATATGAACTTGTTAGAAATCACATGACATGCATTCTTGCCATGCCATTTAGGGTGCATTAGCGATTGAATGTTGTTGTGATAGACTTTGTGTAGATTATGCGTGCTGTTGTGATAGATGCCATGATATAATCCCTGTTGTTTGATAGAGGACCATTTGTATTGTACTTTTCTTAAATGAATGCCAAATTCTGGTTCTTGAGGTGTTATGGTCCCTCTTGAATTAGAAATTGGTGAATCATTGACCTGTTTTTCCTTATATGACTATTTTTGGTGCCAATATTTGATTCGTGGGGAGTATGGGCCCTCACGAATCGGAATTTGGCACCTTGGTGCTTGTTTTTCAGTGTTTTCTGGGCTTCGGTGCAGTTTCAGAGTTACTGCCCTGAAAAACCCAGAATACACGGCGTGTACTTTATATATATACGCCGTGTAGTGTTTAAACCGTGTCACTGACCGTGTGAGAAGAAACATGGGTTGTGAGAAATCTCCAGGAACACGCCATGTACGGTAAGTACATGCCGTGTAGTAGTGATCCGTGTACCCAACCGTGTCACTAACAACACGGGTTGGGGAAGCTCATGTAATACACACCGTGTTTTATATGAACACGCCGTGTACCCTTGTTCTGAGTACCCGGTTGTGTCACCAACAACACGGGCCGCGAAAAATCTTCAGGTACACGCCGTGTTTGTTCGGAACATGCCGTGTAGTCTCAGTCGTGTAACTGGACATGTAAAAAACAACACGGGTTGTCGAAACCTTGTCTACTACACGCCGTGTCCATAGGGAACATGCAGTGTAGTATCTTTTAAGAAGACCATGTGGGTTACCCGTGCAAGGAGACCCGAGCGGGGAAAAAGAGTTAAGTACACGCCGTGTAGAGTTTAAACACTCTGTGTAGTTATGTTTTGTAGAAATTTTTGTTTATCTCTCCTGTTCCCATTTTGTACTCTTGTGTTCTTGGTCCCTGATAATCCTAATCTAAGGTATGCTTTTGATCTTTCAGACATATGCCTCCGAGATGTCCCCCGGTTGTACTTCAGTCATAGGATGGTGATCAGACGCCAGGTATGGCTGATCAGGGACTTCCTACCGATCCTCCAGTCGTTCTATCCTTGGCACCGACTGTCTTACCAGTTGCTGGTGCTGATGCGCAGTTTAGGGAAGGCTTTATGAGGATCATGCAGACCTTTCAGGGAGCACCGCCTCCTTCCACGACTATGGCAGACTTGACGCAAGTTTTCCAGCAGCAACATCCCCCTACTTTCTCAGGGGAAGGAGGACCACAGGCTACAGAGTCATGGCTGGAAGCCATGCTGACTATCTTTGAGCATCTGGATATGCCTCCAGAGAGGCGGGTCAAGCTCGCTACCTATATGCTACGATACCCCTCCAAGAGGTGGTGGGATGTGATCTCACATGCTGGTCATCAGTAGGTTGTGGCTTGGGAGGAGTTCCAGCGCGTGTTTTATGACTACTTCTACCCAGAGACCCTGAGGGCCGATCAAGCCCGGGAGTTCATGAGTCTAGAGAAAGATAATCTTTCTGTTATAGAGTATTCCTCTCGTTTTACCGAGCTGCAACGTTTCAACCCCCTCCAGGGTGGATATGGGATGTTCTTGGAAAGAAAGTTAGAGGATGATCTCAGGAGGGAGATCCTATCACAGGTGAATCTCTTCCAGTTGACTTCCATCACTTCCATCATCAACTAGACACTGATTGCGGAGCGCAATCTGAGAGACTCCAGAGCTGCGAGCTAGGGCAGTTCTGCTTCCAAAGATAGTGTTCCTCCAGTTGACAGCAGGAATCACCATAGGGAGTCTATGCGCAGTGATCCGAGGAGGTGAGATACATCTTCAGGTAGCCAGGTAGTATGCTACCAGTGTGGAAGGGCAGGGCACACGAGGCCGCAGTGCCAGAAGGACCCAGTGGAGTGCCGATCTTGCGGCAAGATGGGGCACCTTCATCATTTCTTCCAGGTTTTCTCACTAGTAGCTGGTGACGGGGGTTCTTCCATGACTCCTCGTTTAGGAGCAGCACCACCAGTTTCTCACCAGTCAGGGAACTTTAGTTCTTCCAGCCATTCGGGCCAAGGTGGAGGTCGAGGCCGTGGTGGTCAGTCACTAGTCTTTTAGCGTCCACAGGGAGGATCAGCTCAGAGTGGTCAGACAGGGTCACAGGGCCGCGGGGTAGGCCAAACTTTTGCGGTGGAACAGACCTATTAGAAGCAGGATCCCAGACCTTGTACAGTTCGAGGTACCATTGTCGTTGCCTCAGTTTTATCTTCTGCTCTTTTTGATACTGGTTCTACGCATAGCTTTATCTCTGTTGCTATTGTGGAGAGCCTTGGGCTCTGTATCTTTTCTTCTGCCGACTTGTTGACTCTAGACACACCTTTGGGGATGAGTAAATCTAGTATGCGTCAGTGTAGAGAGTTCCCTCTTGAGGTTGCAGGGTATCGTTTCTTATGGGATCTCTATATCCTAGAGATGACAGTCTATGATGTCATTCTCGGGATGGACTGGTTGGTTCCCTTCTAGGCAGTCGTCGACTGTTATCACCTTAGGGTGAGTTTCATTTCACCAGAGGGTGAATATTTTCTTCATAAAGGCGAGTGGGATGTTCAGGCGAGTTGAGAAGGACTCGAGCATCATGGGCTAGGAAGGGTTACGACCCAGATTGCTAGTCTTTATCTGGATGATCATGGGAATTTAGAGTTAGACTTTCCTCCAGTGGTGTATCATTTCAGAGATGTATTTCCAGAGGATTTCTCAGGTTTGCCTCTGGAGCGTGAGGTAGACTTTTCTATTGAGCTCATGCCAGGAGCGGCATCGGTGTCCATTCCTCCCTATAAGATGGCTACACCTGAGTTTTAGGAGCTCAAGAAGCAATTAGAGGAGTTGCAGGAAAAGGGTTTCATCTGACCTAGTACTTCTCCTTGGGGATCACCTGTCCTATTTGCGAAGAAGGCAGACAGTACCCTTAGGCTCTGTGTGGATTATCGGAAGCTAAACCAGTTGATGGTCAAGAACCGATATCCCTTTATGAGGATCGATGACCTCTTTGATCAGCTTCGAGGAGCCCGAGTGTTCTCTAAGATTGATTTGAGGTCCGGTTATCATCAGTTGCACGTTAGACCATCAAATATACCTATGACAGCCTTCAGAAGTAGGTATGGTCTCTATGAGTATACAGTTATGCCGTTTGGTCTCACGAATGCGCCAACAGTTTTCATGGACCTGATGAACTGAGTGTTCCATCCTTACTTGGATTCCTTCGTCGTGGTCTTTGTGGACGATATCTTGATATACTCTCACACTCGACACGACCATGCTCACCATCTTGATATCCTTCTGAGTACACTAAGAGAGCATAAAATTTATGCTAAACTCTATAAGTGCCACTTTTGGGTGGATCAGATTCACTTCTTGGGTCACGTCATCTCAGAGGCAGGAGTATCTGTAGACCTAGATAAAGTGAGAGCTGTAGTTTCCTGGGAGCATTCGAAGAACATTTTTGAGGTGAGGAGTTTCCTAGGGCTGGCTGAATACTACAAACGCTTCATTAAGGACTTTTCACGCTTAGCAGCACCATTGACAGGTCTGAAAAAGAAGGGGGAGAAGTTCTTATGGTCAGATTATTGTGAGTCAGCCTTTCAGGAGTTGAAGGGAAGGTTGACGTCAGCACTGATACTAGTCTTGCCAGAGCCAGGTAGGAGCTATACTGTTTATTGCGATGCTTTGGGTATCGGACCGAGCACTGTGCTTATTCAAGGAGATGGAGTCGTTGAGTACGGGTCTCGGTAGTTGAGGCCACATGAGAGGAACTACCCAACAGACGATCTGGAGTTGGAAGCTGTTGTTCATGCCTTATGCTGTTGGAGACATTATCTTCTGGGAGAGCACTTTGTGGTTTTCACCGACCACAAGAGTCTCAAGTACATCTTCACTTAGCGTGATCTGAATCTGAGACAACGTAGGTGGGTCTAATATCTTAAGTCTTTTGATTTCGACCTTGCCTATACGCCAGGGAAAGACAACGTAGTGGAAGATGCGTTGAGCAGGAGAACTCAGATTCAGGCAGTTCAGGAGGCCAACAGTGAGTGGCAGCTCATGGCTATATTCTCGGAGATTCATCTGGAGGTGCACGACAGACAGGGACAGACTTTCCTATCTTCTGTAGCTGTTACCTCTACACTTTTTGGTCGGGTATGGATGAGGCAACTATCAGACTTAGAAGGCTTAGTCCTGTGGGAGAGTGTTTCAGGAGAGGACCCTCTTCTTGGATGGACAGTGGGCGATGATGAGATCTTGCGTTTCCAGGGACGCGTATGGGTTCCAGTAGACATACGCGAGGAGCTAATACATTATTTTCATTCTTCAGTTTGGGTAGTTCATCCTAGCATCACCAAGATGTATCATGATCTACACCTCCAGTACTGGTGGCCAGGTATAAAGAGGGATGTTGCTAGTTTTGTCTTGAGATGTTCTACTTGTCTGCAGGTGAAAGCAGAGAATCAATAACCAGCAGGCCTTTTACAGTAGTTACCCATTCCAGAGTGGAAATGGAACGATGTCGTGATGGACTTCGTGACCGAATTGCTGAGGTCGCCTCGAGGGAATGATGCTGTTTGGGTTGTCTTCGACAGGCTTACGAAGGTTTCTCACTTATTACTGATTAAGGAGACCTTCAGTGTTGATGATCTAGGATGGATATACATCCTAGAGATTGTACGTCTTCATGGAGTTCCACACTCCATTGTTTCAGACAGGGATGCGTGATTTACTTCTCGGTTATGGAAGGGGCTTCAGAAGGCTTTGGGTACACAAGTACTTTTGAGTACATCATACCATCCCCAAAAAGATGGCCAGTCCAAGCGTACGATCTAGGTGCTTGAGGATATGATTCGATCTTGCATTCTAGACTTTGACAGTTCTTAGGAGAAGAATATCCCTCTTTTGGAGTTTGCCTACAATAACAGTTTTCAGGCGACTATTCAGATGGCACCTTACGAGGCTTTGTATGGTAGGCCATGTAGATCACCTTTATGCTGGTTGGAGGCAGGAGAAGAAGCTTTACTGGGACCCCGCCTCGTTCAGGAGACATCAGAGTAGATAGAGTTGATTTGGAAGAGGATGGCTACAGCATAGTCTCGATAGAAGTTCTATGCTGATCAGCGGAGACGAGCTCTGGAGTTTGAGGTTGGGGATCGGGTTTTCCTACGTGTCGCACCGAGGTTGGAACACAAGAGGATTCAGAGACAGGGTAAGATTTCACCACGGTACATCGGTCCGTTTGAGGTATTGGAGAGGGTTGGACCGGTCGCCTATTTGTTGCAGTTACCTCAGAGATACCAGGACATGTACGATGTCTTCCACATCTCTCAGCTCCGACGTTACTTTCCAGACCCATCTCATGTCTTTCAGCCCGAGGAGGTTGAGCTCGAGGCGGATGCATCATTTGAGGAGCATCCTATCCAGATAGTCAATCATAGTACGAAGGTTCTCCGTGGGTGGTCTGTTCCTCTGGTATGGGTGCTATGGAAGCACGAGCGAGTACAGGACGAGACCTGGGAGAGGGAGACCGATGTACGATCGTAGTGGTCGGAGCTATTCGGGGTTTCTTCTTCCACACCTTGCTAGGGAAATTTGGGGACAAATTTCTTTAAGGGGGGAAGTTTTTAAGAACCCGAATCTTCGTTTTCAGGTATGTATTCCTTTTTATGGAGTTTTTGAGAAAAGAGGGGTTTTCTGGAAATTTTTGAAGTACACGCCGTGTACTTTATGAGTACACGCCGTGTACTCCTTTTCTTCTCAAAGCCGTGTGATGGCTGTGTCCGGGCCATATACACGGTGTGTAAGGGTGATGTGGAGGCCGCTTAAAGCGGAGTACTGAAAATCTAAGTACACATCGTGTACCCCAAGAGTACATGCCGTGTATTTTTTTTTCATTAAATGCACTGGGGTCGCGTCTAATCGCCAGAATGAACTTCTTCTAGCTTTCGTTCGGCCGAGAGCTCCTGTACGACCGTGATTCTTCTCCGAGCCCCTGAAAATCCGTCCGATCTCTGTTTTAGCTGCCGTTGATTGCGTTGGGATTGTAGCGGTGAGTTATCTCTTCTCCTTGAACCTTGTTTTCCAATTCTTCCCCTTTCTCAAGTTATCGTGGGTTGAGCGTTTTGGAAGTTTTCTCAGATCTTCGGCGTTCTAAGGAGAATCAATCATCGTGGTTCACATATATCAATCACCTAGGATCAAGATAGGTGGTTTGTGACTTTCTGTAGAAAGTATTTGAATATTTTTGTGCAATTACACCAATTCCCTTGAATGGGGAATTGTGTGTTTCCTATTTTTCCACTGTTATTTTCCTGCTTTGCTTGATTGATTGAGTAGAGGTTAATTATTGTGAATAGATAAATTTTTACCGCGATCTGGGTGTTTTTCCATGTATGTTTTTCCTATTAGGCGTTTTTCCAGTTGCCATGCCTAGTAGTAGGATACTTGGAACTATTTTACTGTTATGATGTTGTGCCTTATATTGATAGCCAAGTAGTTCTTTAGGTTTACTTGAGGCGATACGCACGCTATGAATGTTTGTTTTACACAGGGTTGAGAGAACCTAGTGTAGTGGACCATAGGGAGAATGGACGTAAGGGCTTCTCCAGAGTGTCTTTAATTTACGATGCGAGACCACAGGGGGAATTGACGATGAGTTCTTCCTCCGAGAGTCTGTAGTTCCTCGACGCGGGCCACAAGGGGAATGTGACATTGAGTGCTTACCCAGAGATCCTTTAATATGATACGAGACTATAGGGGGAATTGACAGTGAGTGCTTCCTAAGAGAGTCTATTCTTTAGTTGAACCAGAGGGGTGAGACTGTGTGCGCTTACCAGAGGGTTGCTAGTACTTGTAGTTTGAACCATAAGGGTTAGGCTCTGAGAACTACCCAGGCGGGTTACCTGTTGTTCTTTTTTTGTTTGAGTTTTACTTGTGTACCTTCTATGCTAGACATTGTGGATTGTAGCTACTGTGTGGTTTCCTGTTTACTGATTTCCTGTACTTTTACTGCCTTGTATTCACTGATTGTTAGGCACATATCTTTGGGTGGTTGCATACTGGGACCTTATCTCACACCCTATTTGGTTCATGCTTTTGGGCCCAAACAGATTATATTGTTGCGGGTATAGATAAGGGAAAGCGCCCTTCGACTTCAGGTTCTTGACTTGCTGTGGAGCTGGAGAGCATGGGACCAAGCTATGGCTTGCGATGCTGAGGAGTTTACCTGTTTTTCTTTTGCACTTGGTTTAGTATTTTATTCAGCATTGTGACTTGTTTGGATACTTTCCTAGACTTATGTATCATGCATCATTTTATATATACATTTGTTCTTTAGTTGCCTATTGTTTTAGTCTTCCGCTGTTTACTATTGTTGGATGTTTACTACTTCCGCTGTTGCATGTTTCCTTTACTTCCGCTGTGTACTCTGCCAATGAGGGCATAGTTTCCCCACCATCACACCCAAGGCCCTTGTTGCTAGTCGGCAGCCTCTGGAGTTTGGGGAAATGCGCTTGAGGCCAAGTGACCAACCGAGTACGGGGCGCCTCTGGGTGTCTTTCAGAACTGGGACTTTACACCAACAAACACCAACCACCCCACTAGAAAGCCCCCTGAACACCCAACCACCCCTGAAAAACCTCCCACACCCTTGAAAACCTCCACCCCCTGGACAGCCCCCACCCCCGTGGACAACCTCCCACCCCCTAGACACCCCCACCACCCTGAACACCCTCCCACCCTGGACAACCCCCACCCCCCTGGACAGGCCCCCACCCCTTAGACATCCTCCCATCCTCTGAATACCCCCACCCCCTGGACAACCCCACCCCATCCTCCCACCCCCTGGACACCCCCACCCCCTGGACACCCCCACCCCCTAGACACCCACCCCCTGGACAGCCCCCACCCCCCAGACACCCTCCCACCCCCCTGGACAACCCCCACCCCTTGGACCTCCCTCCCACCCCCAGACAGCCCCCACCCTAGACACCACCCCACCCCACCGTACAACCCCCGCCCCCTAGACACCCTCCCACCCCCTAGACACCACCCCACCACACTGGACACCTTCCCACCCCCTAGACACCCCCACCCCCTAGACAACCCCCAACCCCTGGACACCACCCCCCTAGACACCCCCACCCCCTGGATACCCCCACCCCCTGAACACCCCACCCCCTGGACACCCCCCACCCCCTGGACAACAACCCCCTGGACACCCCCACCCCCTTGGACACCCTCCCACATCCACCCCCTGGACAACCCCTACCCCACTGGATAACCCCCCACCCATGGACACCCTCCCACCCCTACCCCCTTGGACACCCTCCCACCCCCTAGACACCACCCCACCCCCATGGACAGCCTCCACCCCCTGGACACCACCCCCCATGGACACCCCCACCCCCTAGACATCCCCCACCCCTTGGACACCTTCCCACCCCCTGGACACCCCCACCCCCTGGATAGCCCCCACCCCCTAGACAGCCCCCACCCCCTGGACACCACCCCCTGGACACTCCCCACCCCTGGACAACCCCCACCCTCCCTAAACACCCTCCCACCCCCACCCCCTAGACACCCTCCCAACCCTACCCCCTTGGACACCCTACGACCCCCCAAACACCACCCCACCCCCATGGATAACCCCCCACCCCCGGACACCCCCTAACCCTTGGACAGGCCCCCACCCCCTGGACAGAACCCCACCCCCTAGACACCACCCCACCCCACTGGACAACCCCCCACCCCTGGACACCCTCCCACCCCTACACCCTTGCACACCCTCCCACCCCCTAGACACCACCCCCACCCCCATGGAAAACCCCCACCCCCTGGACACCCCCACCCCCTAGACACCCCTACCCCTTGGACATCCCCCCACTGCCCTGGACACTCCCCACCCCCATGAAACCATTACTATACTCTTCCAAAGTATGAAACAAGCAGAAACCAGACCAAAAGTAGACCAAAACCAAACCAGAATCCATACCATAAAAACATCAAAACTAGACAAAAATGAGAAGAACCAGATCAAAATTAAACATTCACATATATAACATTCAAAACTTACAATTTCAACTAAAAAAACCTAAATCCAACCAAAAAAACTACCAAATACACAAT
The DNA here is from genome assembly GCA_963277665.1 of Viscum album. Classification (NCBI taxonomy): domain Eukaryota; kingdom Viridiplantae; phylum Streptophyta; class Magnoliopsida; order Santalales; family Viscaceae; genus Viscum; species Viscum album. Next base: position 489,823,430 of record OY728131.1, on the reverse strand, counting down.
TATAATTACAATATTCAAAATTACATTTTACGCTATAAAAAAACTAAAATCCAATCAAACCTGTAAAATAATTTGACCATTCCACTTGTAAGTGTTTAACCTCTTCAGCACTATAGGTTTGAGGGTCATAAAATAGCTACAAATTAAAAGGATAGTAGTTAACATGTATAATGAATAAATCAAATTAAATATTAATCAAAGTTTATAAGGAAATATTACGAGGTCAAACTTCACAAGTGTTCCAGTTATAATTATTTATACATAAATCTTAACATATAATATCTGCATTCGACAATGCCTTGTTGTTCATGAAAATTTTGTTTAAATGAGTGTAAATTAAAAATATCATTTTATGTAACACATAGAAAAGTACAAATTATAAATGGATATTTACCTTTACTTTTATATATTTGATCTTGGCACTCTTTTTCTTTGTGTTTTTTCGAAAGTATACCCATCCCCTGTTATAAAACAATACAAATGGGATAAATTTAAAATTCATTATAATATAAACAACTATAAAGAAATTGAAACTTACTTTTCCAACATATTCTTAAAACTTCCCTGTATATTTCCATGGACAGAGAATATCCAATAAAGTGTTTTCTCCCTTGGACAAAAAACACCTAACATCCAATGATCACTGATATAAAAGAAAATTTAAGGTTAGTGGTTTTTATATTAAAATATAATGAACACTTTTCCAGATATATGTTTCATACCTCTCTAAAAAGGCATCATCCAACACTGCGTGATTATATTATATTCAAATCATTCAGTAATATAAAGTGTTCTTTGTTCCTCATCCAATGCATGTGCTTCAGGGGAAATCAAATGCGGGTCCATGAATCCATATACATATATCCGATAATTCTTCTCACACATGTTATAAAGACACCTAATACACAACAAACATAAGTATACATTTTTAATAAATATAACGCAGGGAAAGGTGTTAAGACTTACATGGAAAAAATCTGCACCACGTTGATTCCCAACTTATCTCCAGTAACAAGCTCCATGATATCATTTTTCATAATCCCTAAATTTATTGCGCATCTAAAAACATGAGCTTCCATTGGAAATTCATAATGATCTGCCAAAAAATTTGAATATATTGACAATCTGTCAAAACTACTAGAATCTCTATCTGATGTCATATCCATTTTTCTTTGTCATTGTCTATAAATTATTTCTTTACCTTTGAAGTATTCCTGTAAAAATAAATAGAAAAATATATTAGTTTTCAAATTTTAAAACAAATTTAATAAAAAAGAAAATAAAATATATAACATACATACCTCTATGGTAATGAGTCGCAGAAGTCTGGATAGCCAAACTAAAAAGTGGACGATACTATGTCCAACTGTCACCACCTCATGTCTTGGTAATGGTACTTGAGTTGATCTATCTATAATATCCTGTATAGTGACCCTATGATGCCCAACCTCTAACTATTGACGATGAACAGTATCTTCTATACAATATACCAGCCCATATGCAACTATATGATGGTAAGGATCATAAACATACAACTCAAAATAAGTAGGAAGATGTGGCGGAGGAGTAGGATAAAAAATGGGATCCGCAGGCTGAAGTGGGGGAGTGGGAGCTACTGGTGGAGGTGGAGGATAAATAATGGGGTCTGCAGGGAGAGGTGGAGGAGTGGGAGCTGCAGTGTGAAATTTTCTTCACATGTTTGCAAAAAAAGACTGTATCGATGCTCTAATATTTTCCTCCATCATCGCATTATTATTATGAACTTCATCCTCCAAGGATTCTATTTTTTTGATAAAAAACCTTAATGGAATAAGTTGAAGAATGTGGAAACACCTTTCTTACCGATACACCCGTCATATATCCTCGTACACGACCTGGGTGTTTAGGCTTTCCCAATGCTGCAGATAAAATATCTTGCCTCCTAGCAGATGTAAATACCCCCTGTGAGCTCTACTCCTCAATATAATCTTGTATTAATTAAATGAACATTTATTTAATGATTTAAATTATATAAAGAATATAATTAACTTAAATAAATAAAATAAATATCTTACAATTCTCTCAACTACGATTCTTGATTCTTCCAAAAGATATTTCCCCTTTTTTACCATCTGATCTCTCTTCTATTTTTCATGTCTAGATGGAGGGGATGGAGGGGAAACCTCTCTAGAGCTTTAAGACTCAGCTCTCAGTTTTTGTAATTTTTCCATCGTCATTTGTTCTTCCAATAATGTATACCCTCCCCGAGATAAACTATGAGGGTATAAATTTTTAGATTGGATCTTATGATGAGATTTCCTTGTTTTCTGTAAATTAAGAATAATAAATCATTAACAAAACATTAATAAGATCATTTATATAAGAAAAATTATAAAATTTTACATTTCCCTTACCAAAAATTAATCTTTTCTTCTACTTTCAACAAACTGTATCCATATGTATTCATCTATGAAAGGATATATATGACATGGATTGTCATGATTCCTATGACCAAAAATGAAATCAGATGTGAGGGTTTATTTGAAATCCATCCATCTCCTTACAACCATCAATAAACATTTCCTCCTGACTCCTCCAGTGTCAGGAATATCAAATGTCATCTGATAAAGAAGAGGTAAAACATATTATACTAAAAACATTTAAATATTAGTCAAACAATAGAAAAGATATTACCAAAATATTCTCCCACAACTGAGATATTATCTATTTGTCCACACTTCTCCAATAATCATAAAAAATCCTTACTTTTATTTTACCCTGAGTTGATACAAAACTCTTAAAATATTTTTCATTTGGACCTCTAGTAATATCATTTGAATCAAAATCAACAAGTATCCTCTAGTCCTGGATATGGGCAAGTGATAATTTTGGTAAATGTGTGCAGACACGTTTACCAACTCTTGACCTCTTATTTGTTTTTATGGGATCACGTGAGGAAGATTGGGGAACATCAAGAGGGGAATGTGAATGTTCCTCCCTAGAGGTATGATCATGATGCTCATCTACAGAATCATGTGGTTGATCAACTGATTGATCTGTCATTATCCTTCAAATCAAAAAAGAAAATATTAGTTCACAAATATACAAATTCAAATTTTAAAATACTAATGTAAATAAAAAATGGAAAATTGAACTAAGTTACATAATAGTAAATGTGGTAAATATGGTAAGCATGTTAAACAATGGTAAAGATGGTAAACATGGAAAATATGGTAGTTTAATTTTCATTCAACAAAATAAAAAAATATATAAGTTAAGTAAAGGTAAACTATGGTAAACTATGGTAAACATAGTAAACATGGTAAACATGGTAAACATGGTAAACATGGTAAATATGGTAAGCATGTTAAACAATGATAAATATGGTAAAGACGATAAACATGGTAGTGTAATTTTCATTCAAAAAAATCAATAAATATATAAGTTACGTAAAGGTAAACTATGGTAAACTATGGTAAACATGGTAAACATGGTAAACATGGTAAACATGGTAAACATGGTAAACATGGTAAAATTGGTAAAATAATTGTCATTCAACAAAATCAATAGATATATAAGTTATATAATGGTAAACATGATAAACTAAACTAAACAAAATTAAAATAAACAAAAATTTCTAACATTTTATGAAAATAATAAATGTAAATAAGAAATAAATATATGTTACCTGTAATATAAGGAATGTACAAATGGATTGTTTTCCCAAATTCTTTCATCATGATCATTCCTTATGGCACAAACTATGTCTTCAACATGATCATCATTATTTTCAGCTAATCTTTCCATGGAAGTAGGGATCTCACATAAATTAGAATCTTCATCAAGTTAATCCTCACCAACATATTGTTTTTCCCTTGTAAAATAGCAGACCACTGCATATCTGATTGATCAACTACATAGAAAATCTTTTTTGCATGTGTTTTCATTATAAAAGAATATACTGTGTCTTCTAATCTATTCATATTAACAACTTTCATTCCAAATTCATCGTGTTTTACACTGTTGTTACCGATAAACCATTTGCAGTTAAAAACATAAACTTTAATTTTAAAGTAATCAACCTTCTGTATTTCTTCAATGACTCTATACTATGCACTTGAGGTAGAAATTGGGTTTTTGTCTTTAAAACTTGAAAAAATTCATTGCTTCTACAAACATCAATACACCACTATTATGAATTGCGCTTCTTTTTTCCTGAGCTTTCATATGAAATGTATAGCCATTAATGTCATACTCGGACTATGTTATCACATTTAAACTTGGACCACCAAATAACCATCTTAATGTCTCCAATACATCTGATCTACCAAGAAAGGTCTTTTTAAACCATGGAAAAAATGTTTTGTTGTGATCATTCAAAATCCACATTTCTTTCTTCTTTGGATGACATTGTTTCAACTCATTAATATGCAATGTGATATACAGTTGAGCATTATCTATGTTATTCAAGATGTATAATTATACCTTCTTCATTTGTTTAGATGACAACGATTTGAATTTCAAGCCATGAATCCCCTTTCCCTAATTATTAACTTGTTCGTGGAGAGATGGAGGCAAACCCATGTGCTTTTCCATAGCAAAGTAGCTTGTAAGAAACTCTACAACCTCCTTAGAAATATACTTTTCAATAATGGAGGCTTCAGGTCAATATGGATTCTTAACACACCCCTTTAATATTTTAATATACATTTCAAAAGGATACATCCAACTAATATATACAGGTCCACAAATCTTTATTTCTCAAACCAGATGAACCATTAAATGCACCATTATATCAAAAAAATATGGAGGAAAATACATTTCCAATTGATAAAGTATAGAAATTGAATCCTTTTCCAAAATGTTCAAAGCATTCACAATAATCATCTTATTACAAATTGAATTTAAAAAATAACACAACTTCATTATAGTCTTTCTGACATGGATGGGAAATATTCTACACAATGTAATTGGTATAAGTTGTTGTATCATGGCATGACAATCACGAGATTTCATACCTATCAACTTCAAATCCTTCAAAGAGACAAATTTTTTTACATTTTAAGAATAACATTGAGGAACTTTGATATCATGAAGTCACTGAAAAAAACTAATTTTCCTCCTCATGAATAATGTATGACAAGCCGAGGGAAGAAATGTTCGTCTTCCATTAGAAGTGAGAGCTAACTCCAAACGTATTCTCATTACTAGTAAGTCTAATCTTCCACTAAACACATCTTTAGTCTTTAATTTAATATCTAACAATGTTCCAATCAAACTGTCACAAATATTCTTCTCCACGTGCATGACATCAATATTATGTTTCACTTCATGATTTCTCCAATATGGTAGCTTAAAAAATATTGACATTTTCTTCCAAATATGTCTATCATTACCAGATTTATGTGTCTTTCCCAATGTCACATCAAGGTTTTTCACCCTCTCAAAATACACATCAGGGGATAAAGGTTTTGGAGAAATATCAAATCCTAGTGAGCCATTGAATGCCTTTTTTAGTCTTCTATAAGAATGATCCATAGGAAAAAACTTTTGATGACCCATGTATAATATTTTTCTCCCATGATGCAATTGACAATATGAAGTCTCTTGTTTGAAAATTGGACATGATTTATTCCCCTTAACACTATATCTAGAAAAATTTCCATATGATGGGAAGTAATTTATAGTGAACATAAGCACTGCATGTAGTTGAAAATATTCCATTTTATAAGAATCATACACCCTATATACCATCATCCCATAAAAGTTTCAAATCATCAATCAATGGTGACAAGAAAACATAAATATCATTTCTAAGTTGCTTTGGACTAGAGATCATTATACTCAACATGACATATTTTCACTTCATACAAACTTCATGAGAGAGGTTGTAAATTACCAATAAAACAGGCCATGAACTATGTGTGCTACTGAGGGTTCGGTATGGATTAATTCCATCTGTGCACAACCCAAGTATGAGATTTCTAATTTCATTTCCAAATTTAGGATACTGCTCATCAATTTTCTTCCATTGTGGACAATCAACTGGATGACCTATTTTTCCATCACATATCCTATCATCATCATGCCATATTAACCTTTTTGTATCATGTGAATTAGCAAATAAACATTTCAAATGATGAATTATAGGAATATACCAAAATACATTGGCAGGGATCTCTATAATCTCTACATCAGCTTGTGATTTTTCTTTCAACTTATACCGTGATGTCTCACATTTAGGAAACTCTGACAGAAATTCATATTCGTTCCTATATATCATACATTCATTCAGGAAGGCATGTATTTTCTTGTATCCCAATCCCATCGGGCATAATATTTTCTTGGCCTTATAATGTGAATCTGGAAGATCATTGTCTTTTGGAAGAATATCTTTCAACAATTGTAGCAGATCTGTAAAAATTATATCACTCCATCCATGTTTAGCCTTCAGGTTAATCAATCTTAACAGCACCTAAAAAACCATGAATTCTGTACAACCATGATACAATGGTTTTTCATCATCACCATATAGACACGCAACTATCGATTCTATCTCAATTTGTTCTGCTGCAATATCACGAATCATTTATTCAATTCCATCAGAGTTACCATCTTACAAATAATTATCATCAATAGATCTAACATTCTATCTAGTTTCACCATTCCAAATCCAAGGGCTATAACTTGGATTAAAACCATGAAAAATCATATGATCTTTGATCTCTCTAATTTTCAACTTCTTCATATTCAAAAATTTCATTCATGGACAGAAAAAAATGTCGCTGCGTGGAACATTTCGTTTAGAAAATTCCAAAAAGGCATCAACACATTCCTCATATTCATTAATCATTAGATGTGCCATAATCCAACTTATACTCATTATTACCTATAACAAATATCAAAATTATACATCTTGTTAAGATAAGCCAATTTAATATTTATATGAAAAATATCATAATTTGAATGTAAAATAATTTTGAAATATAAAACAAATATATGTGCATTTGAAAAAGATATGCATGAAAATTATTTTAAAAAGAAAATATATTTAGATATAATAGTTTTAAATTTATCTTGGATCCTTTCTTCTTAAGTTACACAAAGAATACATCCTAGTGAAACTGGATACCAAATTCACCCTTCTGTAAATAGGAAATATGAAGTATAAATATTAAAATATGTATACATTCACTACTAAAAATTAAACCTATCTCAACGATTTGAAACCACTGGGATAGCCCTTGAAACCTTTGGGATAGAATATCCCAACGGTTTCACACACCATTGGCATGATGGCCGTTGCAATAGCCCTATACCAACGGTTCTACAGGAACTGTTGGTATAGACTGCATGAAGTTAATATCTTCCAATGATTTCAATGAAACTGTTGGGATATATATATACCAACTATTCAAGAACCATTGGAATACATGTTGTCCAACATATAATCTACTCCAATGGTTTCATGGAAACCATTGGCATACACTCTCTAGTATATAATCTATTACAATGGGGGGTGGGGGTCTATCTAGGTGGGGTTGTCCAGGGGTGGGGGGGGGGTTTCCATGGGGGTGGGGGTGTCCAGGGGGGGTGGGGGGGTGTCCATGGGGGTGGGGGGTGTCTAGGGGGTGGGGATGTCCAAGGGGGTGGGGGTATGCAGGGGGTGTCCAAGGGGGTGTGGGGGGGGGGGGTGTCCAGGGGGGTGAGGGGGCTGTCCAAGGGGGGTAGGGGTTGTCCAGGGGGTGGGGTGGTGTCTAGGGGGGTGAGGGGGCTGCCCAACCCTATACCCCCTTGGAAATCCCCCCACCCCCTAGACACCCCCTTGGACACCCCCACCCCCATGGACATCCCCCAAACCCCCTGGACATCCCCCCCACCCCCTGGACACCCCCACCCTGTACACCCCCACCCCCATGGACAGCCCACCCCCACCCCCTCGGACACCCCCACCCCCTGGACACCCCCTACCCCCTTGGACAGCCCACTCACCCCCCCCCGGACACCACCCCCACCCCTGGACAACCCTACCCCCTTGGACAACCCCCTCACCCCCTGGACACCACCCCCACCCCTTGGACACCCCTAGACACCCACACCCCCTTGGACATCCCCCACCCCCTAGACCCCCACCCCCATGGACCGCCCCCAACCCCCTGGATAGCCCCCACCCCCCAGACACCCCCACCCCCTTGGACACCTCTTACACCCTTGGACATCCCCCTCACCCCCTGGACACCACCCCACTCCCTTGGACACCCCTACCCCCTTGGAAAGCCCCCTCATCCCCTTGGACCCCCACCCCATTAGACACCCCCACCCCTCTGGACTCCCCCACCCCCTAGACACCCCCACCCCCTGGACACCACTACCCCCTTGGATAGCCCCCCACCCCCTGGACACCACCCCCACCCCTTGGACACCCCCACCCCCTTGGACATCCCCCTCACCCCCATGGACAACAACCCCACCCCCTTGGACAATCCCTACCCCCTTGGCCATCCCCCTCACCCCATGGACACCACCACCACCCACTTGGACACCCCTTGGGCAACCCCACCCCCTTGGACAACCCCCACCCCCTGGACAGCCCCCACCCCTGGACATCCCCCCATCCCCTGGACACCCCCACCCCCATGGATACCCCCAACCCCCTAGAGAGCCCCCTCACCCCCCTGTACACCACCCCCACCCCCTGGACACCCCCTACCCCCTTGTAAATCCCCCTCACCCCTAGACACCATCCCACCCCCTTGGACACCCCATAGACAACACCAACCCCTTGGACAACCCCTCCCCCTAGACAACCCCCACCCCTCTAGACTCCCCCACCCCCTGGACACCCCCACACCCTGGACACCCCCTACCCCCTTGGACAGCCCCCACCCCTGGACCCCACCCCCACCCCTGGAAACCCCCACCCCCTTGGACAACCCCCTCACCCCCTGGACACCACCCCCCACCCCCTTGGACACCCCGACCCCCTTGGACAGCCCCTAACCCCCTGGACACCACCCCCACCCCCTTGGACAACCCCCTCACCCCCTGGACACCACCCCCACCCCCTTGGACACCCCTACCCCCTTGGACAGCCCCTAACCCCCTGGACACCACCCCCACCCCTTGGACACCCCCTAGGAAATCCCACCCCCTTGGACATCCCCCACCCCCTAGAAACTTCCACCCCCTGGACCCCCGCCCCCCTAGACACCACCACCCCCATGGACAACCCCCCACCCTCCTGGACAGACCCCCACCCCCCAGACACCCCCACCCTCCTGGACACCCCCACCCCCTTGGACAGCCCCTAAACCCCCTGGACACCACCCCCACCCCCTGGACAACCCCCACCCCCTAGACACCCCGACCCCCTTGGACAACCCCCTCACCCCCTGGACACCACCCCCACCCCCTTGGACACCCCTACCCCCTTGGACAACCCTCTCACACCCTTGGACACCCCCCACCCCTGGACACCCCCACCCACACACACACATGAAAGTACACACACACACACACATGATAAAACGCACAAAAATTGTAAACTTACATGATATCACTTACATGGTTTATTTTACCATAAAAGAATTTAGCATGGTATAAAATAACACTATGATACTTACCATGATAGCAAGAAAAAAGATAGAAAAATAACATCTCAAAACATAAGTTTAGGGCATTGCAAAAAATAAAAAATAAAACTGAGGCCTGTGAGGCTTACTTTAGTGTTGCGAGTTGACTTGATATATCTGGTGATAATAAAGATGATGAATGATGTTGGAAAAACAAGGTTGGAGGGAATAACTTCGAAGAATATTTTCTAGGTTTTCCGTGCAAGAGAGACGATTCGCAGGTCGCCCGATCGAAGAAAAGAGAATGACCAAATACAAGGTGTGATTGATCATTTAAAATCTTTATCACACCTGTTATTTAATAACTGACATGATAAACTATTTTTTATGTTTATAACGCCGGTTATTTAATAACCGACGTAGAAATTCCTTTATCACGTTGATTATTTTATAACTGACATGATAAATCGCCGACATTGGATTTATCACTTCGGTTATAAAATAACCGAGGTGATAAAGCACCCAGATTCAATCTTTCACGTCGATTATAGAATAAACAATATGATAAATCCAATCTAGGTGATTTATCATGTCAGTTATTTTATAACCGAAGTAAAAAATTAATTCTCGTAATTTATCACGTTGGTTATAAAATAACCGATGTGGTAAACCAATTTTTCCAGATTTTCACATCAGTTATATAGAACTGACGTGAAAAACACCGATGTTTTAAACGTTTTTTGCACTAGTTCCTTTTTCATATAATTCTCAATTATAATTTCATGAATAAAATACGTTCATCACAAAACCCTTTTGAAAACTTCTTCTAATCCCATATGAAAAATATTTCCATATAAAAATACCATTTTTATTTAAGAACCCATTTTCAGTACCAAGATACTCAAAAAAGGAATAATAGATTTATTTTCCCTTTAAAAATATTAAGGATTATATAGGAATCCCAATATCAAATAATGATTACAGCGACAGAGAAGTCGTTGTCGCCGTATATAAGAAAAACATTCCTTTTATCCTTTTATAAAGAAAGTAAAACACTTTTTATAAAAGATTCCTTTTGGAAACTTTGAATGGAATTCAAGATAGAAATAAAATTTCATGTATAATCCTTTTATATCCATATAAATAAATATGTAAATTAATATCATGAAGAAAATATTTGATAATTAAATCTTTAAACGTTCAAGGTTTCCCATACCAATTTGAACATTTAGATCTTAATCTCCATGAATTAATACATTTACCAAAATAATAAATAACATTATTATAGATAAAATATGGATATTAAATTTCATATTGTCTGTATATACACCATATAAAAAATAAAGGTGCATATTATCAAGAAATTCCTCAATGAAAGGAGATTGAGACAAAATCCCTTACCTCAAATCCGAAACGTCTCGCACATTCTTTATCTTCCTGAATAATAAAATTAGGTTAATTTTTACTTACTTGAGAACCTTTTTAATGTTCATTATTCCTTTTATATCACTTATTATCATGTTATAAAAATTACATAATTATTTAAGTTCATATTGGATGTTTTGTCGATATTCGGTACTTGAGTAAAAAATGAACTTGGTACGATGTCAATAGTCTATGTGGTCATAAGTTCATAATATCTAAAATATAAAACATAATATAAATATCTTATATATTAATTATATAAGTATTTATAACAAAATTTTAAGAAAAACTAAAAACACGGTTCATGGAGATGGTAGGCCGTACGTATGCATGAACGCTATTTTTGTTTTTCGTGTCGTATTGAAAGAGAGAAATTAAATGAAATGTATATAAATATGTGTACATATATAATATCATTACAGTATCATTAATACTTCATTTATATCATATATGTTTACTAAAACAATCCTTAATATATTCCATGTGATGTGTGAATGAATCACATCATTTTGAGGAGGCGATAGTCCACACGTCCCCAAACAAAGTTATCGTATAACAAAAATATGGAAAGCATGAAAGTATGATTAATATAAAATATCCAGAATATGAAATAGGTTATAATATACATATTAAAATATTATTTGACCATTAGAATGGTTTTAATACCAGACATGAAGGTGGTAAAGGAAAAAAAACATTATTCACTGATGCGATTAACCGACATAACTTGGACAACAATTTCATTTATTTTAATAAGAGGAGGTCAAAAATGAAATGGATATGAGATATTATATTAGAAACATAAAACTAAAATATATACATGATTCTGGAGTATTCATGCATTTATAGATGAATTAGGTGAGGATAAAGTAGAAAAACAAAAGAAATTAAGAGAGGTACTTTGAGAAAATTACCTCTTGAATATCCCCTCCTTGAAATACCCTTGAGGACCATGGATTTGGAATTTTGGTGAGACCAGAAGCACTTGGATATAGGGATATTTAGGAGGAGAGGTTTGGTTATATATTTTAGGAGCTAAAAGGTTTTTTGGGTCGAAATAGGGTGGTGGAGAGGTGGTATTTATACTTGAGGAGAGGTTGGTTCAAGTGATTAATTTATTGATTATTTTATATTAAAATCTAACCATATAGAAGAGGAATTAAATTCCATGACTTTGGGTTGTAATTAATGTTTTATAGGATGGTTAGGGTCTATCCAAACCTAAAAAAACCATTAAATGTTATAGTTTTTAGGTATGTTAAGCTTTTAACTTTTAACTTTAACCCTTGTCAAAATTTTACTTTTACTGTGGTAAATAGTTTTTTTTACCATGGTAACTTTTTTTATACCTAAAAATAAAATTGAAATTATAAAATAATTTGGAAATTCTAATTAAAAATATGGAATACATTTTACCTAATTCAATTTACATAATTTTGAAAATTAGATTTAAAATTAATTCCGCAGACAAAACTAAAAAGCGAGTTTTTAAAGTGAAACGTTCAAAAGTTTGAAATGTTTTTATATCTATTTTCAACTTAAAATTGATTACAATGAACTAATTTGGATTAAATGATAAAAAATAATATAAATATACTTTAAAACCAACTATAATGATAATATATCAATATAAATAAATTAGATGAAAAAACAGTTTGAATTAAAAATGCAGTATTTTTCACTATTCATTAAAATATGAATTTAATTAAAAAAATACAAAAAAATAAACCAAAGTAAATTTTGATTCCATGATTTTAAATAAGTTTATTTTTTCAAATATAATATATAAAATTAACAAAAACCATATTTAAAAGGGATTTTCCATCAAAAGGTGGTAAAACTTCATTTTTTGAAAAATACTTCTTTTATCTAAAAAATTGAATTTGTTCTTATATCATTTCTAGAAAACATATAAGATGAATTTTAAATATTAAATTTAATATATTATATATATATATATATATTTCATTAATAAAATCCATCAATAATTATTTTATTATTTTATAAACTCACTTATTTTCATTTAAATAGTTTTTTTCCAGAAAAATTTATATTCAATTGGTTTTTATTTTCATTTATAATTAATTTTATAACCAAAAAAATCATTATATAAACATTTTTAAACCCTATTTTCATAATTTAGTTAATATCATTCATTCCCACCATTCTAACGGCTATGCAACAACTAGAACTTAAAATAATAATATTAATAATATATTATTTTTTGGTATAACTCAGTCTTGTGTGCAACGTATGATATCAGAGAAACCCATTGTTGTGTGTCAGGTATGCTATCGAACATAGATCCCATTTAAGGTAAATTATAATTCATAAATATTAATAAATATGAAAAATTCTTATTCTATAATTACTTGGGATGTTACATCCTTCCACCTTTTTGGAAATTGCGTCCTCACAATTTTAAATTTAGGATTGGTAACTAAGGTTTTACTTTTCAAAATTACTTCATTGAAATCCCAAGTAAGAAAAAGAGTCAATAAAACCTATACTTTAAAATAAATAAAGTGAAGTACAAAGGTAACCCAAGATATCATATACTAGGGTTCTATGTAGGAAAACATAAACATGGATGATAAAAATAACTCTTAAAAAGTAATAGAGAGTGATAGAGAACATAGTCATTGAAAAATTATCCACCACAAAACCATAAATATGTTATGGTTCAAAAGACTATTGAGAAAAGTAAATGAATAATGTTTTTGTTTTAAGATCCTTTTTATAGAGTTGGGTAATTCATTTACTTCTTAAAATAAGAACATAAAGAAACAAACTTACTTGATGTATTTATATTTTATAAGAACAATTTCATCCTCATAATATTCCCAGAATTATGATGTACATTCTTAAGAATAAAATTAATCATAAAAGATCACACAAACCATAAAGTATATTAATATCTTAAAACTAAGGTCCAAAAGTAAAGGCATATTTCCACATTAAATAAAAACCTTACATAAACATAACCCCACAAAACATCTCCCAAAAGGTCCTTAATAAATTATTATCACATAAAACCTCAAAAGGTGTGTATAAAACCTTAAACTTATGGTTATACTTTGAAAAATAATGGGATCTCAGGAGCTTCCATCACTTCACCAGATGTCTCAACATCAACTGTAGTAGTAGAAAAATATTTTCCCAAACCTTTTTGTTTCCAATCATAATGATTTCCTCCATGTGTAATTAACTTAAAATAATTATTTGCATAATTTCCCAACTCATTGTAGCTAAATCATCTTATTGTAGACTGGCTATATATTATCTCATTATTGGACTGTTCATGACCCTTTTCCTTTCAGTCTTGAACCTTGTGATCAAACTTACCACACCGGTAACACTTTCCAGATCCTGACATACATTCCCCAAAATGAATTTTACCACACTTGGAACAAGTTTTAGGCTTGCATACAGAATTATTAGTTGGTTGCTTATCCATTTCATTCCACCTTGATAGTTTCTTACTCTTATCATCTCGTGGTATGTAAGTTTCGGTAAACTCCATTTCGACTTTCCCAACACAACGAACCCATTTTTTATAAATTTTAAATTCTCAGGAGGCCAGAGCTCTTCATAGCCCTTGTTTCAATCCTGAGTAAAATATATTAATTTTATTTTCAATGTATTAAATAAAATTCGTAACATACCTGGATAATATTGTGAAGTTCGCTTCATATGAGGCAATTGAATCATCATCCTTTTACTTTAATTCCAAGAATTTTTTCTCCATACTAAGACGAACAACCTTAAGGAAATATTTCTCAAGGAAAATATCCTTAAATTATTCCCATTACATGGCATTAAGATCATTTTTCTCTCTATTATTCTTAACCAATGACCACCATCGATCAACTTCAACTTAAAAATGATAGATGGCAAGAGTTACCTTTTGACCTTACAAACATCTGATGAATTCAAATATCTTCTCCAGGGTATTGATCCATCCTTCAGCTACCACTGGGTCAGATGATCCATTGAATGATGGGGGATGTTGCCTCATAAAATGTTTCACTACTGACATATTCCTCTGTGGTTGATCTGAATGATTGCATGCATGGATACCACCACCATTTATAGCCTGAGTCAACTGTACCATCACTGCAACAAATTGTTCAGTTCCTATTCTGACCACCTCTTGATGTTGGTTTGAAATATTGTTTTCCTCTTGATGCCTTCCCATTTTAGATTTCCTATTTTCTCTATGGAAAACCATTTTGAACAATCATAGTTTAGATGAAGCAATAAGGTAATATTAAAATTCTAAATCATTTCAAATTAACCATAAAGTAAAATCCACTAAAGGAAATAAATTAACACCATACTAACCTATAAAGTTATCTAAACCGACCTATGATACCAACTATAAGGCCCTATCCTTAAATATTAAATAATATCGAGTTAAGTAAAGAATTAAAATTGAGGATCTTTTTAGGTTTAGAGCTTTAGATAATTAGACCATAACTATTACATAAAAAAACCATAGAAATACAAAGTGTAAACTTCCAACAGTATCCATTTCTTCCATAACATAAAATCTTTTAAAAATAAACATGGTTTATTTTCATGTTTAATCATCATAACTTTTCCTTGATTCTATCCTTGACTCTATTCTCCCTTAAATCCCGTGAAAAGATTTAAAAACTTGGGATGAGAAAAAAATATCAATAAGGGACATAAAAAGAAAGAAAACCCTTAGTCTAGTTAAAACATGGCAACCCATTTAATGTTCTTTGAGTGAATGAAACAAAACATTTTTCACATGAATAACAATCATAATTTTTTCTCTATAAAAAAACTAAAAAAACAAGAAATTAAAACTCCTTTAGATGACTTAGAGCATCATATAAACAAAACCCTTTCAAACCCCTTTCAATTGGAATAACTATATGGTCTACTTTCAATATTATTATTACCCAATGAATTTGAGATCCATAACGAGGATCATCCTTCGTATAAGATATACCGAGCTCACCTATGAGAAATAACGGGGCTCATCCCTTAATATAAGCTATAACGGGCTCACCCCTAAGTTATAATGGGTCTCAACCCTTTTTATAAGATATTTCAAGCTCAATCATGAGCTATAATGGGGTTTAACCCTTTGTATAAGCTGTAATGGGATCAACTATTTCATATAATTCTCAGATACAATTTCATGAATAAAATACATTCATCATAAAACCACTTTGAAATATTCTTCTAATACCATATGAAAATTTTTTACGGATTTCATTTTTCCTTTTAAAAACATTAAGGCCTATAGAGGAAGCCAAGTATCAAATAACGGTTACGGCGGCAGAGAAGTCATTGTCACCGTATACAAGAAAAACATTCCTTTTTTTATTTTGTAAAGAAAGTAAAACACTTTGTATAAAAAGATTCCTTTTCAAACTTTGAATTAAATTCAATATATACATAAAATTTCATGTATAATCCTTTTATATACATATAAATAAATATGTAAATTAATATCATGAATAAAAATTTGATAATTAAATCTTTAAACGTTCAAGGTGTCCCATACCACTTTGAACATTTAAATCTTAATCCCCATGAATTAATACATTTACCAAAATAATAAATAAAATTAGTATAGATAAAATATGGATATGAAATGTCATAGTGGTTTTATATACACCATATAAAATAATAAAGGTGCATATTATCAAGAAATGCCTCAGTGAAAGGATATTGAGACGAAATCCATTACCTCGAGTCTGAAACATCTCATATGTTCTTTATATTCATGAATAATAAACTCAGGTTAATTTATAATTAATTTAGAACCTTTTTAATGTTAATTATTCCTTTTATATCACTTATTATCATGTTATAACAATTACATAATTATTTAAGTTTATATCGGACGTTTTGTCGATATTTAGTACATGAGTCTAAAATGAACTTGGTGCGATGTCAATAATCCATGTGGTCATAATTCCATAATATCAAAAATATAAAACATGATATAAATATATTATATATTCATTATATAAGTATTTATAACAATTTTTTTTAATAAAAACTCAAAAACACGGTTCATGGAGACGGTAGGCCGTACGTACGCATGAACGCTATTTTTTCCCTGTCATATTGAAAAAGTGAAATTAAATGAAATGTATATAAATATGTATAAATATATAATATCATTACAGTATCATTAATATGTCATTTATATCATATATTTTTACTAAAACAATCCTTAATACATTCCATATGATGTGTGAATGAATCCAATCATTTTGAGGTGGTGGTAGTCCACACGTCCCCAAATGAAGTTATCATATAACAACAATATGGAAAGCATGAAGGTATGTTTAATATAAAATATCCAGAATATGAAATAGGTTATAATATACATATTAAAATATTATTTTACCATAATAATTGTTTTAATAACAACCATGAATGTGGTAAAGGAAAAAGAACAAAAACATTATTCACATAGGCGATTAACCAGTATAACTTGGACAAAAATTTCGTTTATTTTAATAAGAGGAGGTGAAAAATGAAATGGATATAAGATATTCCATTAGAAACATAAATCTATAGTATATAAATGATTCTGTATTAGTCATACATTGATGGATGGAGGTGAAGATAAAGTAGAAAAAGAAAATAAATTAAGAGAGGTACTTTGAGAAAATTACCTCTTGAATATCCCCTCCTTGAAAGACCCTTGAGGACATTGGATTTGGACTTTTGGTGAGACCAGATGCACTTGGATGTGGGGAGAGTGAGGATGAGAGGTTTGGGAAGATATTTTAGGATCTAAAAGGATTTTTGGGTCAAAATATGGTGGTGGAGAGGTGGTATTTATACTTGAGGAGAGGTGGGTTCAAGTGATTAATTTATTGATTATTTTATATTAAAAGCCAACCATATAGAGGTGACATTAAATTCCATAATTTTGGATTTTAATTAATGTTTTATAGGATCATTAGTTTCTAGTAATACCTCAATCAACCATTAAATTTTGTAGTTTTTAGGTATGTTAAGCTTTTAACTTTTAACTTTAACCCTTGTCAAAATTTTACTTTTACTACGGTAAATAATTTTTTTACCATGGTAAAATTTTTATACCTAAAAATAAAATTGAACTTAAAACCTAATTTGGACCTTATTATTCCAAATATGGAATCCATTTAACCTAATTCAATTCACATAATTGGGAAAATTATATTTAAAATTAATTCTGCATATAAAACTAAAAAGTGGGTTTTTAAAGTGAAACGTTCAAAAGTTTGAAACGTTTTTATATATATTTTCAACTTGAAATTGATTCCAATGACCTAAATTAGATTAAATGATAAAAAATAATCTAAATATAATTTAAAACCAACTATAATGATAATCTATCAATATAAATAAATTAGATTAAAAAGCAGTTTGATTTAAAAATGCAATATTTTTCACTATTCATTAAAATATGAATTTAATTAAAAAATACCAAAAATTCTACCAAAGTAAATTTTTATGTACTTATTTTAAATAAGAAGTTTATTTTTTCAAATATAACATATAAAAGTGACAAAAACCATATTTAAAAGGGGTTCGTCATCAAAAGGTAGTAAAACTACATTTTTTGAAAAATACTTCTTTTATTCAAAAAATTGAATTTGTTCTTATATAATTTATAGAAAACATATAAGATGAATTTTAAACATTATATTTAATATATTAAATATATATTTAATTAATAAAATCCATAAAGAATTATTTTATTATTTTATAAACTCACTTATTTGTATTTAAATAGTTTTTTCTAGAAAAACACATCCTTTATATTCAATTGGTTTTTTATTTTCATTTCTAATTAATTTTCTTACCAATGAATCATTATATAAACATGTTTAAATCCAATTTTCATAATTTAGTTAATATCACTCATTACCTCCATTCTAATGGATATGCGATAACTACAACTTAAAATAATAATATTAATAATATATTATTTTTGAGTATAACTCAGTCTTGTGTGCAACATAAGATTTTAGAGAAACCTATTGTTGTGTTTCGGGTATGCTATCGAACATAGAGTCCCTTTAAGTAAAATATAATTCATAAATATTAATAAATATGAAAAAGTCTTATTCTATAATTACCTAGGATGTTACAATACAAAACTAGGATCCCTCTAGTTATATCCTCACATGCTCTATGAATCTCATAATGTATTTGTTAGTGTTCCTGGTGTTAGTGTGGGGGAACCAAGAGCCTTGTTCCATTCACCATTGACTGTAACAATAAATTCTCTCAAGCTTAAGAGGAAGGAGGAGGATTATCACTCATTCTTGAGAGAGTTATTGAGAAGTTCTCTCTATGGATTTGAGAGAAGTCTCTTGGTAGAATCTACTGTGCACAACTATCATTATCTCCAAAATGATATAAATCAAATTATATACTTAGGGTTAAAACAATTAGTTGTTGCATATAGGCCCTTTATGTAATTGTTTTATTCTAAGTAAACCTCATGTAAAATAATAATAATAATATATTCCATGACATGCACTAACTTTTGGATATTTAAATATCATTTGTTAAATAAATAAATAATTATTTGTTAAAATGATATTAAATAAAATATATCATTTTCATCTGACCCTTAACTTTTCCCATCAATCCTCCTCGGTATTTATCAAACACTGAATAATAAATATTTATTTTAATAAATAAATATCTTTATACCAATAAATAAATAAATATCATATCCAATAAATTTGTGAATAAATATTTATTTTAAATATTTAACTCACATATATTCTAAACTTGAATAACTACTGATTAAACCCGTGTGATCAATTTAACCTAAATAATTATTTTTCCACAAGCTAAAAATAATATCTATTCTTAATATTAAATTCTAGAAGAATTTAACTGATATTTTGGATGTACTTAGTATGTAATCCTCTAGGAATATTTCTTAGATATATTTGGAAAACTTTCCTAAAGTCCAAGATCAGCATCCACTACTACGTCAATACACATGCATAGAAAAGGAAGTTAATGTTGCAATGACAACAACCACATATGAACACTTATTGTGTAATATAATCTATTTGTCTTAACATCTCATAAATCAAGTTTCATACCTATTTCATCAACCATTATGCTTAATTTATCTTTCTATGACTCTCTAAAATGAACTTGTCGATGAACTACCATGACCATGGATTTAATTAAATAGTTCCATTTCAATTAAAGAGCTATAGATATTATCTTCCATTAACTCAGAAGGGATAAATCCTATCACATCCATGAATTCATTTAAAGGTAATTTTCATTTAATTTCTATTATTTCTTTGTTTTTGAGGGTTTCCCATGTATTTTTGGAGGAAATAGAGAGTTTTCAAGATTTGGGCCAAACCGTGAGCCCATTTCCAGATATAAAAACAAATTTTGTTTCTTTTATAACTCCTTGGGTTTTCAACATTTTTCATCTATTACACTTATTAATTGGCATCCACTGACCTATTAAAACCACCTTGTCTATTTGGACCCATTATTAACTCATTATCATTTTGGATTTGAGTGTTTTAGCTAGGCATTGGGCCAACCCGTGATCCCATTTCCTATTTTTTTTAAAAATTAATTCTTTAATATCTCATTCATTTTTTAATTTTTTTCAGTTATTCCATATCCCACTTGAAGCCAAAATCCCTAGGATATCCCTAATTTTCGTGTCTCCCTATTTGGAGCTCTTTTGCATCTCGGATTAGGGAGAAACTTCTCAGGGTTTCTCAAATCATCTAGATTTGAGAACGTAACTTGTTTCATCCATAAATCATTCAATTTTGACTATTTCCCCCCCATTTCAATCCCCACTTGACCTCCTCAGCCACATTCGATCCTCCCTATTAGTTTTTGTTGCTTGGAAATTTAACCTTTGGTGGATTTGGGGAGATTTCTTCAAGATCTCTCAAGTAAGTGGATTTTCTTCCTTCCTCCTCCCATTTGCTTAGGGTTTCTCCCATTTGCTTAGGGTTTCTTCCATTTTTATTGAAGTTAATAATTTATATCAGGTTGGGATTCAAACCTTTGGTTTTATATTGGGTTTATTGGTCTAATATTGTGGTTTTAGGTTGTATTTAACTTCCTTGTGGTGCAGGGGTGGTGCGGTTGAACTTTCGCACAAGGATTTGAGGGTTTTGACACTTGTGGTAGGTGGTTCCATGTGTAAGAACTACTAGATGAGTTAGAATTGCTTTATTTATATTTTTATCATACTCCCACTTTATCTTTATTACTACGAAAATTGGTTTTGGTGGCATTAGTTAAGTAATTGATTTTTAAGTGCCAATTTTGTGTGAAAATGGGTGTTTTACATGTCCATTCAATGTTATACCAATTGGGGTTGTTTTATAACTCATGTAATGATTTTATTAATTTTTTTTGTTCTAACAATTCTATTTTTGGGTAATATTGGTGTGCAATTGGTTTTCAAAGAGGGATTTTAAATATATTTTATGTGCAAAGTTTGGTGGTATACCTTGAAGCTATTTTATGAAAACATTTCATGGTTTATTGAGTTGTGTAAATGGTGAAAATCATGTGTAGATAATGTTTTGAGTGTGTATTAAAAATATGGGATTTTTATGTGAAAATGGATTTTGGAAACATGTGGAAATTTTTTGAGCACAAGGGGGGAAATTCAGGTATCTAGGTGGGAAGACTTATACTAGTATGCTAGTGATCTGGAGCAGTTTTATCGCTGTTTCACTTAGCAAGTTGGACATTGGAAACGCTAAAAAAACTATATTGATGATTATTGGGGACCAATATGTTATGATTATTTTCTCTACTAGTGTATCGTGCATGGGAACATATATTTTTATGGTTACTTTACACTGAGGTACGAGGTACATGGGGCCCGAGACAAACTAGTGCCTAGGGGTGTCCACGAGATTGGTGCTCATTGAATCTTTTGTATTTATATCTGGATTATGGTGGATTAGGTTGAAAAATTAAGTATATTAAATGTTTTATTTAAATTTTTTCACTCTTTGAAATTTCACTTTGAAAACTATTAACCTTTAAAAGTTTCATTCTTTAAAAAATATTACCACCACTTCTTGTTTGACAAAAACTAGCATACTTTTTATCTTGTATTGCTTACTATATAGAATATTTTGGTGGTATCCTATTAGAATTATTCTCAAACCCTAATTACACCCCTTGGTTTTAAGTATACTTGATCATGCTTGACGCAGGTAAAGGCAAGGCCTTCAGTGATGGAGGATCAGGTTGCTAGTTTCTTCCCTTGGTGCAGTGTTGTGGAGACGACTTGTGGGTGATAACCACTTGTCGCGTGGAGTCCCTTGGGATGTTTTTATGCCACTTTTGTGTATATTTGGACCTCTTGTGTCATGTTTAAACCTATTTTTTTAGTTATGGATTTTATTTAAGGCATGTTTGGTATAAATTTTCATATTTGGTTTATTGATTGTTTTTTATTGTTTAATGATTCTAATCTTGGGTAAATAGTTCTCAAACCATAATACATGATACCCGGGAACTTGTGCTAGAACTTGGGGATAGATAATTCCTTTAGATCTTTACCATGGGCCGGGTTTGGTTCCGGTAATGATGGCGACCTGATTTGGTTTGTGACAAAATGGTATAAGAGGCAGGTTAATGTGTTTGGGTTGTATTATTATTTTGTGATGAGTCGGGCTAGACAGGAGCTAGGAATGTAGGAGCTTGGAGTTTTGGTAATGAGTAGGGTTCCTGGCCTTCACCTCTCATGGCAGACCTCGATTCACCATAGGACATTGAAATTGTTTGTTTGACTTCACTTTCTGGTGAGACGTGTGGGCTGTAGACTACATGTGGACATCAGGTGGGGGTAGAGTAGTTGTTTCTTTTATTATTTTAATGTGTTTGGATTATTTATATTTTATATTATTGATGAAATTTTCAGAATATTTGTACTGATTTTTGTTCTTGTGATTGCTGTCTTTTGTAGCAACATGCCTCCCCGAAAAGCTCCCATGCACCCATGGGAGGAATCCGGAGAGAGTTCTCCCTCACCGCTTGATCAGAGGCTAGTAGAGGCTATGATTTGGGCTTTCCAAGATATGGGACAAGGACCATATCATATTACAACTCCAGTTAGGGAATATGAGACCGGTCCTAGGAAGGACAAAGCCTAGAAGTTTCTGAAAAACAAGCCTCCTACTTTCTGAGGTAGTACAGAACACCAGGAAGTGGAGGAGTGGATCGAAAAGATCGACAACATGTTTGAGTTACTGGACATACCTGAGGAGGTCAGGGTAAAGTGTGCCTCTTTCCTGTTAGAGGGTTCCATACATAGGTGGTGGGAATCAGTGCTTCAAGTTGGGAAGCAAGAGCAGATTAAATGGAAGGACTTCAAGGTTATATTCAACGACAAATACTGCCTTGATGTTTTGGAATATGCTTGATATAGAGAGTTTATGGAGCTTGTTTTGAGGGATCTTTTTTTTGATGGAGTATTCCAACCATTTTTTTGAGTTGGTCTGGTATGCTCTAGAAATGGTCTCCAATGAGAAGATGAAGGCCCATAAGTTTGAGAGGGGTCTGTGGCCAGAGATCTATTCCCAGGACTTCCTATTCAAGATGAAAACCTATGCAGAGGTGGTTGACCGGGAGTGTATGGTGGAGATAGACCATAAAGGGAGGGATGGTTTTTCTAGGATGATATCAAGTCTAGGCAGTGTAAGCTCTTTTGAGAAGAAAAGGAAGCGGGAGGAGAAGGGAAAGAAGGGGGGTGGTAGCTCAGGCCAACCTTCTAGGCAGTTTTCTTCAGTGGCTTATGATGAGAGGTCTATCACGTGCCACCAGTGTGGGAGTCTAGGGAAAATCCAACCAGCATGCACTTTTCATTCGAAGCCTTGTTATCAATGTGGTGGTATGGGACACTTGCAGCACTTTTTCAGGATGAAACGTTCACTCCAAAGTGGGGTAGGATCAGTGGCTTCTAGGGGAGTGCCAGCTCAATCAGATCCGTTGAGGATAGGGTGATCTTGGTTTGGTGGCTGTGGTGGCAGGTTCGAATCATATTATGGGTAGATACAATTCAGGGTAGATCCATAGGCGAGCGGCCGTCCTCAGGCAAATAGTAGTCATCTTCATGCAGTGGATCAAGCACTAGCAGGATCAGAGGCGGGACCGTCAACTGTTCGAGGTACCATCTTGATTTTATATTCTATAGCTACTGATATTTTTGATACCAATGCTTCTGTTTTATTCATCTCTACCCATATTTTGAACAATATGAATTTGTCAACCAAGCTTTTTTATTTTGCGATGGAGTTGGTGACGCCGCTGGAAAAGGAGAAGGAGTAGGGTCTCAGGTTCCCATCATGTGCGCTTTCCGTGTTAGGGGTTGAGATGGAGTGAGACCTACTAGTCTTAGATATGGATCTATTTGACATAATACTTGGCATGGATTGGCTGGTACACTTTCAAGAACACATCAATTGTTATAGGCGGTGGGTCAGTTTCACGACACTTGATAGGAGTCGTCAAGTTTTCCTTGGGGATTGGGATCCTCGGTTAGGTCACGCATGACCTCTACTCCCAGAGTTGGGGAATCTTGTCTTCCAGTTATCATCGATCATGATAGAGGACAATAGTCATGATCATAAAGGTGGAATAACTCATATAGTGGATGAGTTTCTAGAGGTATTCCCAAATGATTTTTCAGGATTACCTCTGGAGTGGGACGTGGAGTTCTTGATCAATTTGGCACTGGGAACACAACCGATATCTCTTCCCTCATATTGTATGGCCCCCACCGAATTAAGGGAATTAAATATACAACTGGACTATTTAGAATCCAAAGGATTCATTCGCCCGAGTGTCTCTCCTTGGGCCGCTCCTGTTCTGTTTGCGAAGAAGGCTGACAGATCCCTCCAGTTGTGTATTGATTACTGGAAGCTGAACAAGGTAACCATCAAGAAAAAATATCCTTTTCCCTGAATAGATGACTTGTTTGATCAGTTAAAGGGGGAAAAGTGGTTTTCTAAAATATAATTGAGTTCGGGTTACCACCAACTTAGGGTGAAAGAGGAAGATATCCCAAATAAAGCTTTCTGAAGCAGGTATGACCACTTTGAGTACTTGGTCATGCCCTTCGGATTAACCAATGCTCCAACGGCCTTTATGACACTCATGAATAGGGTGTTCCACCAATATCTCGACTCTTTTTTCATGGTATTTGTGTATGAAATCCTAGTTTACTCTGGATTTGAGGAGGAGCATGAGCATCATTTGCGGATCGTGTTGGGTACCTTGCGAGAGCATCGCCTTTATGCAAAGTTTTCTAAGTGAAATTTTAGGATCAAGGAGGTGAAGTTTTTGGAGCATGTGATCTTAGAGTAGGGGGATTTGGTATACCTTGAGAAGATCAACGTGGTTATTTCATGGGAGAAACTGAAGAATATGCTTGAGATCATGAGTTTTTTCATCCTAGCTAGTTACTACATGCAGTTTGTTTGATATTTCCCTTGGCTTGCTTCTCCCATGACCATGCTCACCCGAAAAGGGTTGAAGTTTTTTTGGATCCCAGAACATTAGGAATACTTTGAGGAGATAAAGTGGTGATTTAATTCTACCCCTGTGTTGATCTTTCCATAATCTAAAAAGGGCTATGTGGTGTATTGTGACGCTTTAGGTATGGGTCTTGGGTATGTGCTTATGTAGGATAATCATGTAGTGGTGTATGGATCCTTCCAACTCTGACCACATGAAAAGAATTACCCAACCCACAACTTGGAGCTATCAGCTGTGATGCATGATTTGAAAACATGGTGTCACTGCTTATTTGAGGAGAAGTTTGTAGTCTATTCTGATCACAAAAGCTTGGCCTGCATCTTCTCGCAGAAGGACCTTAAAATGAGGCAGCGCCGTTGGATAGAGTACTTGTATGGGTTCGACTTTGACATTTTCTATACCCCAGGAAAGGGTAATGTGGTGTAGGATGATTTGAGTATAAAATTACCATTGCAAGACTTAAGTAAGTCCAGTGATGAGTGGAATCTAATGGGACTCTTTGCTCAGATGCACATGGAGACCAAGGAGCACAGTAGAGGTGTGTTCTTGGTGATCATTCAGTTGAATCCTTCTCTCTTGGAGTTTATTCACCAAGAATATCCTAGTGATGATATTTTCAGTAGTCTAGGTTGTTTCTTCATGGCGGGGAGGCGTCTTCTGATTGGTCATCGTCTCCCGAAGGCATTTTATTCTTCAAGGGTCGTTCAGTAGTACCATCGTCTCTGCAGAAGGTGGTGATGCAGGATAGCCACCAGTCTCAGTGGGCTGTCCATCCAGGTGCCACCAAGATTTATTATGATGTGCGATGACAATTCTGGTGGCTAGGTATGAGACGAGACATAGCTGACTTCATGTCTAGATGCTATACATGTCATTAGGTGAAAGTGGAGCACTAAAGGCCCTCTGGTTTGCTCCAGCCATTACCCATTCTTACCTAGAAGTGGGACGAGGTTTCCATGGACTTCATTGTTGGCTTACCTTGTACAACTTGGGGTAATAATTCCATATAGGTAGTAATTGATCATTTGACTAAATCAGCCCACTTCATTCCAATAAAGGATACAACTAAAGTGGATTAGTTGGACCAATTGTATCTTCATTAGGTGGTAAGGATTCATGGTGTTCCATCTGCAATTGTCTCAGATAGAGACCCCTATTTCACTTCTCGATTTTGGGAAGGCCTTCAGAAGGCCTTGGGGTCTTAGATTAAAATTAGCACAACATACCATCCTCAAACGGATGGTCAGACAGAGCGAGCGAATCAGATTTTGGAGGAAATTCCCCATGAATGTGTTTTGGAATTTTGAAGTTCATGGGATATCCATTTGGTATTGGTTTAATTTTCTTATAATAATAGTTACCAATCCTCAATTCAAATGGATCCTTTTGGGGTGCTCTATGGTCAGCCTTATCGGTCCCCCCTATGTTGGGATGATGTAGGTGAGACTTAACTATTGGGGCCGAGCCTTGTGCAGGAGACGTATGAGAAGGTCAAGTTGATCAGGAAAGGCTTGTTGACAACTCAAAGTCATCATAAATATTATGATGACCAGAGGTGTTAAGACCTAGAGTTTTCTGTGGGTGATAGAGTATTCTTGAATGTGCCCCCTCGTCTAGGCCATCGTCGATTGAGAAAGCAACAGAAGCTGACACCATGGTATGTCAGTCCTTTTGAGATCACCAAACATATTGGTATGGTGGAATGAAAGTTGTCCTTACTTTCTCAATTGACTTCCATTCATGATGTCTTCCACATCTCCCAGTTTAAAAAGTACAACCTGAATCCATCCCATGTGCTAAATTATGAAGAACTGGAGATAGAGCCCGATTTATTGGTGTTTAAGCAGCCAATGTGAATTGTGGACTCCAAATAAAAATTTATTCTAGGGAATAATATTCCTCTAGTTCTATTCCTCTAGCAACATGGGACTGATGAGCATGAGACATGGGAGTAGAAGTCTTGGGTCAAAGAGCAGTTTCCATTTTTCTTATCTAATCAGACATCAAGATGAATTTCCGAGGGAAGAAAGTTTTTATGGTGGTAATAATTGTCACATACATGACTTATTTTAAAGCTATTTTTCATTTAATTTCTATTATTTCTTTTTTTTGTGGGGTTTTTCCATGTATTTTTGGAGAAAATAGTGGGTTTTCAAGATTTGGGCCAAACCGTGAGCCCATTTCTAGATTTAAAAACAAATTTTTTTTCTTTTATAAATCCTTCATTTTTCAAAAATTTTCATCCATTATAATTTCTAATTGGTCTACCCTAACCTATTAAAACCACCATGTATATTTTGACCCCTTATGAACTAATTATCATTTTGGATTTGGGTGATTTAGTTAGGCATTGGGCCAACCCGTGAGACCATTTCCTACTTTAAAAAAAATTTAATTCTTAAATATCTCATTCATTTTTAATTTTTTTCTGTGATTACACCTCCCACTCAAAGAAAACATCCCTATACACGCCCCCATGTTCATTTATCCCTCTTTGGATCTCTTTTACATCGTGGATTAGGGAGAAATTTCTCAGGGTTTCTCAAATAATCTATATTTGAGAAGGTAATTTGTTTCATCCATAAATCATTCAATTTTAACTCTTTTCCCCCATTTTAGTCCCCACTTGACATAATCAGACTCATTCAATCCTACCTATCAGTTTTGGTTTCTTTGAGATTCAACATTTGGTGGATTTGGGGTGATTTCTTCAAGATCTCTCTAGTAAGTGGGTTTCCTTCCTCCTCCCATTTACTTAGGGTTTCTCACATTTTCTTAGGGTTTCTTCCATTTTTCTTGAATTTCCTAATGTCTAGAAGGTATGGATTCTAACCTAGGGTTTTATCTTGGGTTTCTTGGTCTAATATTGTGGTTTTAGGTTGGATTTAACTTCCTTGTGGTGCGGTGGTGGTGCGGTTGAACTTTTGCACAAGGATTTGAGGGTTTTGACACTTGTGGTAAGTGGTTCCATGTGTAAGCACTGATAGATGAGTTAGAATTTCTTTATTTATATTTTTATCATAATACCCATTCATTTTCATTACTGTTAAAATTGGTTTTGGTGGCATTTGTTAAGCAATTGATTTTTAAGTGCCAATTTTGTGTGAAAATGGGTGTTTTACATGTCCATTCAATGTTATACCAATTGGGGATGTTTTATAAATCATGTAATGGTTTTATTAAAATGTTTTAGTGCTTCAAATTATATTTTTGGGTAATATTGGTGTGAAATTGGTTTTCAAAGAGGTATTTTAAATAGATTTAATGTGCAAAGTTTGGTGGTATACCTTGAATCTATTTTATGAAAACATTTCATGGTTTATTGAGTTGTGTAAATGGTAAAAAGTGTGTGTAGCTACTATTTTGAGTGTGTATGAACATAAATGGAGTTTTTATGTGTAAATATTTTTTTTGAAACATATAGAAATTGTTTGATCACAAGGGGGGAAACCCGGGTATCTAGGTGGGAAGATGTTTTCTGGTACACTAGTGATCCAGAGTGATTTTATCCCCATTTCACTTAGCAATTTTGACATTGAAAACACTAAAAAAACTATATTGATGATTATTTGGGACCAATAGGTTGTGTTTATATTCCCTACTAGTGTATCATGAACAGGAACAAATATTTCTATGGTTACTTTACATCGAGGTATGAGGTACATGGGGCCCAAGAAAAACTAGTGCCTTGGGGTGTCCCTGAGATTGGTGCTCGTTGAATATTTTATCTTTATATTTGAATTACGGTGGATTTGGTTGGATAATAAAGTATCTTACATTTTTTATTGAAACGTGTTCAATCTTTGAAATTTCACTTTGAAAATTGTTTACCTTTAAAAGTTTCATTCTTTAGAAAGTATTTCCACCACTTCTTGTTTAACAAAACTGGCATACTTTTTATCTTGTATTACTTACTATATGGAATATATTGGTGGTATTATATTGGTATTAGGCTCACACCCTAATTACACCCCTTGTGTCTAAGTAGAATTGATCATGTCAGATGCAGGTAAAGGCAAGGCCTTGGGTGATGGCTGTTCGGGTTGCTAGTTTCTTCCCTTGGTGTGGTGTTGTGGAGACGACTTGTGGGTGATAAACCCTTGTTGTGTGGAGTCCCTTGGGCTGTTTTTCTAATAATTTTTTGTATATTTGTACCTCTTGTGTCATGTTTAAATCTATGCTTTCAGTTCTGGATTTTATTCAAGGCATGTTTGGCATAAATTTTCAGATTTGGTTTATTGATTGTTTTTTGTTGTTAAATGGTTCTAATCTCAGGTAAATCATTACCAAACCATAATACATGATACCCGGGAACTTGTACCTACCTGTGGGGATAGGGAAATCCCTTAGGGCCTTTATATGGGCCGAGTTTGGTGTCATTAATGATGGATACCATATTCAGTTCGTGAAAAATCCTTTCTTGACTTATTCAATTAATTTCTTATACTTATAACGCACCCAACGTATCCTATCTCACCAGGAGCATATGATGTCACAATTTTTATTAATACATAAATGTATACAATTCATGATATACATTAATAATTTAAGTATTTATTTTGGGGTATAATTCATAAGGAAGGTACACACACATGCACACAATCATTAACTCCAGGTGGTCCAGACCAACCCCCCAAAGTGATGGCTTGCATCCATTTACTAGAGTCAGTCAGAGACCCACAATTTCATCCCCAACCCATAAAAAACCCCCCAAACCCACTGTTATAGTACCAAATAGTGTCCTTCCACAATTCCTTGCCACATTCTGCTATAATGCACCACAAAAATACTGTTATAATTCCCTCACTGAAGTTGGAGCTACAGTTCACTCACTACAATACACTACTACAACACCCAACTACAGCCCACGATTACAGTAGCTACATAGTGAATCAAAAATTTTGCTATGGCCAAGGCTCGACCCCGAGTCTCTGGGATGTGGAGGCCACAACTGAGTACCACTCAACCATGACTCAGTCCAATACACATGCCCGTTGATAGGAATTTCCAATGGAACATATTATATATGGATTTTCTATTGCCTAGTTAGTCCTTATAATTACACTTCTTAGAGATTAATTAGTGTGAACTATTGTAAATGTGGGTGCCCTAGACCCAACTTTATCAATACTTTTTGATTACCATTTCATGTATACAGATAGATATGCATGATGCACTCTTACCATTATAGTGTATACATTTTTAGGTCCACTATTTAATACTAATTTCCATAGATTAATTATCACATCAAAAGCTTATAGAAGATCCTAGGATATAATGAGAACCTTGAGATACTATGAAATTAATCTTAAATATATGTCCTATGGTCTAGATACATCATACTGACTGGACACAGTTGATGTTTGACTATCAGGTGCTAGGGGCTCATAAGCATTGAGACTTTTTCTCATGAAGTTTGCACTTGGTGATCTCTATTAGGTGAGATCATGAGAAAAAACCTGCCAATAGGAACACCACATATTTCAGGTATCATTGGTTGTTACTATATATGAACATGAGTATTGGTCTACTGACTTGAGATTATTATCAATGTGTGCCATTTTATTGTGTACTTTGATGAAATACAAAAACTGTAATAATGGAATCTTGGAGAGGTAGCTTGTGTTGGGTGCATTATTGGTGGCATGGAATTGGTTGAATGATCAAGATAGAATTTTTCGCTTCCGAGTTGAGTAAGTAATATATCTTGGGTTTGGATATTCCGGATGATAGTACCTTCAGAAATCCTTGACCAAGGTAGTCAAAGGTAAGTCTGTACAGTTAGATTAACAAATAATAAAACAATAAATGACGATGACATAAGTGTGCATCCTACTTTATGAGATATCAAAAGACAAAGATATTATATTACACAGTACGTGTTCGTAGGTTGGTAGTCGTTGCTATGACTATTCCTTATTTTTTAGGGGTATTGATGGGTTTTTAGACTCCACTCTTGGTTTGTAAATATTATTCAATGCTATCAAGATAAGGGCCTATAGGTCCTTGCACAATAGCGTATTCAAGAATTTTCCTTATTCTGGTGAATAAGTATATAGGACATGGTGGTCCCCACCATGGGGTCCAAGAGTTGTCCAAGTCATCGATCATCGATGAATAAATAAATTCATCATTATTAAAGTATAGAGTAATTGGGTTGAATTTATTTATTAAAATTATTCACAAGGTATTAAGTGTATACAAAAAAAAATATTATTCAAAAAAAAATTATTTTAATATTCTAGGTTCATTTAATATTAGACAGAATTATGAGTCGAGTTAAATGACTTGGTTTTATCACATAATATATTTAATTATATATTACAAGGATGTTATAAAATATAAATAATATTTATGATGTAGTTTAGTTTGTTATAAATTTATTTATTGCTTATTTAGTGGGCATTTTATTTCTGGGGGTTGGGGAACCCTTTTTGGGTAATTGAGTAAGCTACAATATAAGCTAGAGAGAGACTCATTTCTGTTGCACTATTAATTTCAATAGAATAAGAGCCTCTCTATCATCCCACTTTCTAGAGATAGAGAGAGAGAGAGAGACTTTCTTTGAGCGACCAGTCTAAGGTGCCTTTGACGAATTAAAGGCACGCGATCATGGTAATTGTTGCGACATCGAAGAGATCATTAGAGATCTGTGCTAACACCCAGAATTCGACGAACGACATGTGTGCAGATTCTTGGAGTTTGTGTGGATAATATAGAGGGGTTTAGATTCAGATCCTTTGAGAAATGATCACCAACGATGATCTGCAGTTGAGCGCACTCCAATTCAGAATAAGTGTTCTATTTAATTCACGTGAGATCCTCAGACTGTACCAGAGATAATATCTCTAGAGATGACAAGTTCCATCACTCCAGTGATAAAATTTTTAAATTCTTTGACACACCGTCTTCCTCTACGCACCCTGGTACCTACAATTGGTATCATAGAAAGCATGTGAATTTTATGAGATAAGAAAAAAATTAATTTGATTTAAATTAAGTAGATGGTTTTAATTCGGTCCCAATAGATCTGACCACACTTTGATAGAATTTCAGATGACCAAGTTATGGTCTTCCAAAAAAAATTTATGGATCATTTGTAGTTTTATTTTTGGTATTTACATTAAATTATATTTTATATACACATTTTAATTTACCTAAATCCAGTTTCCATTCATAATTCTGGTCATCCCGTAAATCAGGCCAGGTTCCAGCCAGACACCAAATGTTGAAACAATATTTTCTTGTTGCGAAAAACTAAATAAATAATATTATTATTATCTATAAAGACTAATCACATAGACTTAAGAAAAAAATAATAATATAAAAATAGGTGGTAGTGAAGACTTGGAAAAAAAGAAAGAGGGTAGACGGTTTTGGTTTTTCAATAAGCCTATGATTATGCATAGAAGTTAACAAAAAATTTAAAAATGGATTGGAACCTCCCTGTCGGCCATTTTCTTCTCAGGGAAGCAAGACCACAGGTAGCTGATCCACCCTTTGTCTAGTGGAAGATCCGGTTAATCAATGCAAAAAATGTTCGTTCCTCCTTCCACCAGTGTCCACTCGAGCGTGCCACCCTCCTGAGTCAACCGCTACCTCCTGCCAGTGTTCCACCCGCCTGGTATTCCTATCCTAGAGTAGCGTGTACCACCACCCATGGATCCACTAAGTCATCCCACGACTTCCTCCTCCGTGCCAGCCACACAACCCGGGACCGCCGATTAGCAGCCACACCCTGCCAGACCGAGCTTATAATGACCCTACTCTTTATTTCACATAAATACATGATTTATTACA
The DNA here is from genome assembly GCA_963277665.1 of Viscum album. NCBI lineage: Eukaryota > Viridiplantae > Streptophyta > Magnoliopsida > Santalales > Viscaceae > Viscum > Viscum album. The sequence continues at coordinate 489,790,101 of OY728131.1, read as the reverse complement.
TAAGATTACACTTAATACAATATGAAATATGGATAAGTATAGTGTATTTAGGAATTAGGTAATTGACATAACAACTTAAAACAAGGAATATAACAACTTTATTGAAAACTTTTTTAACATGCTCAAAATATTCCTTCGTACTTAACACTACATGAGATAATCTGAGGACATACATAAGAAAGGGGTGAGCTATAAAGCCCAGTAAGGGAATAAACATGGAGTAACATGAAGAGAAAAATATATGTTAGATAACAGACATATCAATGGGGAATAAAAGGAACATGAATAATAAGGCATGATATAGCATGATAATCATAACATGAGAATTATGGAAACATCTTAAAACAATGCATTATAAACATAGGTCAAGGATAACTACCAAGAAATCATGATGGAAAAATTCACATAAAGGAATAAGGTTCACTCTATGTCCCAACATGATGTCTCATGATATTAAACATTACTCAATGCATTGGAGCGCTATATAATTCTGGGTGCACCCATCACTTTCATTTCATTCTCATGCCTAAGTGTTTGACATAGATCATACAACATGGATTCATTCATCATCACATTTTATTCCATGATTAAGGAGTGTGGAATAAATACATGTAAGTCCCAATTCAAATAAGTATAAGTGTATAAAGGTTAACAATGTTGATATGAAATGGGTATGGTATTCACTACACAATTGTTTTGACATGGAAAATCACGGTGGAATTTCGGTATTACAATGACATCACTTAAAAATTCATAAAATGGGATGATGATAGAAAAATGAGTCTCTAATAATTTTTACATAAAATGGGTAGTAATAGGGACATGTAAAGGCATATCCCAACACATAGAATTGGAAATATAAGGCATAAGATAATAAATAAACTTGAATAAAGAAGATAAGGTGAGGATCCCTTACTAAATTTTTGTATGGTAACGAGTGTACATAAAGGTTCATGGGATGGATTAATGAGAGTAAATGGGGTATCTCATCACATGGATGTAAAATGTATAGTAATAGGGTTATATGAAAACATACCCCAAAAAACACAAAATGAGACTAAGAAGTGTAACATAAAAGAGGAGCTTGAATGGAAATGAGAAGAGCGAAATACCTTACTTGAGTATGCGACTCTAAATGCTTGGGAGGAGATTCTTCAAAGATTGGGGGAACATTAGAAGGACTCTAGAGAGGGGAAGAAAGAGTAAGGACATGCTCCAAATATTTTTAGTGAATAGAAATAGGAGTTTGGGTGTGTTTATATAGGGAGTGAGTTGGTATTTCTTTATTATTTCTCAAACTTAGGTTTTGGACTCTATATAATAAAATAACCAAATCCACAAAACTCACATTGGTTTTCACCCACATTTTCTACCAAATTGGAGTGGTTTTCATTATTTTATAAGGATTAAGTCCGAAATTAATAAAATAATAACCTTTTTTATGTGTAAGTGAGTCACATTATTAAAGAAATGATTTTAAAACCTTAAAATATATTAATGGTTTTGGAGGATTCATAAAGGTTTTATAAAATTAACAAAATAAACATAAAATCACATTATTTTTAAGGAAAAACATATATTTGGTCATGGATCCCAATTATAGTATTTATTACATCAATTTTGGGTCATTATGATGTCATAATACACAAAGTATATTTATATGATATTTAATTTTTACCCGAAAATTCAGCTGTTTCAGAAAATTATAAAAAATACACCATTAGATAATTTCAAAATTATAATTCCAAAAAATAATATTCATTTTATCTAAATAATTTTCTAAATATGTCAATTTTTACTTTTAAAACAATAACCAACATTTATTGAAAATATGATGTTTTTTGGCAATAAAAGTTTTCAAACCCTCATAAAAATTACATTTAACTTCCTAAAAATTATATGATCATCTATATATAATAAAAATTATTTAATAGTAATATTTTATTAAAATATTTTTTATTTCAAAAATCCATTAATTCATCAAAATAAATTCTTAATTAAATTTTAATATTACCCAAAAAATACTATTTGTGTTTTATTATATCTAAATAAAAATCATTAATAAAGTAACACTAATAGAATGAAAATATATTCATTATTATATAAAAAATATTTTACATACTCATATTTCTAGGGTATTGATACATTTCTCTTTAATACACCATCAAATTCCTTAAGAATAAGGTGCGTGACGTTGAGACTTTTATGGGGGTGGTTCGACGTACATGGTTTGAGTCGTGATATCAATTAGCTTGAAATTATCCCATAAAAAATTTCACTCATGCTTAATTTGTTTGATCTTAGATTGAGCTTGGTCAAGGGTAAATCCTAGAGATTCTATCTCCCTTGGAAGCTCCGATAAATGGGCTTCGTAGGGTATGATCCTACCGGTTGAGGTCATCACATTCTTTGTCTGTGTTAATTGGATTTATTAAAACCCTATATTTATACTAATCATGTGATCACTGTTCAATGAATATTTTAACCATGGTAAAGATGCTTAATAGTCATTTCAATCTGATCGGGTATAATAAAACAAAATATGTGCATGTGTTTTCTATAACCATATCACATAATAAGACATTTAATTAAATCAATAGGGGAATTTATTTATAACAGTTTGGGTCGTTACAGAGCCGACTGGTCGCCCGAACAACCACTTGTAGGTCGCACTACCATAGGTTCCTTCCTGGGTCTCTAAGGCACCATGCAACACCTTACTGGTTCCTTCAGCCACCCTGAGCACTATAGATTTTTAGCTTGTGGGTTCCCAATAGTGAGGTACCCTACTACACTTTTATCTCAGTTTCCATGCGTACTGTTGGACTCAAACTACCCTGCCTAACCCAGAACTGTCTTGCACGGGCCTGCGTGGGGTCAGTCGGACTTGCACAGGCCTTGCGCAGAGTTTTGGGTCCCAGGTTAATCAAAATTAATTTAAATTTAGAATTAAATTAAATTAATTAAAATATTAATTTGTTCTTTAAAATATAATATTTTAATACCTGGATAGAAAATTAATTTAATTCAGGTATTAAATTGAATTAATTAATTAATTAATTTTTTCTATTAAAATTAAATTATATTTATACCGAATAAAATAAAATATTTTAATTTTATTAATTCATTTAATTTATTTAAATTTCACTTATACTTAATTTTTTTTGCAATTTAATTTTTATTACGCTTTTACCTTTACCCATTGACTGGTCTTGAGAAATTGACCAACCGATGTATGTTTTCTTTATTTTATTTAATTATTTAATTGTGTGTGATGATTGTAATTAAATAAGATGGTTTGCACATCATTATTTTTTCGATCAATATGTATAAGGGTCCACACATCCAATTTTATCTATCTATATTTTGCACTCCTGAGACTCCCTCACCTTCATGCGAGTATTTTTGTACAATAAAGAAGACAATGTATGTTGTGTACCATGCCAAGTCAAGGCGTAATACAGATGAGCAGTGGGCACTAGACGATGGCGAGTAGTATCATGAGTCAAGCTACAACTTAGGTATGATTCCCCTAGGTCATGGTTGATCCATTAAGTTTAAATGGATCAACCAATATTAAATTCTCAAGACTAATTAGGTATTTTTATTTCCATTATTCATTTTTTTATTATTTTATGAATTTTCATGATAGCAAGAAACACATAAAATAATAAACAGTAAAATGCATAAAGAAGTGATGTATGTTTTTTATTAATGTTTATTTGTGATCATGATATAATTGTATGAACAGATTAATAGAAATATATTATATTTTTTGAGAAAAATATAAAAACACTCAAAGAAATATTAAGTCACAAAACACCTTCTATCATTTGAATTTGAACAAAATCGGGTGTTCGGGGTGCTCGTCATCCAAAGTTAAGGGTGCCTATTACTACTTGGGAGTTCTTATGAGAGTGATGGGTTGAATTAACTAGATTTGAAGACAAATAAGTATCCAAATCTAGATTTCTCAAAATTTAGATTCAAGCATTGAGTAAATAATATTTATGATTTTAGAAGTCAGGACTTCACTCAACAGATCAAGGAGCCGCAAGTTAATGCGGCTGACCAGTCAAACTCCTACCTTGAACTCTCCAAGTAGTGACATAACCAAATCTTGTAGAATATGAGGGGAGGTTCAAGGATCCTTAACACCAGAATACTCAATTGATAGAGTATTCCGATTATAGTACAAAGTATTTCTAGAGTTTGTTAAAATAATGAGAGACATTTAATGATTTAATCAATCAATCAATAATGTATAAATCAATAATCAAGGTAAAATCACTTATCTCCCAGTTTTTATTTTTACAATAAATGAAAAGTAATACCATAAGATATACTACGATAATCATTGGTCAAAGTCAATTTTCTATTCAACACGAGTCTCCAAAGATCAGTACAAGTGCTTGCGCATAATACTATGATATAGTAAATTCAAGCTATTGGTTTCCCAATACCTGTTAAGCCACCTCAGGAAGTGAGGGTGTAAAAATGCTTATAGGAGATCATGTATGATGCACATGATGGTTTTTCTATAATTCTATCATCAACATTCGATGTGATTTGAGAATAAAAACATTGGGACAACAATGATTTTACATGTTGGCTCATCTCTGAGAAGCTTGTGTGGAGAAAGTGAATCAAAAATATAAAAACTGATGATTACACTAGTATGTGTAAAGTGAAAGATGAATCACGATATTTCAATGAATCCATTTTTCATATCATTTTCACCCAATTACTCCAGTTTCGTTTAAGAATAAAAAATGAATTGTTTGGAGAAAAACGATTCATTATCTTTTGAGTAAGGTTCACTAAGAAAACAATAACTTAAAGAAATTATAATCTTTAATTCTTATAGTAAGCAAGTTGAAAGAAAAGGAGAAAATTACAATGGAAAGCGAGATGACAAAGACACATTCACAATATCATTCAATGAAATAGGTATTAAACATGTGGTTATTTGCTTCGCATATCATGAAATTAATCAATGAAAGTTCACAAGCAATGAACTGAATCGAAGAAGCAAGTAATATCTTCTTTTTTAGGATAATTCATCAATTAAAAGTATTTTTTCTATCATACTTCTTAGGTATTGAATAAAATATTCCTATAACATATTTTTATTTGAATACAGTAAACAAGTATAGAAACATCACTATAAGTAAGGGTTATTCTCCAAGCTACTGAGAAATGGTGTTTCCTAAGTCAGTGGTGAAAAGTACACATAATCTAATTTCTAAGTGAATGGTCCTAGTATACATTTTATTGAGTATTACCAAAACATTTATCTTGCATTCCCTTTAGAAATAAGGATCCATTATTCCAGTTCAGGAATGAATGTTGTTTTTGGTTTTTAATACTCAACCAATAGTTTAGTGATACATGAATCATAGGTAATACATGATGAATATAAAATGCAAGACTAATATACCTAGTTGTGGAAAGATAATTCTTTTTCAAGTAAAACTAAAAGTGGGTATAACAACCCATAATTTTCATAAATAAATATTACATCTAAATAGAATAATATTCATTATATAATATAATAAAAGCATGCTAGAACTGTATAGGTTTAGTGTATTTTGAAACTTGGAAACATAAAAAATTGATTTATAAACATCTCATGCTTATTACTTCATAACTGGAACCCCTTTTTACATATCTTACTTAATATATTTCTTAATATAATGGGGAAGAGAAACATAATAAAGGGTGAATTCAAGTTCTTAGTAAGAGTAATAAGGGAAGATAACATAATCATAAGGGCATAAGAATATGAAAAATAACTTTTAAAAATTATATCATGCATATCAAGGATCATGATATTGAGTCATGAAATAAATCATAGAAGTTTATAAGGCATGAATTATAAAATAATCCAAGAACATAATTTATGGGAGTATAACATAAGACATGAAATTTTGGAATACACATAAGCATAGAAAATCATTTTCATATTAGACATGGCTCACTGTCAAGACCATCATAGTAGAAAAATTCCCTTACTGAACTGAGTTCAGTACTTGTTCCAGCCCTATATTACTAAACTGAGTTCACTTCCTGTTAAAGTCCTATCTATCTCATGAGATATAAATATTTATCCAATGCATTAGAAGGATATATAGGTACCATCCATCATATAATGAAAACCACACATATGTGTTCCACAAGAACATAAATCATTCATCATATCAACACCCATAAAAATAAATGAGTTTCATAAACATTTTATCATAACATAACTTATGGAAAAAAATAGAATGCATAAGCATCATTCAATCATAAACATAAACCATTCATAGGAAGAATAATAATGATATACTTGTATAATATCACCAGTAAAACATAAATAACATCAAATTATTTTTCTTATATGGAAAATGATTTTGAAATATCACTTGAAATAATTCTTGAGGAAAATATCCTTTCCATTTTGAAAACATTTTTTTAAAAGACATGCAATTATAAAATAAAAAATTTTCTTTGAAAAGAACATTGTAATATTATAAAGGAATATTTAAGTCATTAAAGCATCATGAAAGTAGAAAAATCCATTCATGCTGTATAAGTTAAAAAATAATTCCTTTCGTATTTTTGCTAGAGAAGTCACAAAGTACCTCATTTATAAATTGAAAAAATATTCCTTTCAAAGCGTTTAGTAAAAACTAACACATGTGTAAAAATATATTTAAACAATTTTAAAAGAATAGTATAAATATTTTTGAATTTTTTTAGGAAACATGAAAATGGAAGAGAAATATTCCCTATAAGATACTTACATATAAATAATTCTGAATAATAATGAGATTGTGAAATTAACCCTTACCTTTGGTCTGATTTCCTTCATATATATATGAAACCATTGTATAATAATTTAAAGAATGTTATTAACTTATTATAGAACTATATTAATATTTATGATATCATATATTATCCTCTTATAAAATCTTATCACCCATTTGTTAATAACTTTTCATTATTACCCTTCTTTTGGGTGTTAACTACTTCATTTTCCTATATATGTTTTATTGTATAAGTCCCAATTTTTGTGCATAGGATATAGTTAAATAATTTACAGAATGATATTAATGTAATATATATCATATTTAATCATTATATACATCTATATAATTATTCTTGAATTATGAACATGGAAAATGAATCACATCGCATCATGGAGATGGTAATCCATACATACGCACAAGCGATGATATCATTCCCTTAATGGTGAAATGGTAAGGAAGTGGATGATATATTAATTTTTTTTACATAATCAACATAAATTTATAATTATCACACACACACACACACACACACATATATATATATATTATTTCCATCATTATACCCATCCAAATAAAGTGGTGATGAAAAATAGATTACACCACGACGTGGAGATAGTAAGCCGTACGTACGCACACACGTTGCTTTTGTTTTTCATAGGATGGATAAAAGGTGGAATATGATTTTTTTATAATCATAATAAAATATCATCATATAGGTGATACTATAGTTATTACTTTAGAATAGAAACAACACATGGATATGAAGTATAAGAAGAAATAATCTTGAAGGAGTCAGTAAAGATGATTACCTCTTCTTTGGTGAACTTTCTTTATATATCCTCTTAGGGACAATAGGGTTGATCTTTTGAGAAGACCAGAACCTATAGAATTTGTCTATGGAAGTTAATAAGATAAATTGGTAGGGTATAGTCATTCTTTAAGGCTCAATGTGATGTGAAAATTGAGGGAGGGGGTTCCCTTTTATAACTGAGGTGAGGGGCACTTTTGGAATTTTAAAAAATATTAATCTATAATAAATTAAATCTCAATAAAAATACCAAAAATAGGTAATGGTTTCTAAGATAAAATGAGATAAGGTTTTAATATCATAAAAAAATAGATTTTAGGCATGTTTTGGTATTATTTTAAACCATATCATTTTGATTAACCCTTAGTTAACCTATTTTAATTTTAACTAATCTAACAACTTTTTTCAATATTAAAATGTTGTAATTTTTACTTATGTGATGTAAATTATACCATAAATAAAAAATTTGTAATATTTTAGAATATATTATAATTATTTTTTATTTTTAAATATGTTTTATTATTTTTAAATAATTTAATAAAATATTGTTTTGATAAAATATCATTAGTTTCAATTTTGATACTATTCATTACTTGGACTTTTAAAAATATCAAGATGACAATTTAACTTCGAATAAAATATTTTATTATATCCCTAATAGGTCAATGTAATCTGTAAAATTTGTTAACAACATTAATTATATCAAATTTTATCAAATTTAATATTTTTTGTAACATTTATTTGATATTTCCATTAATAAAATAATTATCGCATCAACGTTGTGTAATTATTTAATATACTTATTTTTTTACTAAAAATTAAAAATAAAATACCAAGATGAAGATAAATCTTATAGATTTCAGAATAATATTTATATTTCAATATATATTTTTATTAATTATATATTAAAAATGATATATTATTTAAAACATGAACATGACATCTTTGAATTTTTATTAAATAAAATATTATAAATTTTATAATCTCATCTAAGTGGCCCAAAAAGTAAAAAATAAATTTATATCATGAAAATATATTTATTAAGATAAAAATTTAAATTTAAATTCATTCATAACATACCTTTTCCCCCATGTGGACACATAAGGGATATTTAAGACAAAGAAAGTGACATTTTGTGACTTTCTTTGATTTAAATATTATATAAGTCATTTTCATAGAAATGTGTCCATTAAAAAACTTAATTTAGATCCTTAGGTGTTAAGGGTCGAATCATATTCATCCAATAAAACTTGGTCATGTGTTAGGGTCATTTTATAGCTCTTATCATTTTATTTTTAACCTAAATTACCCAATTTACCCTTTACCATGGTAACAAAATTTACCAAGGTTACCATTCATATTGGTGAAAAATAAAAGGGAAATATTAAATAAATTTTTACCTTATGAATCCAAATTTTTCATAATTCAAAACATAGAAGTTTCAGAATTTAATTTAATATAAAATCGATAAAGTTCCATGAATAACAGTATTTCAAAAAAATGCCCTTTTTAAAACATGAAATGTTTTTATAATAAATTTGCGTATAAAAATCCTTTCCAAAAACCATAATTGAATTATTTTAAATTAAAATTAAATAATTAAAATTTAAAACTAATCCAAAACATAATTTGACCTTGTAAAGACTTTAAAAGGAAATACAATTTTCAATACAAACCAATATTTTAAGAATAAATGTTTTCAAAAAATTATAAAATAATTTTATGATAATTTTGACATTATGAATTAAAAAATGAAATTAATTTTTTCAAATATATTTTTTATAACTTCTAAAAATTAATATTCACTCATAAAAAGAAAATAAACCCATTTTTGAAGAATAAAGTTATTTTACTAAAAATTATTTGATTATTTTCTAATCACTTACCAATACATTCACATTGAGTTGGAAATTTATTTTTATTTTATAAATTAGTTATTCATATTTATTCCTGCCAATTTAATGACTAGGTTATAACAATCATTTTACACTAATAGTGTCTCATGGTTCGTTTAAACTCACAGTTGCGTGCAACACATGATATTAAAGAATTAAAATTATTTAAAGAGAAATATTTATTAAAATATCTTGGTATTACATTATACCCCCCTTAAAATTAATTTCTCCCTAGAAATTCATCACTTGGATAAAAAAAGATGAGGATACCTCTACCTCATCACATCCTCAGGTTTCTATGTAGCTTTCTCAAATTGGTAGTTCAACCATAAAACTTTAACCAAGAGAGTGGTCTTGTTTCGTAGAACTTTTTCTCTATGATCCAAAATCTATATTGGTTGTTCTTTATAAGAAAGATATTTTTATAGAGGTATGAATTCTGAGTTTAATACATGTGAAGAATCAGGTATATACTTTCTTTGGAGAGATACATGGAACACATTATGAACTTGAGAGAGATTCGGTGGAAGTGCCAATCTATAAGATACTTTTCCAACATAATCAAGAATTTCAAAAGGACTGATATACCTAGGTATTATCTTTCCCTTATTTCCAAATATCATCACTCTATTTCAGGGAGATATTCGTAGAAATATATTGTCACCCACTTTAAACTCTAGGTCTTTTCATCAATTGTCAGCATAACATTTTTGTCAAATCTGAGCTACTATTATGTTCCATTGAATAGATCTAACCTTATAGACCATTTCCTCAACTAGATTAGGACCTAATATCTTTATTTCCCCAACTTTATTCCAACATGTTGGAGTTTTACACTTATTACCATAGAGGTCTTCATAAGGATCCATCTGCATACTAGACTGAAAGCCATTGTTGTATAAATATTCTACCAAAGGTAGGTGTTGATACAAACCACCTTTGAAATCCATAGAGAAAGATCTTAACATGTATTATAGAGTTTGATTTTTCCTCTTAGAATAAACTTATATCTGAGGATGATAAGAAGTTATTAAACTTAACTCTTTATCCAAAACCTGCTTAAGACTTCTTCAGAACTTTGAGGTAAACCTCAGATCCCAATTATATATAATGGAAAGTGGTACTCTATGAAATCTCACCACTTAATATATATTTTGGAAAGCTGATAAAGAGATAAATCCTCTCTAATAGTAATGAAGTGTGATAACTTTGTAAGGCGATCAAATATAACTCATATAACATTATGATTTTTAGATGTTTTGGGAAGCTCGATGAAAAAATCCATGGTGATGTTTTCCCATTTCCATTCTGGTATGGGTAATGGTTGTAACATCCCCTTAGACTTCTATCTCTCATCCTTAATATGATGAAAAACCAATCACCAAGAAACATATTATGAAATATCTATATTCATTCTATCCAACCACAAATAATCTTTTAGGTCTCTATACATCTTGGTGCTTCTAGGATGAATAGAGAACGATGAAAAATGAGCCTTATACAACAGATCATTCTTTAAATCTGGTATGAGAGGGACACAAACAAGGTTCCTGAACCATATTATTCCATCAAAATAAAAGTTAAAATTAGGAACATTTTCACCTTCTTTTGTAGCTCTACATCTTCTTTCTATGCCTCCTTAATATTCACTTGTATAGATGGTTGAACATTCATTTGAGAAAGATAATATTTATCCCCTTACTTTATGATTACCAGATTCATCCTTTGTAAATCCATAAATATTGGATATTTTTTTATCCTAATCATAGATAGGCTAGCATGGTCCTTTAAACTCAAAGTATATGCCACCTTGTTCTCTTTCCTAGGGTGGTAATGTATTGAGTAGTCATAATCATTAATCAACTCCAACCACATTCTTTGATGCATATTTATCCCCTTTTGAGTAAAAGTATACTTTAAAATTTTATGATCAGTATATATGTCTCACCTTTATCCATAAAGATAATTTCTCCATATCTTTAATGAAAAATTACCACAGATAAATCCAAATTATGAGTTTGGTAATTTTTCTCATGGATTTTCAATTGTCATGGGGTATAATCTATCACTATATAATTTTGCATGATAACACATCCCAACCCCTTATTTAATGCATCACTATAGATCACAAATATTTCTCCACTACAGAGTAGTGTGAGAACAGGTGCACTAACTATCCTTCTTTTCAACTCCTTGAAATTATCTTCACATTATTACATCTATATGAACATTAATCATTTATGAGTCAACTTGGTGATTGGATTAGATAATCATGATAAATATTTCACAAAATGTCGATAATATCTATCCAAACCAAGAAAACTTCGGATATTAGTTACCTTTTTTGGTCTAGGCCAATGCTCAATGACTTCCATCTTTGCTGGATCCACAGATATATCCTCTCTTGAGATTATGTAACCCAAAAATGAAATCTTATGAAGAAAAAATTCACACTTGGTAAATTTTTCATAAAGAATATCCTTTCTCAGGGTTTTTAGTACAATCATTAAGTGATCTTCATGTTCTTCCTATCTATTTGAATATATAAGTATATTTTTTATAAATACTACCACAAATTGACCAAGATAGTCTCTAAAGACTCTATTCATTAAATACATGAATATAATGAAAGCATTAGTAAGACCAAAAGACATCACTATAAATTCATAGTGTCCATACCTTGTATAGAATGCCGTATTGGGTATATACTCCTTATTGACCCTAAATTAATGATATCTAGAATGATGATCAATATTAGAAAAGTATTTATCTTTGCATAGTTGATCAAATAATTCATCAATACGGGGGATGGGATATTTTTTCTTGATAATTATCTTGTTAAGTTATTAATAATAAATGAAGAGTCTCATTGATCCATCTTTCTTCTTAATAAATAGAATAGGTGCAACCCAAGGTGATTCACTAAGGCATATGAATACCTTTTCAATATTCTCTTGGAGTTGATTATTCAATTCCTATAACTCATTTGGGTCCATTCTATAAGGAGTATTTAAAATAGGCATAGCACTAGGTATGAGTTTTATTGAAAACTCAACTTCATGATTTGGTGGAAGACCTAAAAATTGTTCTAGAAAGACATAAACAAACCCCCATACAATATATTTATCCTTAATTGTGAGTTTCTACACAACCATATATGATAAATAACCTTAATTTATAAGAATTAATACCCATAAGATGGAAGTAATTTCAACTAGAAGTTTATATTCATCCTTGCATCGATAGATGGTCATGGATTCATTCAGAATATGAAATGCAACTTCCCTTCCTCGACAATTGATATGAGATGCATATAGAGAAAACCAATATATGCTAAGAATCACATTGAATTCAAATAAAGGAAGGATCATAAGATTTTCAGGAGTCACTTTCCTACAAACTTCAACTAGAGAAGAATTATAAACTTGTGATGTGACTTTTGTACCATTAGGATATTTCAAAGTTAGCTCAAAATCTAATTATTGATGTAATACAACAAAACCATTATAAAATTATTTGAAAATAAAGGAGTGAGTGGATCTAGAATCAAATAAAACATTATCTACTTTAGAGTGGATGGTAAGTTTACCTTTCACCACTTCATTTCCATACTCCACATCACCAATAGTGATCACATGCGATTTTCCTTTATATTTTTCCTTGAGAGGTTGATGACATTGATCATCATCAATAACCATTAGATTTAGGAATTAGTTAGTATAATGCCCATTTTATTTTCACTTGAATCATTGAAGTGTGGGAGGTGCATTCTGTGTAACCATTTCTCTATTCACACCATTACCTATCTTTTTCCCATAATTTCGACAGTAAATTTCCTGATGACCTTCTTTCCCATGCTTAAAACATTAACTAGTCCCCTTAAGAAAATTTCCTCCATGTTTCTTTACACACTTTGAGCATAAAGGAAAGCTCATATTATTTTCACTATTGCTTTTATATTTTCCCTTGAACCCCATTTTTATCTTCTTATCAAACCCATAAGATTGATGGGTGAATCCAATCTCCATCTCAACCTTGAGAGAACATTGAATGATTTATTCATAGATACTAAATTTACTTATGGATAATGCTCTTAATAGACCTGGTTTTAAGGTACTGAAGAATCGATCAACCTTACTTTCAAGTTGGATGATAATTCCAGAAGTGTACCTTAAAAGTCTTGTAAAATTTTCTTTATAGGCACCAACAGATTCATTATACATTTTATTAATCTAAAGGAACCCCTTATCCATATTTTTATGAAGAATAATAGGAAATTACTTATTTAAGAATAAGTTATTGAACTCATTCCATTCCATGGAGTCAATTAAATCTCATTGCCTCGTATTATTGATGATATTATATCATTGATCAGCTTCACCTTCCAAATGATAGACTTCCAAAATTACTTTCTCATGTTATAAATGTTGGGGAACCAAAAATATATATTTTTTTGGTACTAATCCATTGTTCATACAATAGTGGACTAGAAGACCCATTGAAAGAAGGTGGATGATTACTCATGAAGGACTCAACAGAATGTTGTTCCATCCTCTGCTCATTTGGAAGTCCTACATGATTCATATCTTTAGAAAGTTATGTGAGAATAACAATAAGATTTTTCATCCTTCCTCCCATAAAATTTGGTTTCTCAAGAGGACAATTGTTTCATTTCCTATCTCATTTTCATTAATGTGGTTCCTTTAGGTTCCAACCATTAACTAAAACCAAAAAGTATAGTGTGATTATCACTAATCATAGTAGAAAAACTACATAATCAAGGAAAATTACTTATAAAATTTCAATTCAGGACACCTTAGGTTTTATCCTAGGTTATTTATGATCATCATCAAAACTATAGGATTATATACTATACTTAGACTTATCCTTAGGGTTCTTACTAAGGTTTTCTCATCCTAGTTTCCAAAGATTAACTAAACCTTACTCTGATACCAAATTTAACGGCCCATACATTTCATACATATATATTACATCTAAATATAAAAATATTCATTACATAACATAATAAAACCATGCTAGAATTATATATATTTAGTTTATTTGGAAACTTGGAAACATAAACAACTGATTCATAAACATATCTCGCTTATTCCTTTATAACTAGAAACCTTTTTGACATATATTACTTAAAACCTTTCTTCATATCCTAGGGAAAAGAAACATAAGAAAGGGTGATATCAGGTGCTCAATAAGGGTAATCAAGGTAGATAACATAAGAATAAGGGCATATGGACATGAAAATAACTTTTGAAAATTATATCCTACATATCAAGGATCATGATATTGATTCATATAATAAATCATAGAAGTTCATAAGGCACAAATTATTAAAGAATCCAAGAACATAATTTGTGGGAGTATAACATAAGACATGAATTTTTGGAATAAAAATACGCATATAAAATCATTTTTGTATTAGTAAAAGACCACTTACAAGACTATCATAGTGGATAAAGTCCCTTACTAAACTGATTTAACTCCTCATTCCATCCCTATATTACTAAATCAGGTTTACTTCCCATTCCAGTCCTGTCTATCTCATGAGATATAAATATTTACCCAATGAATTGGAGGGTGCTATAGGTCTGATACATTAAATAATGAAAACTATACATATGTGTGCCCCAAGAACATAAATCATTCATCATATTAGAACCCATAAAAATAAATGGGTTTGATAAAAATTTCATCATAACATAACTTATGGAAAATAAATATAATTCATAAATGTTATTACATCATAAACATAAAAAATTTAGAGAAAGAATAAGAATTATATCCTTGTATAATATCTTTAGTAAATCATAAATAAAATAATTTTTTTTATCTTATATGTAAAATGATTTTGAAAGATCACTTGAAATAATTTTTGAGGAAAATGTTCTTTCCATTTTGAAAACACTTTTTTAAAAGCTGTGAAATTATAAAAGAAAACATTTTATTTGAAAATAACATTATAAGTTTATAAAGGAATTTTATATTCATTAATGTATCATGAATAAGTAAAAAAAACATTTCTTTTTTTATTTTTTCTAGAAAAGTCACAAAGTACCTCATTTGGAAAATGAAAAAAAGATTCCTTTCAAAATGTTTAGTAAAAATTCAAAAATGTGTAAAATTATCTATAATTTTTTTTATAATAATAGTAAAAATATTTTTTAAAACAATTTTAGGAAACATGGACATGGAAGATAAATATTCCACAAAAGATATTTACATATAAACAATTCTGAATAATAATGAGATTGTGAAATTAACCCTTACCTTAGGTCTGATTTCCTTAATATGTATTTGAAAATCCTATATAATGGTTTAAATAATGTTATTAAATTATTATAAAACCATATTAATATTTATTATATCATATATGATCCTGTTATATCATTTTATCACCCGTTTTTTAATAATATTTCATTATTACCCTTCTTTCGGGTGGTAACTGCTTCATTTTCTTATGCATGTTTTATCATATAAGTCCCAGTTATTGTGTATAGGATATAGTTCCATAATTTAAATAATTATATTAAGGTAATATTTATCAAATTTATTAATTATATAAATTTATATAATTATTGTTCAATGGTGAACATGGAAAATAAATCACATCGCGTCATTGAGATGGTATGCCGTACGCACGCACAAACAATGATATCATTCCCTTATTGGTGAAATGATAAGGAAGTGGATGATATATATTTTTTATTTCATAATAAATATAATTTTATAATTATAATATATATATATATATATATTATTTCCATCATTATACCCATCCAAATAAAGTGGTGATGAAAAACAGATTACACCACAGTGTGGAGATGGTAAGCCGTACGTATGCATGCACGATGATTTTTTTTCATAGGATGGATAAAAGGTAGAATATGGTTCTTTAATAATCATAATAACATCTTATAATATAGGTGATAATGGATTTATTACTTTATAATGGAAATAATACATGAATAGGAAGTATAAGAAGAAATAATCTTAAAGGAGTCGCTAAAGACGATTACCTATTATTTGGTGAATTTCCTTTAGATATCCTCTTAAGGGTACTAGGGTTGGTCTTTTGAGAAGACCAAAACCTCTAGAATGTGTCTAGTGAATTTTAGAATAGAAATTTATAGGTTATGTTCAATATTTAAGGCTTAATTTGATGTGAAAAAGTGAGGGAGGAGGTTCCCTTTTATAATTGAGGTGAGGGGCACTTTTGTAATTTCAAAAAATATTAATTTATAATAAATTAAATCTCCATCCAAATACCTAAAAAATTAATTTTATTCTAATATAAGATTAGATATTTTTTTAATCTCATCAAAAAATATATTTTAGACAAGTTTTGGTATATTTTAAACCTTATCATTTTGATTAACTCTTAACCTATTTTAATTTTAATTAAGGTATCAACTTTTTCAATATTAAAAGGTTTTAATTTTTACTTATGTGATGTAAATTATACAATAAATGAACAATTTATAACATTTTAGAACATATTATAAGTATTTTTTATTTTTAAATATGTTTTATGATTTTTAAATAATTTAATAAAATATTATTTTAATAAATTATCATTAGTGTTAATTTTGACACTATTAATTACTTGGAATTTTAAAAATAAAAAGATAACTTCAAACAAAATAATATATTATATCTCTAAGAGGGACATGTCATCTATAAAATTCATTGATCACATCAATTATTTCAAATCATATTTATTTTAATATTTTTAGTAACATTTATTTGATATTTCCATTAATAAAATAATTATTGCATCAATGTTGTGTAATTATTTAATATAGTTATTTATTTACTAAAAATTTAAAATAAGATATCATGGTGAAGATAAATATTATATATTTCCTCAGAATATTTATAGCCAAATATATCTTTTGGGTTACCCTATGTTAAAAATGATATAGTATTTTAAACATGAATGTGACATCTTTGAATTTTTATTAAATAAAATATTATAAATACCATAATCTCATCTAAGTGGTGCAAAAAGTCAAAAATAAATTTATATCATGAAAATATTTTTATTAATTTAAAAATTTACATTGAAATTAATTCATAACATACCTTTTCCCCATGTGGACACAAAAGGGATATTTAAGACAAAGAAAGTGACATTTTTGTGACTTTTTTTGATTTAAATATTAAATAAGTCATTTTCATGGAAATGTGTCCATTAAACAACTTAATTTTTATACTCAGGTGTTAAGGGTTTAATTATATTCATCCAATAAAATTTGGGCATGTGTTATGGTCATTTTATAGTTCTTATCATTTTATTTTTAACCTAAATTATCCAATTTATCCTTTACTGTGGTAAATTTTTTTATCAAGGTTACTATTAATATTGGCCAAAAATAAAAGGAACCTATTAAATAGATTTTAAACTTATGAATAAAAAATTTTCATTCATTTTTTAAAATTATAAACATAGAAGTTTCAGAATTTAATTTAAAATAAAACCAGTAAAGAGCCATAAAAAATAGTTTTTTCAGAAAAATTCCCTTTTTAAAACATGAAATGTTTTTTTAGCACTGATAAAGTCCCCCCTTTATCAGCGTTTTGTTTAGCGCTGTTAAGGGGGACCCCTTTATCAGTGCTTTTTTCAGTAGCATTGATAGGGGGGGTGGGGGATTTATCAGCGCTTTTTCCCAGCACTGATAAATTTTATATTTCAAAAAAAAAATCATGAAAAATAATATATTGTTATATAAGTATATTTATATTGATATAAATATAATATATATTTTTTTAAATATGGTTTAGATAAGTATAAATAGACTATTACATTTAATATATAATAAATTTAGTGAAAATAGATTTAAAATATTTTAAAAAATATTATTAATTAATAATTTGCTAATTATCATTGATTAATAATAATTTAATAACAATTTAAAGACACAAAAATCAAAAAAAATTATAAAAGATCTGAAATAAGTTGAAAATGTCACTCAAACTTCAAACGACCATAAATTTTGATTCGGGTGTCCGTTCGAGATCTACAACATATTAAATCAAAGATTGCGACGATCTATACGCGCTAATAACCCAAGGGAACCTTCTGTCACATTTTTCGAATCCAAAAAAGTCCCAGAAGGCCTCCAAAACTGAGTTTTTAGTCGGGATACCCCCAAATTTTAACATTTAAATAGGTATAACTTATGATCCAGATGTCTGCTAGGCCTGTACCCTATATCATATCGAATATTGTTTCATTTTCTTCGATTTTACTGGTTGTAGAGTTTAAACGGACTTCTGAATTAGAAGTTATGATCGTTTTAACATTCTATGGACTTTCAAATACACACATATATATGTATTTATTCGTGTATATATGTGTGTGTGTGTGTGTGTGTTTGTCTGCGTGTGTGTGTTGTATATATGTATGTATGTATGCATTTATTTATTTATTTATAAACACACATAAAAAAACATATTTTATAAATGTATTTAAATCTAATATTATAAATATATATTAATATACAAATAATATACGGATAAAAAATTATAACTAAATATATATATATAAATAAATATAAATATAAATTAATATATGAATAAATACATATATACTAATATAAGAATAAATATATATGTATTAATATAACTAAATATATTTATATTAATATGAATCTATATTAAAATACAAATAAATATAACTATATATATATAAAAATAAAAATAAAAATATATTAATATACGAATAAATAAATAAATAAATATATATATTAATATATGAATAAATATATATGTATTAATATAACTAGATATATTTATATTAATATGAATCTATATTAATATACGAATAAATATAACTATATATATATATAAATAAATATAAATATATATTAATATACGAATATATATATATATATATTAATATACGAATAAATATATATGTATTAATATAACTAAAGATATTTATATTAATATAAATCTATATTAATATACAAATATATATATATATATATATATATATATATAAATAGATATATCATTAAATAGAGAAAAAAACAAAATAGCTTAGTGGTAAAGGTGCAGGCGTGCAAGGGGGGGTCTCAGGTTCAAGTCCGAGTGGAACCAGGGAGGGGCGCACAGGCATGTGGGGGATGCGCGGGCAAGGGCAGTATCCGGGAGAGTGGGAGGGGGTCTGCCTAGCGCTGATGGGGGGGGGGGGGGGGGGGTCAAGCGCTGTTAAAAGACCCCCCCGCATTATAAATTATTTTTAAATTTTTTTTAATTTTTTTTCCTTGTATCAATGCTTAAAAAAAGCACTGATAAAAGGTGTCTTTTATCAGCGCTAAAAAAACGCTGATAAAAGACCTTTTTATCATCACTTTTTTTAGTGCTGATAAAAAGGGCCTTTATCAACGCTTTTCTAAGCGTTGATAAAAGGGATCCCCCCTTTATCTTCACCTTAATTAATAGTTCTTTTTTAGCGCTATTAATGCCCTTTTCTAGTGCTAATAAATTCCATATTTGTAGTAGTTGTACAAACTTTAAAAGGAAATATAGTTTTCAATAAAAATCATTATTTTAAAAATAAATGTTTTCATAAAAATATAAAATAATTTTAAGATAATTATTACATGATGTATTAAAAAATGAAATTATTTTTGTCAAATCCATTTTTCTAAAACTTCTAAAAATTAATATTCAATCATATAAAGAAAATAAATTCATTTTTGAAGAAAACATATTTTTTGAAGAATAAACCAATTTTACTAAAAATTATGTGATTATTTTCTAAGCACTTACCAATACATAGCTGGAACTTTATTTTTATTTCATAAATTAGTTATTCATATTTATTCCCACCAATTTAAATACTAGGTTATAATGATCATTTTATACTAACAATGTCTCATGGTTTGTTTAAACTCATGATTTTGTGCGAAACAAGCTATTAAAGAATTAAAATTATTTAAAGAGAAATATTTATTAGACTCTTTACACCCTCTATTTTTCCTCGGAGTGGCTTCTATTCTCTCATTCACGGCAACTTGGGTTCCCGTAGGTTTCTCTTACCTTCCCCCTTTGGCCTGGCTTGATCTTGAAGTTAGCCTCCCCTAGATCGGCTCTGCCTCGGTGTGGCTTGGTGTTGGCGTGGCGTGGTGGGTATCTGGCATGGTCAGCGTTGTCTCCAGTTCATATCGGTGCGGTATGGCTCGTCTCTTTAGCGTCGCTGTGGCTTCCCATGGCTCCGATCTCAGCTCATCCTGAGTGGCTCGGTCGCGCCGTTATGCTTCCGGTGTGGCTCAGTTTGGCTTCTCAGTTGCATCCATTCTTTCAGTGTGGATTGATGCGGCTTGGTCATGATGATGTTATCGAAGTTGATCTGTCGTTTTGGTCTGGAGTGGTCAAGTGACGCCTATGACATGCTTCTGGTGTGACTTGATGATGGATCTGGAGTGGTTTGGAGGGGGGAGGTCCCGGGATTCGGTTTTCTGTGTGTTTTTTACAGATTTTTTGATCTGGTTCATCTGTGATATGTTGGATTGGATGTGAAATTAGTGATCTATGAGTTTCTCTGGTTGGTTGATTTTTTTTGGAGGTGCAAGGGATCGACTGTTGGGGAACCCAAACAATCTACCAGGAATTGATTCAGATGAGGATAGATCTATTCATCTTCACTATGCATGACTCTTCAGATTTGGAAGATTGAGAGGGTATGGCGCCGCCATCGGTACCAGGCCCTTTCATTTTTGCACAGAACAACTTGCTGAGTAGCCATGCTCTGGTGGAGGTGTGCCTTTATGATGTTGATGCTGGGAGGAGGCACTTCTACGTAGTCTTGTTCTCGGTTGCAACCCTCATATTTTTTGAATTTTGTTAATGTCTTGATGCCCTTGAATTCATGGTTTTCCCACCCTTTAC
Organism: Viscum album; assembly: GCA_963277665.1. Lineage (NCBI taxonomy): Eukaryota > Viridiplantae > Streptophyta > Magnoliopsida > Santalales > Viscaceae > Viscum > Viscum album. The sequence continues at coordinate 489,768,691 of OY728131.1, read as the reverse complement.
CCTTAAAATGGGGATTATCCAAAATCAATAAAAATATCGGCCTTCATTCTATTCAGTCAAAGATAAATATTTATTAAAATATCGTGGTGTTACAGTGGGCATCAAGGATATAACCAGTATGGTTTTAGATTTAGTGGATCTAAACACCTTTGGTATTATCGACATATATACTTATTTAGTTAGGACAAATATACCTTTAGAAATAAAGGTAAGCCACAAATATTTCAAAATTAGTTTAGCTAGAGAGCATAAACTATTCCAAGGGTAAAATAGAGGTACATTCCTATACTTTATTAGACTCCTTTAAGTGTTTAATGAATTTGAAATTGAATTATGGTATATTCATGGTCTGAAGATATGAGTTTCTTCAGGTTGGAATGCTGAAGAAGATCTTGACAAAGCATTCATTGATCAATATAATGTAGTGTGGAGTAATTTCTAAACACACATTACCTTATCCACATCAAGGATATGATTCTAATAAGGAGGATCAATGACTATCCTTACATGTTAACATTGATCAACAAAATGTAGTGTGGAGAAATTCATAAATTCACATTTCCTTATACACATCAAAGACATGATGTAAGTAAAGGAGAATCAATGCTGAGATATATATGAATTTTAGATACTTCTATATTTTGAGACAAGATTTTAAAATAATGGTATTATCCCATAACCATATGTCAAATATCATGAAAAATGGACATCATATGAGTTATAGTATGATGGAAATCCATTATTTTATAAGAATATGTGTTTAGATACAAAGAGTTTGTTGAATATATAAACAAACTTGCATCAAGAAAACACGACGTGCATCTATAATAATTATCCAAAAAAAATTATTAGGATATTACAGAAATTCCTATGATTGAAAGATATAGTCAGGTGATAGAATATATTTCTATATAGGGGTAAACATCTCTACTTGAGATAGTGACATCAATATTAACATGGGTTTATCCAATACTAGAGATGCACACGTAGTTGTAACTATAAAAATTTCCACAAGAGCATGTGGAAGAGAATGTTCCAAAGACACATAATGCATAGGAAGGTTAAAACCGTAATGGTGGTTTTATATTTACCATGTTCAGTGATCCATTATTCATTACGAATAATAATTCCTAAAATTAATCAGTATATGGAAATCAACTAAGATTGACAAGCCCAATTAAAATTAAACAATGGATTCCATGTATCAAAGTATAGGGAACTTATTATTTTGAATACTGTGGTGGGTATTCAAGTGAGATAATATATGGGTGGTGAAAGTATGGTACTAATAAGGATCGATTGGTAACACCAATTCATTAAAACCATTAGAATTTTACCTATCACAGTTAATTTATATGATCATTTTATTAAGCGTTGGATGTCAAGACCACTAATTGTCGAAGGTGTCTGGTGACACCAGAGAATGCTAATAAGGGGAGAAAGTTATTAGAATACAATTTAGGATTTAATTAAGCAATGAGATCATAGAATATTGATTTGTAATGAATTTACTCCATGTGTCTACAAGAGGTTAGTTGGAGTTATATGTTTTCCCAAGTGAAATAGGTTTGATAACATATGGAAAAAAACTATTGGTATTACAGTTAGTTACAACTAGAATAAAATAAATACTCTAGATATTGACTTAAATTAGCTACCTAAGTTATAGGGAACAAGATCTAATAAGGTATATATAGTGGTTTCTTATCCCTAGTCAATCATACATATATTGACAACGTATTTAAAAATACAAGTTGGAACAATTTGAGAGAATTGTTACTAATGTCACATGGAATAAATCTCTCTAATAAGACATGCATAAGCATAGAAGGAGATCAATGTGGTGAGTTGAAATACCACACACTACTGTGATGGATCAATCACATACGTGATGTTTTTACTAAAAATGACATTGACAACATATACTTTATGGTAGGAAAATATCAGTTATATTCGAGAGAACTATAAGGGATGCAGTCAAAAATATCCAATTGCACTTGAGGAAGTACAAAGGATATTTACCTGATATGTGGATATGAAGAGATACTAGTTATAAGGGGACATGAACTAGTTTTTTTAGATAAATATGATCTTATATCACAGTTAGGCTAAGGTAGTGAGCAAGACAAGATCATACAAGCCAGTGGTAGACATAACTACATACATCGAGTACATTGCAGCTTCCGAGGTGGCTAATAAGTAGTGTATTAAATGCAATGATTTGTTCAAGTTCTTGGAATTGAACCTAGTAAGTAAATTTTTATAATTATGATAATTATATTACTATTACTATCCAAGATTTCATGTTTTAATAGTGAACAAAAGGAATATACTTATATATAACATATCTTGAGGATTTTTACTCAAGGAGATGAGGTCGCACTTAGTAGAATTTCCATGCAGAAGATTTGTGGAAGACCCAGGAACTAAATCCTTAACTCATCAGAAACATGATCTTAATCATGAGAGAGCTAACAAGGATGGTTAGAAAGTTGGATCTAGTGAAAGTGGGAGTGATGTAAAAGTGGGTTCTATAGACCTGAGTTTATCTGTCATGACCCACCTCCCTAGGACATGAACCTTATCATATGACCCCATGGGTCTCCTGTAATACCTTGGTTTCCTTCCCAATACACCATATGATATTACTCACCAGGGTCGCTGATCAAACTAATGACTGTCCCCACAGGCCAACACATGTTCTTTCAATGTGTTTTTTCCTCACTCACACACACCCTGGGAAACTTCCCAGAAGGTCACCCATTCTGATTACTACTCCAGGCCAAGCATGCTTAACTTTGGAGTTCTAATCAGGTAGGATTCCAAAAAGAAAGGTGCACCTTATTAACATGGGTACTAATATTTATCCTTTTAAGTCTCACTTTTCCAGGGGTGTTACATTATCCACCCCTTTAAAGCACAACACCCTCATTGTGGGCCCCAAGCCTCAAACCCAGGCAGTGCCTAAGCACTTCTAGCTGGGTATTGGCTCTGATACCATTTGTCATGACCCGCCTACCCAGGCCATGAACCTTATCATATGACCCCATGGGTCTCCTGTAATACCTTGGTTGCCTTCCCAGCACACCATAGGCTATTACTCACCAGGGTCGCTTATCAGACTAATGACTGTCCCCACAGGCCAACAAATATTCTTTCAATGTGTTTTTTCCTCACTCACACACACCCTGGGAAACTTCCCAGAAGGTCACCCATCCCGATTACTACTCCCAGCCAAGCATGCTTAACTGTGAAGTTCTAATCAGATAGGCTTCCGAAAAGAAAGGTTCACCTTGTTGAAATGGGTAGTAACATTTAGACTTTTAAGTCTCACTTTTCCAGGGGTGTTACATTATCAGTACTTTTTGATTACTATTTCATGTATACAGATAGATATGCATACTGAACTCTTACTATTATTGTGTATATATTTTTGAGCCTACTATTTTTTATGGTAATTTCCATAGATAAATTATCATCTAAAAAGGTTATAGAAGAACCCAAGCTATAATGAGAACCTCAAGATACTATGAAATTAATCTTAAATATATTTCCTATGGTCTAGATACATCATACTGAGTAAACACAATTGATGTCTAAATATCAGGTGATGGGGGATCATAATCATTAAGAATTCTTCTCATGAATTTTGTAATTGGTGATCTCTGGTAGGTGAGATCTTGAGTACATACCCGCCAATAAGAACACCACATGTTTCATGTGTCATTGGTTATTTATATCTATGAACATGTGTATTGGTCTCCTAAATTGAGATCATTATCAACGTGTTCCATTTTATCGCATACATTGATGAGAGGAGAAAACCTTGATAATGAAATCATGGTGAGGTAACTTGTTTGGGGTTTATTATTGGTGGTATGGAATTGGTTGAATGATCAAGATAGAATTTTTCAATTCTGAGTTGAGGAAGTAATATATCTCGGGCCTGATTGATCAGGATGGAAATACCTTTATAAATCCTTAGACAAGGTAGTTGAAGGTAAGTCCATCCAGTTAGATCAAAAAATAATAAATCAAGAAAGGAAAATGACATAAGTGTATGTCCTTATTTATGAGATATCAAAAGATAAAGAGATTATATCATACAGTACATGTTCATAGGTTGGTTTTCATTGCTATGACCATTCCTTATCTCTTTAGGGTCCTTGATGTGTTTCTAGACTCCACTATTGGTATATAAATACTCTTCAATTCTATCGAGATAAGAGCCTAGAGGGTTACTCACAATAGCATATTCAAGAATTTTCCCTATTCTGGTGAATAGGTATATAGGATATAGTGGGACCCAACACAGGGTCTAAGAGTTGTCTAAGTCATCGATCAATGATAAATAAATAAATTCATTATTATTCAAGTATAGAATAATTGGGTTGAATTTTTTTTAACAGTACTCACAAGGTATTAAGTGAATGTATGAAAAATATTGTGAAAAAAAATATTATTTTAATATTCCAAGTTTATTTAATATTAGCGAGAATTATGAGTAAAGTTAAATGACTTAGTTTTATATTGTAATATATTTAATAGTATATTAAAATGAGTGATAAAATATAAAAAATATTTATGACACAATTTATTTCTTATTTAGTAGGCATTTTATTTCCAGGGGCTGGGAAACCTTTCTAGGTAATTGACTAAGATACTATATAAGCTGGAGAGAGACTCATTTAGATTGCACTATTTATTCTAATGGATTGAGAGCCTCTCCCCTCCCGCTTTATAGAGAGAGAGAGATAGTCTCTCTCTGAGCGACCGATCTAAGGTGCCTTCAATAGATCGAAGGCATGAGATCATGGTGATCATTAAGACATCGAAGTGATCATCGGAGCTCCGCACTTGCACCTGAAATTCGTCAAATGAATTGCACATGGATTCTTGGAGTGTGTGTGGATTTTCTAGAGGGTTTCAGATTTAGATACTTTGAGTAATAATCATTGGTGATGATATGCATTTGATTGCACTCCGATATGGAATGAGGTACTTTCTCAATTTTATTTTATGTGAACTGTTTAATTCAAGTGAGATCCTTGGAATGTACCAGTGCATCGATCATCAGATAAGAAAAGTTATATCACTCTGGTGATAAATTTTTTAAATTCCCCGGTCCACCAGCTTTAGCTACATGCCTGATACCTACGTGAACTTTATGAGAAGAAATATCAACTACTTTTGAGCCTCAAGAACCTGATAATCAAACATCATCTATATGCCATCAAGAAAATTACATTTAGATTACGAGACATATATTTTAGAATATGATCATAACATTTCAAGGTTCTCATTATTGCAAAGAACTTATATAACCTTTTGATGAAAAAATACTCTAATGATATTATCACATTAATGATACACAAAATAACACTCATCATGTGATAAAATATTTATTAACATTCTGGTAATTGAAAGTATAAAGATTTTTCATTCTAAGGAACCAACTCCAAGTGAATTCCAATTCCACTCAAGCCTAATACTAGTGAATTTAATTAAACTAGATCTCATATGATATTCATGATTCTTATAAGATAATACTTTAGTCAATGATTCTACCAAGTTCTATTATATGGTTATTATTCTTACTTCAACCACATCTAGTTGAGAAAAATACCTCAAGAGGTGATACTTTCAAAGTATATGCTTTGTTTATTGATATGAACTTGGGTCATTATCCAAGACCACTATTGTAGTATTATCACAATACATTGTGATAACATTTTTAGTTCTAGGCATCACATCAAGATCTTGGATGAAGTTTCATATCCACACAATCTCTTTAGCTGCATTAAAAACTATAATGTACTCAGACTTTGCTGTGGAATTAGAAACCAAAAGTTTCTTAAAACCCTTTTGGCTCATGAATCCTCTATTATAGTAGAAAATATATCCTGATTATAATTTCAGATAATTATGATATATTTTGAAACTAGCATATATGTACCCCCTAATGATTAATTCATCACATCCTCCATAAACCAGGAACATATCATTTGTATGCCTCAGGTACTTTAGGATATTCTTTACAACCATCCAATGTACCACACCTGGGTCTGCTTGATATCTTCATTTCTCGATCAAGGAATTAGCAACATCAAACCTATTACATATCATTTTATACATGATAAATCATATCACAAATGTGTAAGAGATCATAATCATTATCTCTCTCTCCTCTTGTGTTTGGGGATACATTTTCTTGGATAGATGTATACCATGTGACATTGAAAATAATTCACTTTTGGATTGTTCTATATAGAATCTATTCAAAATCTTATCAATATATATACCTTGAATTTTCCAAGTAGTCTCTTATATCTATCATGATAGATCTTGATCCCTAGAATATAGGCTACTTCACCTATGCATTTCATGAATTTTTTAACCAAATCTTAACTAAGGTAAGATTGGAATTTCATTTACCATTAATAATATGTCATCAACATATACTATTAGGATAATAGCTGCACTCCCAATAAACCTTCTATAGACGTAGGAATCACATTCATTCTTTATGAAACTAAATTCTCTCTTGACTTCATCAAAATGAAGTTTCTATGATTTATTCAACATTAAAATGGATTTATATGAATTTCATACCTTATTGGAATCCTTTGGTATCACAAACCCTTCTGGTTGTGTCAGATAGACATATTTCAAAAGATTTCAATTAAGGAAGGTTGTCTTGAAATCTATTTTCCAAATCTCATAATCACGGTAAAATGTTATGACATGTAAAATTATAATGTATTTTAACATAGTTACTGATGAAAAGGTTTATTCATAGTGTATTCCTTAATGTTTCTTAAACCCTTTAGAAACTATTCATTATTTATAGGTGCTGTCTTTACTATTCACTTCCAACTTCTTTTAGAATTCCCATTTGCACCCAATATGCTTTATGTCAATTGGTTGTGTCCTATATACATCTTCCAAAATATTTCCATTAAAAAAGGTTTTCTTAGTATTCATTTTACAAATCTCATTATCATGGTAAGATTCTATGACAAGTAGAATTCTAATGTATTTTATCATAGTGACTGGTGAAAAGGTTTCATTATAGTATATGTCTTGATGTTTCTTAAACCCTTTAGAAACTAGTTTTTATTTATAGGTACTAAATTTACCATCCATGTCCAATTTTTTTTTGAATACCCATTTTCACCCAATAGGATTTACATCAACTAGAGGATCTACCAAAACCCAAACTCAGTTATAGTGCATGGAATCCATTTTATAATTCATGTATCCTTGATACTTTATAACTTTTGAGCTTTTTACTAATTTATTATAGGATATAGGTTCATTATCTTCAATTAATAATGTGCCACATTACTCTATGAATAGAAAACCATATCTCTATGGTTCTCTAACATCTTTGGTACTCCTATGCATTACTTGTGTCTTTGTAACAACTTCTTCTATTGAGACTTATGGATTTGTTTCCTATCCCAACTCTTTCACATCTCGATCTTCAACTTTATTTAAGTATACCTTGCTACCACTATCTATTTTAGTGATATTTAAGATCATTTGTGATGTTTTTTGTTTTTAAAAAAGTTTTGTTTTTTTTGAAAAATAAATTTTTGTAAGAGAATGTTTTTTAAATTAGGTTAAATATGTGTTTCTGGAAGAATATAACTTTTGTGTTGATAAGTTGATGTAAATTTAAAAAAATAAAGTGCTTTTTCAAAGTTGGAAATAAGACGCTCGATCAAACAATCTACCAGACACAGTCCACCAGACAAAGTTTTTAATGGAAATTCAGAAGTAGATGGAAATCAGAGTCAGAAAGTTTTCTATGTTTCTAAGGATTAAAAATATGGGGAGTTTTATAACCTTAAAAAATAATTTAGGTGATATTTTTATATTATTTCAAGTTCTAAAACATAATGAATAAGTCATGATACAATATGAATTTTGTAGAAGAAAATAGATGTGTTAATTTTTGGATTTTTCAATGTTTATTTTTTTTGGATGTAGGTCATTGGATCTAGAAGCATCGAACACAAAAGTTGTTAGTAGATTTTAAATATTAATTTTATAAAACTTTGGAGTTTGTAAAGTTTCTGATCATATGGGCTAAAAATACTAATCCATCAGACGAGAAGCATATACTGATCCACTGGATGAGATGTAGATACTGATTTATCAGACATATAACTATTATGAAAGTTGAAGATGATTAGTTGAAGGAATGATATGACTAAAGAAATCAGTTTTGTAAATTTTATCAAAGAAAAAGGAGGATACCATATTTTCCATTAATAAAAAATTTGAGGATTTTTGAATTCGCTTTAGCATAAAAGTTTTTTGGATGAAGAAGTTATTAAAATATGGAAAAGTTAAAGTTTGTTATTAGATAAATCTATTGGAACTGAAGATAGTTTCCATGTTTATATAAAGAGAATATTTGATCCAAGGACTCAGGTTTCGATTCATCAAATGATATAATGACACCGATTCATCCGATGATTATATGACACTGATCCATCAGATGGGTTGATGACACTTATCCATCAAATAAGATTTTGACAGTGATAATTCATTGGATGAAGAGTTTCATTGGTCACATTTTGATTGAGTTGAAGAGAGTGAAGAAATAAGTAGAAGAGTTCAGAGTCTCCAGAAAAAGAAAATGTTTGAAAGGCTGAAGTTTCTATCGTAAAATCATTACAGAAAACTGAATTCTTTAGAAGTTGCAACAATGAGGTCAAACTTTTTCAATTAGATTGGAGCATCATAGAAATCAATAATTTGTTTATTTTGTTTTCAATATTTCAATTTGTTTTGGTTCAATGGTTCAAGATCTAAAGATTTGATTTGTTACATTTGGGTCAAGAACATAAATGTGTGAAATTGTGTTTTTATATTTTAATTGGTTTAAGAGAACCATAATGATGAACAAAGTTTCAGAATGAGATGTTTTAGACTATCAATTTCCAAAAATAGAATTTTAAAAGTTCATATTCAACAAAGTTTTGAAATTAATGAATAGTTTTTAAGATTCAAGAAGTTTTGAGGAGAAACCATAAGAGATGATAAGGATTGAAATAGTCAAAATATAGTTCAAATGTATGAGAAATTCGGATATGTGAATTTAGGTGAGTGGGAAAATATTTCAGTTTCCCACATTTACTAATTCCAGAGTATCTATAAATATAGGAGGAAAGTACAAAGAAAATTTACACTGTTCACCCATGCATAAAAGATGAAACTCTGTAGAATTGTTGTCATAAGTGATTTTTCCAAACGAAGTTGTTTTGAGTTGAAGAAGAGTTTCTTGAAAGAGTATTATGATCAGAAGATTGGACTGGGGAAGTTCAAATTACTGGAAAGAGAGAATTATATTGAGGGTATAGGTATAAGATTTGAGTAATTTTTTGATAAGATTAGTTTCAGAAGTGGTGCATCAAATGGAGGCTACTAGATGTAGGCACAATGGATGGAGTTTACCGGATGAAGAAATTTTATAGGGGGGAGATTAGACTGAGATTCTGGATAGACCTTTGGTGGAGCAGTTTGAACAAAGTTACAAATTTTTCATGGATTAATTTTTATAAGAAAAAATTTGTAAACTTATGGGAGTTAGTATAATCATTCCTATTAGGATACATAAGGTGTCTAAAGTGAGTTGACACAAGTTGTATTCACTTATTCATAATATGGAATTTACATATACCCACAGGAGTGGCTATGAAAAGGATGTAGGTTCTCACACTGAGGTAGAACCTTATAAATCCTGTGTGCCATGTTTAATTTTCTATTTCTTCATGAACTTGAGTTTAATAAAATTTGATAAGGAAGAAAATATAAAAAGTTGAAGTGTTTTAGTTTCCTAAAGTTAAAATTTGTAAAAAGGAAACAAATGATTCAACCCCCCTCTTAGTTGTTCTTCAATCCTTAAAAACTTCAATTGGTATTAGAGAGAAGGTTCTCTTGTTAAATACTTATCATGGAAAATATAAATTATATCAATAAAAGAGGAATTACTATATTTTATGGAAAATATTATCATGTATAGAAGAATAGGATGATTCCATATCTTCTATCTCTTGGCTTGGAAGTTTTTTATGGTGCTATAATTGGTTTTCTACCAAGTGAGAAATATGTTCTTATGAATTTTTATGACAAGATAAATATTGAAGTTGATCGAAAATCTAGAAATTATATTCTTATGTCTCTATAAATTTTTTTTATATGAAGGTGATGGGTCTCAAAAAAAAATATTATGTTGGAAAAGTTCTAAAGTATTTTTGAAATGAATACTAAAGTGAAGGAAGCAAAAATACAAATTTGGAATAGCAAGTTTGAAGAAATAAGAATGAGAGATGAAGAAACTATTGATGAGTAATTCACCAGAGTAAATGAAGTAGTTTACAACATCAAAGGTTTTGGAGATATCCTAGAATATTCTAAAATTGTGAATAAACTCATTAGAAACTTTCCAAAAAGGTTTGATTCTGAAATTTCTTCTTTGGAAGATAATGATAATTTATTTCTTGATGAATTGCATACCTTTCTTGTTGCTTATTAAATGAAAAAAATCCCAAGTTTTCAAAAATTAGATGAAATATGAAATGGATTTTGAAGCTATTGGAAAGATGAAAATTCAAGATGTTGAAGATATTGATCCTTGTGATTCCAAAGATAAAGAGGATGATGAGTTGAATGAAAAAATCATGTCTCTTATCTCTAAGAATTATCGAAGAGGAATATGAATGTATGAAGGAAAAATTCCTCTCAAATGTTTTGATTATGGTGGAATCCAACAATTTTATATGAATTAACCCAATAAGAAATTTGGAGAATATCGAGATGATTCTAATGAAAAACTGATCCCACCACGATTCACTATTTTATTTCACCCTTACACCACTGTATTAAACTAATTTTGTATTGTAAATTCCAAATATAATAACAAATTTTACTTCATTTTTTATTAAATTATTTAATTTTTATCAATGTTAAAAAGGTAAATTTCAATTTTTTGGATTATTTCATTGTAGGTGGAGGTGATTTGGAGGGCCCGGGATGAAGTTGAAGAAAAATGGGCCAATCTGCACCAGATCCCAAGAACATATGTGTACTAAAATGCCTATTTATACTAATTCATGCATTCAATTAGGATGAAATGTTGTGTAATTATCCAAAATTCAGTGGTATACAACTCTTCATAAGACACCCAAGCCCAATTTTTCAATTAATGGCCCCAATTGAACCAATCTATCCATGAAAATAAATCAGCTAGAAGTCAAAAGTTAGGTTATATATCTTGAGATACAGGACTCAAAATGATGAAAAATTTGCATTGAAGATATTCAATATGAGGGTAAACAAGTTTTTAGTTGTTTAAAAAGTTATATAAGACTTTATGGATGCTTAAAACCATGGTCCAAGTGGTTTTTCAAAATTTGGGTTCCCAAAACCACCATCCACTTTGCCTATAAATTGGCACCTTGGGCACCCCATTTGTAAGTTAGAACAAGGAGAAGAGATCTGAAATTTTGGAGACCCAAAGGAGCAATCTCCTCATCTAAGAAGTTCTGGAGGCTCCTATATTTATAGGGGGGGTCAAATATTAAGGCGAAGTTCCACCCGAGATTCCTCCTCTCAATGGAGAGATAAATGACGAACGATCATTTTGAGGAAGATACACATGCTTGGGAGGAAGTTATGGAACTTTTTATTCTACTTGTTTTGTATAATTTCTGTGTGAATTATTTCAATTATGTTTTATATTAACATTATTCTCCTCTGAATGCATTTATTTTATTTAACTAAGTGAAACATTTTTCATTTCAATATTGATTGGGTTGGGATTTAAGTGAAAATATTGAGCTGTTCTGATTGGAAAAGACAAGAATCCTCTTTCTCTCACACATACATAAGATTTAAGTATGCTTTGGTAGACCTTTTTTATTCTTGATATCCAAACCTTGATAACATGATTGTTGTGTTAAGGGTTGGTTCTTTGGGTATCGTTTTAAGAGGAAAGAGGGGAATCAAGATCTTGACTACCCTCAATCAAAGGATTCCATTAAACCATGTGAAATTTTCAGAATAATGAGCTATACAAGATGTGTAGTGAACTTGAAATGAACTCCTTCACTCATAAATTTAAAAACACCACCTTACTTTATAAAATATTAAACTCTTTAATTAAGTCATTTTATTTTTAAAATTGTTTTCAAACCACCCACTCTTTCAATACTTTTTATTAAAAATACACATTTTAAACCTCCAAATCCCCTTGATATATGACCTAGGGTCTTCCCTAGACTATAAATAAACTTTAAAAGTATAATAAATTTGATGTTTCATGAAAACACATTCAAATTTTGGAACCATTTTCGGGGATCTCATTGGTTTTTAGTGTGTATTTTTTTATAAAAATATTATGTATTTTGTAAATATTTGTGTGATTATTTTCTTCCTTCATTTTTAAGTTGATTTATAAAATCTTACATTTTTAGTCCTTTTTCATGATGTGATCTTCATCGGGAGAACTACTTCATTTTGAAAACGAACCAGAGAGGATCTTGCATCATCGACAACAAGAAGCACCGAACGATCCCTTGAAGAAGGATGCACAAAACATCAACACTCTTCTTGATCCTTCTTCTTATTATTCTGAAACCAACATCAAGACTGAAATAAAATTGTATAATATGGCTTAAAATAAATGGAAATTAAAAGAACTAACCTTAGTTGATATAGAGATTCATCCTCCATACATTCAAATAAAAGGATAAGCACCTAATTTTGAACTAAAATTTGGTTTAATTAACTTATTACCAAGATTCCATGGACTATTTAGAGATGAACCACATAAGCATTTAAAATAATTTCATACTATGTGTTAAACATTAAAACCTACTAATGTGGATGAAGAAAAAGTAATGCTTAGGGCATTCCATTTTTCATTATAATACACTATAAAATATTTGTTTTATTATGTTAACTCCCCTATTAGAGCCTGAGTAGACATGAAACAAGTTTTTCTTGAAAAATACTTCCCAGCCTCTCAAATTGAAACTATAAGGAAATAAATATATGGTACAAGGTAACCACAAGGGGAAACACCTCATGAATACTGGGAAATATTTAAAAGGATTTGTTTAAGTTTTCCACACCACCAAATAAGTGATCAACTTTTAATACAATATTTTTATGAAGGTTTAATTCTAATTGATCATAACATGATTGATGCTAATGTTGGTGGTTCACTAGTTGAAAAAACCCAAATCCTGTAAGGACCCTCATTGAGAACATGGTGAAAAACACTCAACAATTTAGTTCAAGGTCTAGTGTACCCATTCATGGTGTCCATGAGGTGAAAAGTTATTAATTTGAGAAGAAGGTGGACATGAATTTTGAATATGTAAGTACCCTACTCTAAAAGTTTTCTCTTTCCCAAGGGAAATCCCAACCTCATCCTCCCATCCACTGTGGTATCTGTTCTGCTAACACCCATTATTTTGACCAATTACCTTAATTAAGAGAAACTTCTAAGAGTTACGAGGAAATATTTATAGGACACCCCTATAACTAACCCATTAGGAAATAACCATAATATCCATTCAACCTTGTGTGTAAATACAACCAAGCATATAGGCAAGGGGGTATTCAAACCAACCTCAACAACCATGGAACCAACCGGGGTAGAGTAGTCATCCACCACCACCACCCATAAATACTCAACTACCCAAAGGCCTTTCTAATAACCCCCTCTAAATACTAATCCTATCTTAGAGGAAATGATGAAATAAATGGATACAAATAACATCCAATTCCAAAAAACCACTCAATCTTCCATACAATACCTAAAAACACAATTAGGAAAACTCGCCAACTCGGTGGGGGAAAACCAAAGTCACGAGTCAAGTAAACTACCTTATCAACTACTATTCAACCCTAGGGATAATGTAAATGTCATTTCCATCACCCTTTGGAGTGGAAACCAACTTCAAATCCAAATTATCCCTCCATTAGAGTCTTCCCCTCCCAAGGAAACTTCAATTCCAACCATCTCAAATAACATAAATAAAAAAAACCCTTATCCTGAAAAAAATACCACCAAAGGAAAGAGTGTGTCTATTAATGAGTATACTATACCTACCATTACTCTTCCATTTCCCCAAAGTTCCAACCAAACAAGGAAACAAAAAGAAACTAAACTTGATAAATAAATCTTGGAAACATTCAAAAAATTTCAGGTTAACATCCCCTTGGTTGATGTCGTGAAGAAAATTCCATGATACACCAAGTTTCTAAAGGATATGTGTACAAACTAATGAAGAATTTGATATAATTAAAAGATTATTTTGGGGAGGATCATTTCATAATTGATATATCCATAAATTCCCACCAAATGAAACAATCTTGGAACATTATCAATTCTATACACCATAGGGGAGCATTTCTTTTCCAATGCTATGATTGATTTGGGAGATTCTATAAATGCGACGCCTCACTCTATTTTATCTTAATTTCAGGTTAGGGAATTGAATCCCAAAATAATAATTATTTAATTAGAAAACCAGAGTACCACACACCCTATTGGTGTATTAGAGGATGTTCTTGTGAGGGTGAAAATTTTAATTTTTCTGGCTGATTTTTATGTGCTTAAAATGGAAGATGATAGGATGAATGGATATACCCCAATTATATTAGGAAGGAATTTACTGAAAAATTAAAAAACCATAATTAATGTTAATAATGGTATATTATCTATGGAGTTTTGTGGTGACATTGTCCACTTAAACATCCTTGATTCCATGAAGCACCCCTCGGGAGAACATTCCTCATTTTTAGTTAATTATATTGATGTAATCCCTTCCCCTAAAAAAATTCTTTTCTTTAACCTGATACCCTTTATAAGATTTCATCATTAATAGAAATTATAGGAAATTATTCATGCATTTAATGTTGTAGTGGTCCAGAAAAATGTCATGCATGTTTGTTAAATGGTGATTTATTGAGAACTAAAGATCTCATGACCATAGATGACACTTCTAAGCTTGTAAAATATTATTCCTCATATGAGGATGTTACCATTGAAAAGTTAGATGAGATCATGAACCTATAACATCCATATTCACTCCCATTAATCCAAAATCCTCCCGAATTTTAACTTAAAACACTTCCTCAAATCTTAAAATATTCATATCTTGAGAATGGAAATAAGATACTTGTCATCATTGCTAGTTCACTCCCTCCAGAGAATGAATTAAAACTTCTTGACATTTTAAGGGAGTATAAACAACATTGGGATGGAAACTTACTGACATTCCTCATATTATCCCATCAATTTTCATGCATCACATATTATTAAATGATGAGGCTAAACCAGTGAGGAAAGAACAATGTCAACCAAAACCAAACTTCCTAGATGTTGTTAAAAAGGAGGTAGCAAAATTTTTAGCCATTGGAATCATTTAACCCATCTCTGACATCCAATGGTCTAATCTACTATAGGTAGTTCCCAAGAAAACTGGTCTAACAGTAATAAAAAATGAAAATAATGAATTGGTTCTAACCTATTTGAATAATAGTTGGTGTGTTTGTATAGACTATTTATGACTAATCCAACACACTAGGAATGACCATTTCCCATTAGAATTTATTGACCAGATTCTAGAGAGGCTAACAGGGAAGTCATACTACTGTTTCCTTGATGGGTATTATAGATATTTTTAGATCCATATCACCCTGAGGATTAGGAAAATACTACATTTACTTGCCCATTTGGCACATTTTCCTATAGAAGGATTCTATTTGGTCTTTGAAATGCTCCAAGTACTTTCCAGTGATGCATGGTTAGTATTTTTTCGGATTACCTGGAAAATTACATGGAAGTATTCATCGATGATTTCACTATCTATGGATCATCCTTTGATATGTTTTTGAGTAGTCATGGTTATGCCCTACATTGTTGTATTGAAAAGAATGTTGTATTAAATTATGATAAATTTCATTTCATGGCATGATAAGGTATAGTACCTGGGCATGTCATTTCTTGGGATGATATCCAAATAGATAAATAAAAAGTGGATGTTATTTCTTCCCTACAATCTCCCAAGAATGTGTAGGATGTGTGGTATTTCTTAGGTCATGTTGGACTTTATCTTCATTTCATTCACGAATTTAGTAATATTTCACTCCCAATCTATTACTTACTACAAAAAGAAAAATAATTTGTTTTTGATAAATAATGTGAGAAATATTTTAATAAATTGAAATGGAGTCTCACATTACCCCTGATAATTCAACCACCTCGGTGTTATTTACCATTTTAGATCATGTGTGATGCCTATAACTATACATTTGGGGAAGTCTTATCACAACGGGTTGATCGATCTCCACATGTCATATCCTATGCCTCACGCACACTAAACCCGGCCTAAGAAAACTACACCACAACTAAAAAATAATTCCTTACCATTGTGTTTTCCTTGGATAAATTTAGTTCATAACTTTTAGGTTAAAAGTAATGTTGTTCTCAGACCATGAATCCCTTTGATATCTTCTTAAGAAACCATAAGACAAACCACATCTCATTCGCTGGATACACCTACATTAGGAATTTAATCTAGAAATTAGGGATAAAAAAAGAGTAGAGAATGTAGTGTCTAACCATATTAGTAGGATCCTTCCATAAAAAGACATTAACTCATCCCACTTTATTCCCATAAATGACATGTTTATCAATGAGAAATTGTATTGAGTACAAAATTCTATTCCTTGGTATACTAAAATTGTAAATTATTTGGTATCATTTTGAATTCCTGCTGATTTTAGAAAAAAGAAAGCCAACCATTTGAAACCTGAGTCCCATTGGTACATTTGAGATGACCCCTACCTTTAGTGCACATGTAGTGATCCATTCCTATGAGGTTATGTTCATGATAGTGAGTTTCACTCCGTCCTTAGTTTCTACCACACTCTTGATTGTGGGGGCCACATTGGTCCCCAACAGACTGCTCGTAATGTCCTTGATTCTGGTCCCTTCTGGCCAACATTATTTTAGGATTCCCATGATTTCTATAAATATTTTCCTCATTGTAAAATAATGGGGAACATATCTAAAAGAAATAAAATTCCACAAAAACCCTTTCTCTTCCATGAAATTTTTGATATTTGGGGAATTAACTTTATGGGGACATTTCCAAATTCCTTTGGAAACTTATACATTATTTTGGTAGTTTATTATGTGTAAAAATGGGTAGAGGAATGAGCCACCAGGAATGATGATTCAAAAATAGTTGTGGAAATTTTGAGAACCCAAATTTTCTATAGGTTTATATTACCTAGGTTCATCATCAGTGACTAGGGTTCTCATTTCTACAATGAAAAAATGCAATCAATTTTGTGTTGGTATAAGGTCGAGTATCAAGTGCCTACTGTATATCATACACAAACCAATAGCCAAGATGAGGTGTCTAATAGATATTTTAAACAAATTCTTGAAAAATAGTTCAACCAAATAGAAAATAATGGAGTCTTAGACTCGATGATTCATTATGGTATTACCATATTTCCTTCAAAACTCCCATTAGCATGCCACCATATTAGCTAGTTTCTAGAAATAGTTTTCATATCCCTATTTATATAGAGAACTGGTCCTACTGGGCCATTAAATAATGAAGTTATAATATTTCTGGTGTAGGTTCTTAGAGGAATATATAAATTTATGAGTTATAGGAAATGTGTAGAGATTCATATGAGAATCATCAGATCTATAAGGAGAGAACTAAGGATGACCATGACCATATCATCGTTCATTGTCAATTCCACATCAGGTAGAAGGTACTAATTTTAAATGCAAGGATGAAGTTGCATCTGGGTAAGAATCATTCCCACTGGTTTGGCCCATACGTGGTTACTAATGTTTATACAGTTGGTTTTTTTCAGGTTCAGAATAAAGAAAAAAAAACAAACCTTCATTATCAATGTGTAGCGGCTGAAGCACTTTCATGAATCCATTATAGAGTCCCCAATGGAGGAACTCCAAGTTCTAGAAGAAACCTATGAATGAAACCCACACAGATTTATCCTTTCTTCCAACATTCTATTTTATTATAGTAAGGAAACTGCATACTCTAGGTGTGGGGGGATGGGTATATTCTTAAGTTAGTTATGAATTTTCATCATCTTTATTCTTTTTCTCTTTTTTTTTCATGCTAAATAGTATTGTTACCTCCCCCCTCTTTCTTGGGTACATTTCTGGGTTAGTTAGTAATTTTCATCATATTTCTTATTTTTATTTTTTTCATTTACCGAATAGTATTTTTACCTCCCCCTAATTTCCCCCTTCAGTTTTGTTCCGGGATATTCATTTTTGATGCCCAATTAATCATGGAAATGATTGAAAATGAATGAGGAATTTTATTATTTAATGTTGTTTTAACATTTAAAAAAAATCACTGATAGAATGTGTGTTTTGGAATGAATTTAACATTTAGGTGTGACTTTTTTATTAAGTTGGTTGTTTTTCAATAATATAAATGGTTGTATCATTTTGAAACCTTTGAGAATAATGTTACCCTTTGTTTGAGTATTTTATAAGAAAATTATTTCAGTTAATATCTCCATACTTCTTTGCACCCAACTATGTAATATAAAATTTTTCTTACTAAATAGAAGTTAAATATAAGTTAGGTTAATATTTATTAGATTTACAAAATTATTTTTCCATACATTATTTACTTATCCGATCTTTTTCATTACTATACTGGATTGACCTATGTGTTTGTACTTTTTATATAAATGTTGTACGCCCTAAAAAAAACTTAAAATAAATTAAAAAAACAAAAACAAATATGTGTTGTGTATTGGGAAGGTATAAAACCACTCTCCCTTGACCTTTGATCTCTTATAACTATTACAATTAGTGTCATGAGGGTATCAAACAAGGGTTGAGTGATGAGTGTGAGATTTTTTCCAAGTTCAAATTTTGAAAATAATAATAATAATAAATGAGGAGAGTGATGAAATTTATAAAATACGAGGATATCTAGGTTGGGAGATTAAGGTTTGACTTTTTTGAATGCTTATGTGAGTGGGTCTTGAAATTTGATTGCAAAGGATGCAGGGCAGGTTTGGTGGAAAAAATCATTTAAGCAATTTTTTTAAAAATAACCTATATTTATTGGATAAAAATTGGAAAGAATAGAATGAAATGGTAGTCACACATACACATGGAGAGTTAGTGACATTTTTGACTTTTGAATTATTTTCTCAAATTATTATCATTCATCTCCTTGAATTTCATTTTGATACAATTTACGAGACATCTTTTTCCATGATCACTAAGAATAACTCCATGGTGTGGTTTTTAATTCAATCACATTGCTATGAGGAATTAAAATTTCAATGTTAAATCTTCATGAAGTTGGGGATATATACAGACATCATTTTTTTTGAAATGTGACTTTTTCTAGAAATGAAAATGTTTAGGTGTGGGGGTGTGATCGCACCATGATTCACTATTTTATTTCACCCTTACACCACTGTATTAAACTGATTTTGTATTATAAATAAAAAATATAATAACAAATTTCACTTCATGTTTGATTTAATTATTTATTTTTTTTATCACTTTTAAAAAGGTTAATTTCAATTTTTTGGATGATTTCATTATAGATGGAGGTGATTTGGATGGCCCATGAAAAAGTTGAAGAAAAATGGGCTAAACTGCATAAGATCCAAAGAACATATATGGACTAAAATGAATACTTATACTAATATGTGAATCAAAATGGGTTAATTTTTTGTAGTATGATACAAAATTCAGTTTCATACAACTCTTTAGAAGACACAAAATCCCAATTCGTTGATTAAAGGGCCCAACCAAACCAATCTGTCCAAGAAAAGGAATCTGCTAGAAGTTAAAAGTTGGGTCCTGTATTTCATCCATATCTCGAGATTTAGGCCTCTAAATGATTCCAAATTTTCCGTGAAGATATTAAATAGGTGAGGAAACAAGTTTTTAGTTTTTTAAAAAGAAAGATAATAATTTATGGATGCCGAAATCCATGGTCCAAGTGGTTTTATGAAATTTGGGTTTCCAAAACCACATTCCACTTTGCATATAAATTGGCACCTTGAGAAACCCATTTGTAAGTTTAATTAGGGAGAAAATATATGACCCAAATTACTCCATAGGGACCCAAAGTACCCCATTTTAGAGACCCAAAGTACTCCTATCCCTATACAAGTGGTTTTTGAGGCCCCTATCCTCATAGGGGGATCAAGGATGAATGATAAGTTCTATATGAGCTTCCTCCTCTTGATGACGATCTAAACAGTGGATAATCATTTTAAGGATGCTACACATACTGGGGGGGGGGGAGTTCCAAAACTTGTTATTCTACAGGTTTTCTTTAATTTCTGTGTGAATTATTTCACTTATGTTTTATATTAACATTATTCTCCTCTTAATTCATTGATTTTATTTAATTAAGTGAAACATTTTTCATTTCTATACTAATTGGGTTAAGATTTAAGTGGAAATATTGGGTTGTTCCGACTGGAGATGATAATAATCCTCTTTCTCTCACACATACATAAAATTTTAGTATTCTTTGGTACCACTTTTTTTATGCTTGAGATCCAAACCTTGACAACATGATTTTTGTTTTATGGGTTGGTTCTTTGTGCATTGTTTTAAGAGGAAAGAGGGGAATCAAGATCTTTAAAACCCTCAACCAAAGGATTTTATTAAACCATGTGAAATTTTCATAATAATGAACTATAAAAGATGTGTATTGAACTTTAAATGACCTACTTATATTATAAATCTAAAAGCACCACCTTCCTTTATCAACTATTAAACTCTTTAATTAATTCATTTTATTTTTAAAACTGTTTCCAAAACCACCCATATTTTAGTAATTTTTATTAAAAATATCCACTTTAATCCTCTAATGCTCTTTGAGAGACAACCTAGGTTTCTCCATAGACTATAAATAAAATTTAAAACGATAATCAATCTGAGATGTCATGAAAACACATTCAAAAACCTCAATGGAAGAAGTGGAAAAAAATTTCTAAAGAAGAAAATTCATCCAATAAATATAATACGATGTTCAATGGAAACAAAAGAAGTAGGCTGAGTAAGAAAGATGAATTAGAATCAACTAATAATAATTCTTCATAAGATGAATGTTTATAAAAATTTAGAACATTCATTGAAAAAGTTGAGAAACCAAAATATTCCTCATATAGTGAAGAATAAGGAGGTTAAAAATCTTATAGATTGTATTAGCTCATATCATAATTTTTTACATGTCTTGAGAAAAATAAAACTCTCAAGACAAAAAAAAATAATGGTGAAGAAAGATATTGGAATTTTTTTTTGAAGAAAGGAAATATATTTATAATCAAGAAGAAGAATACATCCATGAGATCTTAAATTAAAAACTAAGAATGACTGAATATGGAAAGATGATTTAAGACCTTAGTAAGAAATTGGAATCTAAGGAATATTAAGTTTACACAAATCAATAAAAACTAATTGAGTCCAAAATTACATTAAGAAATTTGAATGAGAACTTTAGCATGGATTTGCAAG
This sequence comes from Viscum album, assembly GCA_963277665.1. Classification (NCBI taxonomy): domain Eukaryota; kingdom Viridiplantae; phylum Streptophyta; class Magnoliopsida; order Santalales; family Viscaceae; genus Viscum; species Viscum album. Next base: position 489,747,102 of record OY728131.1, on the reverse strand, counting down.
TAAAAGATAAATTATTTAAATATACAAAAAAACCTCACTCCAAGAATCAGGTGAAATATTCACCCACTAAACAAAAAATTTCATATGATTTTTCTAATATCTCATGTGTGAAGAAAAGTATTGGGAAATATTAGGTTGAGAAGGGATGTGAAAAACTATCACATCTAAAAAAGTTGAAAATTACTCCCATAGGAAATTTGTCACATGCCTAGAGGTAACTAAAGAAGAAATATGTTATGAACCTCGATAATCTTATTACAGGGAAAGATCATTATTCTAAAAAAAAATAATATTTTATGGGTTCTATTTGTGTTGTGGAATTTATGGGCACATAGATTACAACTATTGGAATAACATGTATCTTCCAAGAAAGTGGTTTTAATAGAGTGGAATAAATGGTGGAAGTACTACTACAAAGTTCTCTTTTAACAACACTAAATATGATATTTATCAGTGCTTAAAAGTACTACCTAAGAGATATTAAAATACCTCATTCTTTATGAGTGATAGAAAAAACACTGATAAATATACCCTTTATTAGCACTTAAAAAAACACTTATATAGGTTATATTTATGAGATATTTTTATGTAGCACTGATAAAGGGTATCGTTTATCAGGGCTAGATAAAGCACTAATAAAGGTAATTCCAGCTTCTATATAGCTGCATCCCTACAACAACCATGCAACAACCCTATAAAATCAAACCCAATCAAAATAAATAAAAAGTAATAATAATATAAAAAAAATATAGGAGAAAATTCATAATTTAATTGAAATTAAATTTAGAACACAAATACAAGAAGAAAACACTGTATTATAGACTTTTCAAACATTGGTTTGTACAATTACATTATTAAGTAAAAGTTATCACAGACATTCAAAAACATCAATGTTCTTTTTTCTTTATCCCTGAACCCCAATCATGCTATTATTTTTTAAACAAACCAACCCAGCTCGAGAAAAAGAATACACCTATATAAGAAAATATTTCTTATGTTAGTAATACTATAAAGAAATAAATTAAACACAAAGTGTCAATTTTAAACTAAAAACATATACTTTGAGTCACATTAGGAAAAATGTGTATCGTATTGAGGTGAGGATGATTCCTACATTTTATTAATGACTTATGGATTATTTTCCTAAAGTATCAAAACAATATGGATGTTTTTCTTGGTTTTTAGTATGTCACTTTCTTTTTTACTAAAATGTAACTTTTAAATAAAAAGACACACTTGTAGTCATAACAGTCACACTGTGCATTGGAATGAGGTGATACTAATTCATACTTGTTACAAATGAATTATGGATCGTTTTTATAAAGTATCAAAACAATCCAAATGTGTTTTTTTAGTTTTGAGTATGTCACTTGTGGATTTTATTAAAATGTCATTATAAACTAAAATCATGCACTCTAAGGAATACTAGTCACACTGTGTGTCATATTGATGTGTGGATAAGTGTTACATGTCAAAAATTAATTATAAATCATTTTACTAAATTATCAAAAAAATTCGAATGCATTTTCTTGGTTTTGAGTATTTCAATTGTTTTTACTAAAATATCATTTTAAACTAAAAACACACACTTGGAGTCATACCGGTCACATCGTGTTTTGGTTTGATGTGAGTCTGATTTATATACTTCAAAAATTAATTATGAATTATTTTCCTAAATTATCAATATAATCTGAGTGTGTTTGCTCAGTTTTCAGTGAGTGACACACGTTTTGAACTAAAATGTCACTTTTAAACTGATTTGAATAGTTTGAGTCACATAGGGAACACTGTGTATCAAATTTAGGTGTGACTAATTACTGTACATCAAAAATGACTGATGGATCATTATACAAAAGTATAAAAATAATAAAAATGTGTTTTATTGGTTTTGAGTATGCCACTTATCTTTTTTACTAAAATGTAAATTTTAAACTCAAACCACATAATTTGAGTAATACCGGTCACACCATGCATCAGATTGAGGTAAGGAGAATTCCTACATATCATAAATGACTTATGGATAATTTTCCTAAAGTATAAAAACAATACAAACTCATTTTCTTAGTTTTGAGAATTCCCCTTGTTTATTTTACTAAAATGATATTTTATACTGAAAACACACACTTTGTGTCATAATAGTCCCATCATGTGTTGGTTTAACTTCATACTGATTCCTACACACCAAAATGAATCATGGACTATTTTTCTAAATTATCAAGACAATACAAGAATGTTTTCTTAGTTTTCAGTGAGTGACACATGTTTTGAACTAAAATGTAAATTTTAAACTGATAATAGACACTTTGAGTCATATCAGGCACACTATGTATCAGATTGAGTTGAGGCTGATTCCTACATGTCATCAATGAATTATGGATCATTTTCATAAATTATCAAAACAATACTAATGTATTTTCTTGGTTTTGAGTATGTCACTTGTCTTTTTCACTAAAATGTCAATTTTAAATAAAAAGGAACACTTGGAGTCATACCGGTCACATCGTGTATTATATTGAGGTGAATATGATTCCTACATGTCAAAAATGACTTATGAATCATTTTTATAAAGTATTAAAATAATCCGAATGCATATTATTATTTTTGAGTATGTCACTTTTGGTTTTTACTAAAATACCATTTTAAACTAAAAAAATGTACTTTGAGTCATACTGGTCACACCGTGAATTGGATAGAGATGTGGATAATTCCTATACATCAAAAATGACTTATGAATCATTTTCTTAAAATATAAAAACAATCTGAATGTGTTTTCTCAGTTTTGAGTATGTCACTTATTTTTTTACTAAAATATCATTTTAAACTGAAAACACACACTTGGTGTCATACTGATCACATTGTGTGTTAGTTTTATGTGATACTAATTCCTATACATCAAAAAATTAATTATTAATCATTTTCATAAATTATCAAGATAATCTGAGCATGTTTTCTCAGTTTTTAGTGAGTGACACACATTTTGAACTAAAATGTCAATTTTAAACTAATTACAGATAGTTTGAGTCAAACCAGGCACACCGTGTATTGGATTGAGGTGTGGTTGATTACTACATGTAAAAAATTATTAATGGATCATTTTACTAAAGTTTCAAAACAATCCAAATGAATTTTCTTAGTTTTGAGTATGTCACTTGTCTTTTTTACTAAAATGTCAATTTTAAACTCAAACCACATAATTTGAGTAATATCGATCACACCATGAATAATATTGATGTAAGGATGATTCATACACATAAAAAATAACTTATGGATCATTATATTGAAGTGTATAAAAAATACGAATGCGTTTTCTTGGTTTTGAGTATGTCACTTGTTTTTTTACTAAAATTTCATTTTAAAATGAAAACACACACTTTGAATTATATCAGTCACATCATGTGTCAGTTTGACATGATACTTATTCCTACACATCAAAAATGAATTATGGACTATTTTCCTAAATTATCAAGACAATACAAGTGAGTTTTCTCAGTTTTCAGTGAGTGACACACGTTTTGAACTAAAATTTCAATTTTAAACTAATAAGGACACTTTGTATCATACCGGGTAAACTGTGTTTCATATTGAGGTGCGAATCATTCCTACATGTAAAAAATTACTGAGGTTTTGTTTTCATCAAGTATCAAAACAATCTAAATGTTTTTTCTTGGTTTTGAGTATGTCACTCATCATTTTTACTAAAATGTCAATGTTAAACTCAAACCATACAATTTGAGTAATACTGGTCACATCATGCATTGGATTGAGGTGAGGGTGATTCCTAAAGAAAAAATTGACTTATGGATCATTTTAATAAAGTATAAAAACAATCTTCATTTGTTTTATCAGTTCTGAGTTTGTCACTTGTTTTTTTACTAAAATGTCATTTAAAACTGAAAACACACACTTCAAGTCATACTGGTCAAATTGTGTGTCAGATTGATGTGTGTTCAATTGCTACACATAAAAAATGAATTATATACCTTTTTACTAAAATATAAATACAATATAAATTTTTTTACTTGGTTTTGATCATGGGAAGTGTGTTTTGAACTAATGCGTAAATTTTAAAAAATAAGTATTAGATAAAAATGATAAGAAAATTGACTAAAAAAAGTAAATAAAATGATGATAAAATTAACTAAATAAGTATTAGGAAGTCACATGTTCATTATATCTATATACATTTTGAAACCATGTATTCTTCCAATTCATTTATAAATAAATTAATTTCCTCCATTATATTTCTCATTGAGAAATAGATCAAAAATAATATATATGCTTTTTGATACTAATGATTCCAATCCCAAGTGTATATATAAGGTTATAGACCATACTAGATCACAAAAATAGTAGGTAATCACCTCAATTTTATTTCATCAAACATTCCAACACTATGTGTGCTTCCCACTCATCTTTAAACAAATTTACTTCTTCTTTTGAGTACATAGATTGTCATAAATCTTGGTAGTACTAAGAAAATATAGAAAAAAAAGATTAAGAAATATTTTTAATGAAATTGTAATTTAATTTATAAATTAGATATTTAGGGATGCTTGTATTTTTATGGTATATTATATCTTTCATAAATTTGAAGACATAATATCCCCAATCTCTATCATTATCTTCCTTTAGAAACTGTAGAAATATTGATCAAAATAATTAATTTTTTTTAAAATATGTTTTGATAGTTAAATCCTTCTATATATACCTTAATTTTTTTTTCTAATTGAAGTAATAAATTGGCTTATAATTTTCATGCACCTTCCTCATACCATGATTTATATTGTATTTATAGATCAACATATCATAAAAAAATTCTTATTAAAACACAATTTGAAACATGCAATTCAAATTTTATCTATAAAATGTTGATTAAAGTGCATTCAAAATTCACAATAAACATCACGTGTGGTTATTTTGTTAATAATACATGCATTAGATCCAAAAAATAAATATCCAGGGCATCCAAATTGATTGTGATCAGTATCCAGTACTTCCTAAGAAAACAAAAACAAATAAGTAATGAAAAAAATAAAAGTATATTTTATGTGATTAAATAGTAAATATTTGCCCCTACATCTTATGAGTCAAATTTTTTTTTTGTCTTCTTTTATTTTCTTCTCAAACACATCATTTAGCACATCTTTTTTCTTATCAATTTCTTCCAAATATATAGAAATTTCTTACATCGAAATGATACAGGGATTAATGAATCCAAATCACGCTTCACACAATTTTACCTTTATATAGTAGTAATATAAATGCCTATAGAAAATATGAATAGTTATTAACATTAATGAACAAATGAGATCATTTTTTGGATTGATGTATTATAAAAATTTACCTGATGTATTTATTCACAATTAAGACTCCCAACCATTAAAACTTGATAATATCATTTATACTCTCAAGACCAACTACGACTATAATAAAAGTTCCAAATATTTATTCGTCATATGGAATGTAGGATATATCTATATCTTTTTATGTGTTTTCTACATGAATTTGTAATGATAATATATGATATAGTAAAACTAGTGGGGAAAAGGTACTCTTGGAAGGTCCTTTTGTTTTCTTGGTCAATTCACTAGATTGTCTTGATGAGACCCTCCATTTATCTATTGTTTTATTCATCTATAATACCATACCTCACAATAGAACTTTTTTCATCAACTGTTATAGGTTTTTCATTTAAAAAAACTTGTTATGGACATACCTCGTTTATATTTATATGATTAGATGACCATGCTATGAACATTCCAATAGCATCATTGACAGTTTTCATATCCGGATCATTAAGTGATGAAGGAAAATCAATGCTCAGCTCTTGAACTACTTCAATACCCACTCTCATGTGATCTTTTGGGTGTTATTTGTTGTGTAGGTTGTGTATCAAGATATTATACACCATAACCCTTGAAACATGGTAGTGTGTGGGTGTTTATAGACAGAAATAACATGCAACTTTACCTTGCATAATTATAGTAATATAAAGTTATTGGAAGTTTCTTGAATCAAATTTAAGAGAAAGTGTAATGAAAAAATTGATTACCTTGGGTAAGGTATATGGTTGAGGGGAATGACTAGCCTCAAAGATGGTGGGGTCATTTGGTTGTTCATGTGATGATATTTGTTCCACTACCAGTTCACTTTGATCTTTTCATATATATTGGTTTGTCAAACCATACTAGTCACTAATATCTTGAAAAGCATATATTTGCACATGAAATCCTATTATCATATTATTGTATCTTCTTGTGGGTTTTCCTTCTTGAAATATGTTATAGGAGATACTCTAAAACATACACCTCTAACACAACTATATTTTTCCAGCTGCTTCAATGTTACTAAAATTAGTTTTTATTCTAGTACACACTAAAAAAAATACTAATATTAGAAGGGGTTATTTTTTAGATTAGAAGGGGTTATAACCCTTTCTAAACATATTAGTGACAGTTATTAAAACCACTAATAATATGGTTGCCTACTTTTCATTAGTGATAGTTTATGGAAAGTGCTGGTATTACAAAATTAGTGGTGGTTCTATTAGAGGGAGTTAAAACCCCTTCTAATCTAAAAACATTAACTGCAGAAAAACTCAGAGGGGTTTAAACTACCTCTAATAAAAAAATTTAAAATTCTATATGGAATTTAAAGGTGGTTTTAACCCCTTCTAATCAGGGAAAAAATATTATAGGGGTTATAACCTCTTCTAATAAAAAAGTTTAAAATTCCGGGGGGAATTTAGAGGCGGTTTTAACCCCCTCTAATTGGGGGGAAAATATCAGAGGGAGTTATAACCACCTCTAATCAAAAAGTTTAAAATTCTGAGGCAAATTTAGAGGCGGTTTTAATCCCCTATAATTGGGGTAAAAAACATTATATGGGGTTATAACCGCCTCTAATATTATATTTTCTAAAAAATAGAGGCGGTTGTAACCCTTTCTATTTTAAAATTTTAATTTTTTGAAAACATTAAATGGGGTTAAAACCACCACTAATCTAATAATAAATTTTAAAAAAATTAATAATTCAAAATTTGTTTATATTTTTTTTTTAAAAATCCACACCGCACCATAAACTCCACCCACCACAAATCCAAAAAATATAATATTAATAAATATATATTTATAGAATATTTAATGATAAAAAATTATTATTATTGATAAAACTAAATTAAATCAATCATGAAAATTTATATAATGAATAAGATACAAATATTTTATAAAAAATAGATCACATCATTATTCAATCCATTCAAAACCAACCATAAAATTAATAGATTTTACCAAAATAAAACTTGTTCATAAAAAAACATCAAAACTTTCACAAAAAAATCATCAAATTCACCAGATGAAAAGAACCACCCTTGCCGCTAGATGAAAAACACCACCCTTGCCACAAGATGAAAAGTACCAACCTCATCGCAAAACACACAATAACATCTGAAAGAAATATCAACCTAGTAAAACAAAATAATAATAATTAAATGACAAGAAAACAAAAGCAAGCAAGCATGAAAACAAAAGCAAGCAAGCAAACAGATTTCCTTGCATAATAATTCAACATATATCATTTTCAAAACAAGCCTCAACACCTGCATATACAATACATTTTAAACATGGATATATATGTTCCATATCAACAAGAAGCCTTAAACATTTTAATCATGATAAAATTACCACATGAAGCATGAGCATATTAGAATCAAACTAGAATTAAAACCAATCTTCTACAAGGGATCACATTAAATCAATAACATGTCTTTTATAACATTTAGTGTCATATATGAACACTACATTTGACATCAAATGAGGTCATACTTAAACATGTTATCTTAGAAATGAATTTTCACTTTAAATTCCATAATCATGTCTATATTATGCCAAGTGTATACTTAATCCCTTAAACATTGTCCATTCATGCTCTATATAGACCCAATATCTTAAGGTGGTGTGATTTAATCAATTGGGGTTGTCTCCTTGGTGTGATATGGTTTTGTTCTCTAAGAAGGGGGAAAGTTCATTATGTAAGTGATTTAATCACTTAGGTTTGTCTCCTTCATTATGTAGGTATGTCCAATATAAAAATATTTTTATTCCATTAGTTAAATGTGAGGGATTTTAATATTCATATTACTATGTTTTTGGAGAAGGTATGCCCACTTAATTAACATAAGTGGAATTCATATAAATTTATTCTAATAAGTTTGAGGTCATGTTTTCATTAGAGTGTATTAGGAGGTGGGTCTTGGATAATGAGAAGGCTAGAAGGGAGCAACGTCACTGGGAAGATCACATGAAGTATTTTATTCTCTTGCACAAGCAAACACAATAGTTCGTAGAGACTTATCATCCATGAAATTATGAGAACACTATATTGAGATTTATTTAAGCTATAAATAGTTGATATATATTTAGAAATTAATATTCAATTAAATGTATATTTGAATTAGGAAATGAAAGTGTGATATTATTCACAGATCCTAAATCTTGATAAAACTCATGATCATGACTCAATATGAGATAAAATGGGGTGAAATGGCCAAGGGATAATGTGGCAGTGCAAAGATGAGATCTCCACACCACAAAACATGGTTCCGCGTCACAGGTTCATGGAATCAGGTTCATGGGATTAGGTTCATGGACCTATTGCAGTTTTCTATAGATATTTTTCCTTTATCAAGGGGAGAATGACTTCACAGTTTCATGGGATCAGGTTTATGGACCTATTGCACTTTTCTATAGATATTTTTCTAGATGATTCCAGTGTGCAGTTTCTTGATGAGGATCTGTGGCCAATGAATAGGTATATGATCAAAAAATTTATACTCCCTATTTATATAAATTATTAATAAAGGAGTAGGTTACAGAGAAGACTCATTACTTTGGATTTTATATATAAGAGTTTGGATGACAGGGAACCTCAAGGAGAAATGTTTCAAGAAGTGGAGTATAGGTATTCAGGTAGTCAGAGTTTTAAATAGTTAGGAGGTGACCTCCAAAACTCTTTTCTCATCCATATGTGAAAGGTGGTCTCTGAGAACCTTCCATTCGATTCACATCTTAATTCTATTTTTTAGTGAAAATATTCACAACTAGGATTAGTTTCCTACTATATAGGGAGGCCAAGTTTATATGGGTGTTCAAACCCATTTTTAATAGCAGGAATAGTTTCCTTGAAGGAATTATTTGTGGTAGGAACCATCAGTGATTTTTTACTAGTCGAGGGAAGATGAATTTAGTAGGTATGGCCTTTTTATAGTCTCTATGCACAATTACCTATGATATATCATGTCCGTTGAGGTAGAAAATAGACTTGCAGGGGAGTTGGGTTTGGTCAGACTCACATATTGGAGGTGGTAGTTCTATTAGAACTATGAGTTTTATGAGGTATAATTAATTAATTAATCATGCACTCATTTTTTGTTAATTGTTTGATTAAAAATCTTGGAATATTTTTCCCCCTACATGGGTCTATATTTTGTTATTGTATGTGGAGATATTTCAAGTTCCATTGGTGTTATCTATGATGGTTGAAGGTCATGATGTTTTGTATATTGTGTACCAGTGATATAAGATTGTGGTGGGGAATCACAAGTCAATGGGAGACCATTTTGTATTGAATATGAAACCATATAATGTTATAATCAGAATGTATTGTCTATATTTCATATATGATTTCATATAATATATCCAAAGGAGAGTTTTTTCCTGATCCGGAGTACCATCAAGCGGCAATCGTTGGCGAGCGAGGTTATAATATGGGTGGTAGGATAGTGAAGCTTATTTTATCTCAGTTGGAGAATATATTAGTGGAATATCATAAAAAGGATGTTCCTAGAGTTTTTTATGAGTTCCATGATGTTTTTATAGAGGATGATATGACCCTACCCCCTTGGTGTGATGTTGAGTGTGGGATAGAGCTACAACTAAGTGCATCTAAAGTTTCAAAGGCTCCATATCTAATAACACATATGGAATTATGTGAGTCAAGGTTATATGTGGATGATATTATGTATAGGTGTTTCATTTTACCTAGCACATTTTCTTTTGGTACACCATTTTTATTCTTTAAGAATGTTGACAGTGGTATGAGGTTATGCATTGACTATCGATGTTTAAATCTGATGATGTTCAAGAACTATTACCCTCTTCTGTGGATCGATGAATTATTCAACCAGTTAAGGAGATAAATTTAATTTTTTTATTGATATGTAGTCTAGATATTACTATATGATGGTGAAATATTAGGATATATCTAAATATTTCCTTCAGATTTTGGTATGGGAACTTAAGTTCATGGTCATGCGGTTCGGTGTTAGGAAAAAACCATATTTTTTGCGAGGATCATGAAATCTATGTTCTTTGAATTCCTATAAAATTTCATTGTTATATTTATCAATGATATCTTTATTTACACTATATAAAAGGAGGAGCATGTCTGGAATATCAGTGCTATCTTAAAGGACATTGGACACCACCATATTTATGATAAATTATCCAAAATTATTTTCTAGATGCGAGAGGTGTGTTTTCATGTGAATGTGGTGTCTCAAAAGGGTGTGATTGTATAAAAATACATGATTTAGATAGTTCTTTCATGGGAAAAAACCATGAACACAAAAGAGGTTTATATTTTTCTTCACCTGATAGGTTATTATAGGAGTGTTGTGCCCAATTTCTCTCAAGATACAACCCTACTAACATCTCTCACTAAGAAGAACTTGGATATCATGTGGATTTATTTGTGCTAGGATTCATTCTATTACATGAAATAAATGTCGGTGACTACTATAATTCATCAGTTTCATGAGGAGGGAGTGTTTTGAGTTATTTTATGATGCTTCCCATCAGAGTATGGGATGTGGTTTGATGTAGTAGATGACCTTGATCTATCATGGATATAGGTATTTAATTCCTCCTGAGTGTAACTATTATACATATGATATAGAGTTAGAAGTGGTTTTATATGCGATAAATTTGTGGAGTAATTATCTCATAAACAAGTTCTTTATGAATTTTAGAGACCACATGAGTAGGAAACATATTTTATCTCAGTGGTAACTAACTATATTCAAGTGGAGGTGGATAAATTTTCTCAAGGATTATAATTTATATTTCTATTTTTCCTAAATAACAAGGAATGTGGTTGCAGATGCATTGAGGCAGAAGTCCAGAGGATATCTGGATCAGGAATCTACTGATGTGTGGAATGGATTGGAGGATCTTGTATCAATGCATATTAACATTAGATAAATAATTGGGCATGTATTTCTTTATTAGATTACAATGAAGTCATCCTTTATTTGGTAGGTCGAGGAGCCTTAGTAGGGATACTCAGAGAAAAAGGTGACGAGTGATCATGATTTCCATAGTGATACCCATGAGGGGTGGTAGGAGGATGGTAATGGACTCTGGATACAAACCAAAGGAACAAAAATTAAAGATAAACCTCAAATTAGAACACTAGTGGATCAAATACCTCAATAGAATCATGGATATGTGTAGCTTTCTAATTAACATCACTTTCTCCAGATGATCTTCTATGATGTAGTGAAGGTTGATCTCTGATTTACCCCCATCTTATTCATTAATGGCATCATAAATAAGATTTAAAAACATAATGTTTTAACATGTACAAATAATAAAAGTCATCAAACATATATTAAAAAGACATGTTTACAGTTAATAATTAAAATCATAAACCATATAAATGGATAACTACTGAATAATTTTATTTCTCAATTCTTTTCGATCTAAACATTATCAAACATTAAAATAATATTCTTGTGTTCATAAGTAAAAAAAACACCATAAACGATCAATTGGATACCTACAATCAAAACAAGAAGGCTTCAGTGTATGGTTTTGGGTTTGGTGAACTGTCCACCAACATGCTCACATATGGTATTGGTCTACATCTCATATAGGTGAACTATTGTGGAATCAATGATAGTTTTGATGTTCACAAAAATGATTAACACATGGTTCTTTGGTGTGCTATTTTGGAGAACATGGAGATTGTTCATCATGGATCCAAATAATGCCACCCTAGTTGTATAGACTTTGATAGTAGAATTGACAATATGAAAAACCCAATGCATTATAATGTTTGGAAAATGAACATGAACACTTGTATATATCATGAATATGGTATTAGTTTCAAGGTCCCTTCTAACATTTGCTAGCAGCAACATTTTTTGTGTCCAAACTTTCCTAGCAGCACTATGTTTGTGCTGGAAAGTTAAACACACTATAAATAAGCTAATGAAAAAAAAAATAAATTTCTAGCCTCATTGGTTATGTTGACATTAATTGAAGGAATATTGGCCCCCATTCCTCTAAGAAAATCAATGATCATAATCAATTTTTCTTTTGTTTGGGTTAACTCATCTTCATTCCTTTGTAATTTTAATTCAGCTTGACTCAATTTTTATTTCAAATCATCAAACTATTTTTGATATGTTGGATGGAAATCAGATATACTATCATTTATGCCTGCAAATCATTGAGAGGAAGAGATGAATACACTTGTCAGACATGCTCCTGACCCAAGAGAACACACACAACCCAGATGCTCTTTCCCAAATACTTTCCTAAAGCATCATCTGGAGAAATCATTTAATGTTGTGATAGTTCCTTTTGACTTAAAACCACACTCAATTTGTCCTACATGAAGATGACATCAGTTTGGTTACGTCAAAAAGTAACACAACTTTAATATGAATTCTTACTTTGATTGTTTTTACATCATCATTTACGTATGATCTGTCACTTTTTTGATGGAACACATCCCATAGATTGGATCTACCAATCATATGTCCAGAGTTATTATCCTATAATAAAAAATATTATAAAAATAAATAATATGAAAATAATTTCTAAAAATTTAAATGATATACTACCATCTCATCTTTCTTGTAGGAAAATGTTTTAGTTCCAAATGTATGTGGAGTGGTTTGACTTCTATGATTTATTGTATTTTGCTTACACATGTCCTGAACATATAAATATGAACATTTTAGTAAAATTTAGTGAATATAAAAAAAATTAAATGTTAAAATATGATGGAAATAAAAAAATATGAAAGTAAATTTTGTTTTTTCTTATCACGGATAAGAATATAACTTTTCCACTGCTCATTTTATACTATTTGGAGAGTTCTGCTCAACATTTTTTTTAGTTAAGATATGATCATAATGTTTATGAAACAAAATAACTCTATTATATCTCCATATTTTTTCTATTTCAAGATTAGAAAACCACTTTTCCAACTTGTCATGAAGAAACTAAAAGTAGGGTTTTTCCAACAAAATAAAAACATTAGTTCTGAAATTCTAAAATAAAACTTAAAAATTCATTAAATCAATAAAAAATAATTACCATAATAAATATTCATAACACATATTATTTTAGAGAATTTTCTATGCTTCACCAAGATTCACAATCTATAGGAAATTTAGTCCTAATGATATGTCCTATTGCACATAAAAATAAACCTCCTTCTTCCCCAATTGGATGAACCTGATCATCGAAGTTCACTATAACTTTTTCATTCACCAATGACCAAATTTTCTCCATTCATCACTTTTTCACTTTTGTCACACCCTCTAAATCTAATCAAATAATGAAATAAATTTTAAAAAATATTAATTAAAATAAGTAATGATTTAATAAAATTGGATGTACCTATAACATTTCATATCCAACCAGTTCGTTGTTTTTCCCTCCCTACACTAATTGATGTCAGAGAAACATTCGCATCCATATCAGCTTAAACACTAAAACCAATTTCAGGAATAGAAAATTGAGGATTTTCATATGCATTAGACTCTGATAATGTGAATTGTGTTAACTGACCATAATATGAATGTGTTTGATGGGGGAAAACATCTTGGGTGATATGAACTCGTGCTGAGCTTGATGGAACATCTTCAGTCGAGGAAGGATGAACATTCACATTGATCTTTGATTGTGTTGTATGTTTTTAATTTATATTCTGAACTCTAGGTCATTTTAAATTAGGCATATCTATATGGTGATTACAAGCATAAAAAGTTTTGAAGAAACAATTGTAATGTGCAGTCTATAATATCAGTATGTCTATAGTGGAGCCTAACTCCAAAATTATGGTTGGTTTCCTTAACAATGTGAGAAGACAAGGGGACATGGAAATTTCACTAACCATACTTATATACTTCTTATCGAGTGTCATGAAGTTATCACAAATTTGAGTTAAATATACAATTCTGAATACACATTAATTGTTTTTTCATGTGCATCATAGTGAAAAAAATTAGAAAACATAAAACATTAAAACATTAAATAGAGTTCAAATGCATATATTGTTCCTTGATATATAGAAAAAAAACAATCAACAGAATTAATTAAAAAACAAATGTTTTGTTAAAAAAAATAAAAACTTCTCTTCTAACTATTTTAAGAAAAAAATACAACACAATGGTTTCCCGTGACATAAAAAAACAATTAATACCCACAACATAAATGCGATTCTAGAAAAAATGAACACAGAATAAATATTTTTTCTCTAGTTAGTCAAAACAATTCAAAAATTTCAGAAAAAAATGTAAGTATTTATTACAAATTGGTTTCATCTTCCTCCAAATTTTAAAATAAAACATCATCGTATTCCTCTTCTATTTCCAGTTGAATATTTTTACTTTCATTGTCGAAATATTTACTCAAATCTTATTATTAAAAAGGTGCTTGGTCACATCTATCCTCATCATCTTCACCCATTTCATACAAATCTCTAGGCTTAAGATGCACCACAATACTTTATTTAGGAGACACCTCAACAAAATAAAACATTTGAGCTTGAGATGCATAAATTAAAGGTTCATTCTCTTCACATTATCCATTGTAAATAAATTTACTAAAATTGAAAACATTAAAAACCCAATAATACTTTCTAAAACCTTTATCAGTTGTTGTTTTACCCCATATACATTTAAAACGAGTCACATATTTTCCATAGTAATTGAGATCAATAATATCTTTCAACTTCCCATAATATAAAACATCATCATCAATTACATTTTCATCATGGAGACTTGAAACACATTCAGTTATAAAAGTCATGAACACTCCATAATTTTGTGTTTTTAATCCTTTTTCACGATCAATTATACAAAACTTAAATCCATTAATATTTAATGCAAAAAACCTTTTACCATTCTAAAGAGGGCCTTATGCTAGATGTTTCAAATCGTCTGATATTTTACCAATCACATCTTCCAAAAATAAATAAAAAAATAATCTTTAAGAAAATAATTATTACTCCATTGAATTATCAGTTATTACTTTAACTTACCCATCTAGAAAACTAATCGATAAAGTCTTTACTTTTAATATTCTGTACTACAGAAGAGAAGTGTGTCCGACTCCTCATTTTTCTCTTCACATGTAAAGTGTATTCCCTACAAGTAATGATTATTAACATAATAAGTCATAATAATTAAATTAATAAATATGAAAACATAAATTGATACCTACTCTATGAATGGATCCACCTCTTCGCAATTTAATAACACATGTTGTAGCGCCTGTTTCATCTCAATGGAATTTAAGAAAAAATTAGTACAACTCCCAACTGGTCTTCTGGTCTTTGAAAAGATAGTATACACTTCATCATTTTCAACATCCATTACTTCACCATTAACATGAATTGACCTATTGAATTTGGTCTCAATCCCATCTAAATATCTTGAACGAAATGTCAAACATTCTTCTTATATATATATATATCTCTCAGCAATAGAACCTTCATGTTGATCCTTATCACGAATATAAGACTTCAAATGCCCCAAATATCTATATAAAATACAAAAAATAATAAGAAGAAAAAACAAAATATTATGATGTGAAATAATATATGTATAAAATTTTAAATTACCTTTCAATGGGATACATCCATCGGTATTGTGCCGGCCCACCCAATCGTAGTTCATCAACTAGATGCACGCACAAGTGAATCATGATAGTAAAAAATGATGGAGGAAATAACATCTCCAAATGACAAAGTGTGAGAACAAATTGATGTTGGAAATTATCAAGATAAATGGGATTGATAACCTTGAAAAATATTTTTCAAAAAAATCCACATAACTCTATCAATATTGCATACACATTGTTCGACAACACATTACGTATTGCATGACATCAACATTGTTTGGAGATATTTTCGAGCCTTAAGATTATATTTTTTCCATCCAATTTCATTCAAAAAATTATAAATGACATTATCACATACATTTTTCTTGATATGCATGACATCAAGATTGTGACATAACATGTTAGTCTCCCAATACGGCAATTAAAAAAATATATACTTTTTTTCCATTGTTCAGATCCGTCCTCATTGTTATTCCCCCAAGCTCACTTTCCATTACCATCTTGTGTTATTGTCTTTCCAAATGAGACATCTATATTTTCCACCTATTTGAAAATCTCCATTCCAGAAAACACACTTTGAAGTTTTTGAAAATACTTATTTCCATAAAAACATAATCTCATCAATCAAAATTTACGACTATCACTAAGAAATCGATAATGCCCCCCAAAACACCAATTTATACTATGAGGAAAATGTAATGGAGTTGTTTCAAAGTTACATGTTAGACAAGATAATTTGGTATAAGTATTCCATCCAAATAAGGTATCGAGACTAGGAAAGTTTCTTATTGTACATAGCAATGCTGCTCGCATTTTAAACTTTTCAGACATGGAGACATCATAGGTGTCAACTCCATCCACCCACAACTCTTTAAACTCCTTCAAAAGAGGTATAAAATAGACATCTATGTCATTTCCCGACATTCTTTTCTCAGGAATGATAATTAAAAGAATCCTAGATGTTTTTTTATACACATTCACAAGGACATATTATATGGTATCAATATTATAGGTCAAATACTATAACTTGAACTCATGCTACCAAAAGGATTAAAACCATCAGCTATAAGACCCAAGCAAACATTTCAAGGATCTAAAGAAAATTAAGGATTTGTGAAAATAAATTTCTTCCATGATTCAGAATCTATAGGATTCCTCACTAATTCATCATTAAATTTTTTACTTTCATGCCAACGCATATTCTTGGCAGTTTTACTAGACATAAAGAGTCGTTTCAACCTTTGTTTAAGTGGGAAATAATGAAAAACTTTTTCTGGTTGTTTCTTTTTTCTTACAAAAACCTTTTTACTTCCACCTAGATGTTTTACAGTTATTACATATTTCTTTTTCCTCATCATCCCCCAATAAAACTTGTAATTATTTGGGCAAGCATGTATCTTAATATAATTAAGCCAAAGTTTATTGATGATTTTCTTAGCCTCATAAAAAGATTTATGAATTTTGGAATATTCAAATGAATGTCTTAGAAAATCCAAAATCATTGTCATTGACTTATCATTCATTCCACATAAAAAAATTTATATGGTACACTTTTATTATAAAAGACAAATTGGAGTACTTTTTACAGCCTTCATATAATTTTTGATTCCCATCTTTCAATAACTCTGAAAATTTTGTAAAAGTTTCAACCATGTTTACACTAAGAGATAAGTCTGCTTTATTTTCACCAAGAATATTATCAAGCCCAAATTCATCATTGACAATTTCATCTATAAGATCTAGAGGATCAATATTATGGGGAGAAGTCTCATTCTCTTGTTCTGTACTAGATGAAAATTCAACTTCATTAAATTCTCCCTGCCATACCCACTTGGTGTATTCAATAAAAAATTGTTTTTGACTCAAATGGAAATATGCTTCAACTCTGGTCAACCATTTCTTAAAGTTACAATTATGAAAATGACATATTATTATTCCCTCTATATATTGATTCTCAAATGCAAAATTTAGAAATTTACTCAATCCTTCCTTATACTCATCAGTTTTTCTTGACCAAGAAATCCATGATTTATCCATTTCTATAACATTAATTAAAATATAATATATCAATTAAATATGTTCAAATATACATAGGAAAAAATAATAAAGATCTAAATAAATTTTATACAATAGAAAAAATATAAAGAAAATTTCTTTATAAAACACTTTCATTAAAAAATATAAAATGTAAATCTCTTTTTTATTTAAGAAAATTAAAACTACCTTTTTTAATTTTTAGTTTTTTCATTAAAAAATATAAACAAATAATATTTTTTTCTTTTAAAATTCTAGAAAAAACATGAGAAGTGTGTTAAAAAAAAACTCATACTTCAGAATAGTTTGGAATTGGTTATTGAAAACTGCTTATAGACTTTATCAGTTATGATAAACGGTTGGAAAAATAAAAAATGTTTGTTTAGTTTCTAAAAAAATGAACTTGCATTCCGAAATAAAACCACTTAAAGAAGTGACACTTATTATAACTAATATTTCTTATAGGAAATTAATAGTAATAGAATCCAAATACCAGATAATTCAAGTAAAAATAAAATTTATGGTGATTATTCATGGGTATCAGATTGAATACCCATATTTTTATAAATAAGAAGTGGTTCCAAAAATACACAGTGGTTCCAAATATTTAAATTAATAGAATAAAATAAATGATTAAATTCCATGAAACAAAATTTAGCGTTAATCTTTTAAATCAATCTAAAGAAACCAAGATCAAAATTGAGTAGTCCAATTACCTCACTGATGTTGACTGTAGCTTAGGTATAGAATTATTAGCCTTGATATCCAAAGAAGTTTTGTTCCCCTTATAAAAGTAAAAAAAATATTAAAACAAATAGTTCACTAAGGGTTTCTTTGAGAGTTTATAAGAAATAAGAAATAGGTGAATAATCCCTAAAAACCAACTGGTCAGGTGAGGGTCCCCATTGGGAAATGCTTTCAAGAGGGAGACCGCAAGGGAGAAGCTTCTACAAGGGGGTTTCTATGATGCGTCAGTAAGGATAATTACTTGATTTTGTTGGTGTGCCATGGAGACTTGCACACGAAAAGTAGAAGACTCAATTTGAGGGGTGCTGTGATCTAAGAGATAGGGGGAGACCTTATGAGCAGGGAGAGGGGGTGCCTTCACGCTCACGAGGGGGATGCAATGTTGACATCTGAGATAGGGTGCGCTGTTGCGATGAGGGTCAGGGACATCTGAGAGGTGGAACATAAGGGAGGGGAGCGCTGGGAGGAAGGGGAAGCCACCGAACAGGGTAGAAAGTGGGGTGATACCAGCTGATGCAAGAGAGGGGAACACTGGTAGGTGGTGAAGGTAGAGGGTAAATAGGGTTATCGGGGGTGGGGTGGGGCGATACAGGGAAGAGGAGTCAAGGAAGAGGGGTTATTGGGGGTGTGGGTGTGGGGTTATCGTGGGTGGGGGGCGGGGCGATATGGGGAAGAGGGGAGCATAGGGGTGATGGGTTATCATGGTGGAGGGGTGAAGGGTTATTACGGATGGGGGGTGGGGAAATACAGGGAAGAGGGGAGCGACGGGGTGAGGGGTTGTCATGGCGGAGGGGCGAGGGAATAGGGGAGCAGAGGTGTTATCGCATCGGGTGGGGGAGGGGAAATACAAGGAAGAGGGGAGCATAGGGGTGAGGAGTTATCATGGGTGGGGGTGGGGAAATAGTAGTGAAAAGGAGAGAGGGTGTGGGTCTAAAGAAAATAGGGTTGGGAGTTAATATTTTTTGTTTGATTTTTTCATCAAAACTATCTCTAATTAGAATGAGTTATTATTAACCACTTCTAATTTTTATTTAGAGGGGATTTATAATGACCCATTCTAATTTTATGCCGCTAAATATCACCTTTTTTTTGTAGTGACAGTCACTGCTAATTCTTATGTATAAATTATAAAAAAACATATGAACATTAATAGATATTTGTATGTAATACTATTTTAAAGCATAAAAATTAGTATTATGTCATACTTAAGCATGTTTCCCACACTTCTTTTGTGTTTTCATCAATTAGTTTACCATCCTTATTTATGTGGGCCTACTTACATAACATATGATGTGGGATGTAAGTGTCTTCAGATTTTGATTCATCAATCTGCGTATAAAAAAAGAACATATGTTGTTTCATATCACATAAAATTTTATTACTTATTTAAAATACATACAAATTTATTCTCTAGTAAAACATACCCCATCCATGCCTTACAATAGGGGTACATTGGTTTTGATGCACATTTTTTATTTTCAGCACTCCTTTACTGTTTCATAAATTAACAATTTTGAATCAAATTGGATAAAATAAACAATGTTAAATAATATTTTATTGACTAAAATGCACCTAAAATGATTTCTCATCACGATTAATGATGAAATCATTCTATGTTTCTTACTTTATAATGTGTGCATAAGTAATTTGTGGATGGTTCATTACTTTCCCCTTAACATACCTAAGATAAAACTTGGTAAGAAGAGTCTGAAAGCCTTTATGGGATTTTCTAGTGGCCATTAATACATATTTATTACATAAATCATCTAAAATAAATAAAAATTTCAATGAATAATAAAAATTAAATCAATGTTTCATTATATATTTTTTGTAAAAATAGAGAATGTATATCATAAAATTACCTTAATACCTTCTCAAAGGGTTTCCTTTATTAAAGGCTAGACATGGATCCATGAATCTATATCAATTTTCACATTCATCCTCATTGAGACCCAAACATAAATAATGAAAATTGACTTGTTGGGGTCAATAGGTTGGCCATGTTGATTTCATCCAACCTCAAATTTTATACCCTTTCTTACTACCTTGATAATTTTATCCGACACTATGATGCTACATCATTTTTGTTTTTTTCATCAACATGCTGTTGATACCCTAATAATTTTTCAATCTCAACATCAAATGCCTATTCTTCCCTGAGATTGGTAACATAATCATGTGTATAATACATTTTCTATATGAGTAGTCAAACATTTAATTTATATTATGTTAATGCAGTAGAGAACACATAATATTATGAGAAAAAGTATAGTATATTAAAAAACACTTTAACCTACTCATTGAGATCTCTTTATTTTTTTCAAGGTTTAAGGGATTTGTCTCATCTATCGAGAATCCAAATCCCCTCTTTGTGGACCCCTCTAACATACAATACATTTTCTACATTGGGACCACGATGAATCGATTGTTATCTCCCAATAAAAGGGTTATCCTCGATTGAATTTTCATTTGACCCTATAGTTGTTTTAGTCTATAATAGGATAATTGACCAATTCTTATTTTATAGACCTGAGTCATAAAATACTTGCACTTCTTGTGATTCCATTATGAAAAACTCATAATTTTCTCATTCTATACTAAAATACAACTTTAATAATCCCATTTTATAAACTTTCACCACACTCCTGTTGTAAACTCATTTATAATAGAAAATAAGCACTTGAAATATTGTATAATCCAACTCATATATTTGTTCTATAATGATGAAATTTGATATATTCATATAAATTGTATTTCTATCCTTGGAACCATATATGTCCATCTCTTATTCCAAAAAAATAACTCCAATTTTTTTCATCGAATTGTAGTCATTGTGTTATTTTATATAGAATGTATTACCATTGATTACAAAATCAATATAAGATGTAATGTTTTCATTTGATCCCCTGGCTATCCATTGAAGTCATTTAGTAATTGAATTTGGATTTTTAGATAACTCCTAATAAACATGATCTCAGAACCATCCTATAAAATTTTTATTATGTGTATTTGATATCCATCCTTTATCCCTTGATGGATTCAAATCTCTAAGAATTGCTTCATGTGATTCAATGTATGGATCATAATCTTCACTATTATATAAAATGTAAAGGTGCGCTCTCTCCCACTCTATAATGGTAATTGTAACAACATCGCTTTTGGAAATTTCTTTTCCCATAAGGCACACATTGTGATAAGAATTTGGGTGACCGATTCTATCAACATTTTATAGGTAATAAGTATATAATTCAATAAATTCTTCAACAATATATCATTATGCAATAAATTTTTTTGGCTGAATTCGATTCTTGACACACTCTTTCAAAATATTAATATACTATTCAATAGGGTACATCCATCTGTAATGGATATGACCACATAGTTGAACCTTTCTGACCAAGTGAACCATCAGGTAGGACATTATATCAAAGAATGATGTTGGGAATAACATGTATAATTCACATAATATAACCACAACCTCCTTATTCATGATTGGTAACTTTTCTAGGTCTATAACTTTTACTGCATATGGATTTTAAAAAGAATAAAATTCTGGTTAATGTATGTCATACATTTTTAGGAAGAATGAAACATAAAGCGATGAGTATCAATCTTACATCAAAACATGAAAGTAATGTGATTTAGTCCTTATAACTTAAAATTTTTCAATGATAAGAAATTATTGATATTTGATGAATATACCTTTGGAAATTTTACACCATTAAAGAAAATGAAAATTTTCAATTTTTCATGTCTGGATAGAGTGTAAGCTACTGGAGGAAGAAAATTTCCCCCTTTACCCTTCATCGGTGACAAATATTCCCTTATCCCCATGTCAATTATGTCTAAGGTAGCCTTGATTCTATATTTTGTTTTTCTAATAACATATAATAATGTACCAATAATACTATAAAATAAATTTATTTTACATGCATGGAATCAAGAAAATGTCTTATGTACAAACAATTATAATAAGGTAATTAAAAAAATGATGTATTTTTCCAACTTGATTTCGTCAGGTTTTTCGATAATGGTTTACCAAAAATAGTGTCAGTATCTTTTACTTTATGAAATATTTGATCACCCATTAGTGAAGATGATGTGGTACCTTGTTCATTCTTCCCATCGAATGTTGTCATACATTATAAGTATTTATTTCATCAAGGTAAAAAAATTTGATGTCATAAAAACACAGTATTCAAGGAATATTTCAACTGAACCGAGTGTGTGCATTATTCAAAAATGGGACACCCCAATATTCCTTTAATTATATATCCTGAAATTTTTTCATAAGATGGAAAGTCATTTATCATCTGATAAAACATGGACCTTAATGTGAATTCTTTACTTTTATGAACACCTATATCCCACATAAATTTTAGATCTTCAATAAATGTATCCAAATAGACATCAATATCATTACTAGGTTGTTTTGGTCTAGATATAAGTAGAGAAAACATAATGTATTTACACTTCATGAATAAATATGGTGAAAAGTCTTAATTTACCAACATTATTGTACATGTACTATGAGTACTAATATGAAAACTAAAAGGATTTATTCCATTTGTAGATAATGTAATACATAATTTTCTTGGATAATTTCCAAATTCAGGATAATTATAATAAATTTTATTCCACTGAGGAGATTCTACTGGATGACATAGTTTCATATCTTTAATTCTTATATATGAATTCCATGTCAATGGTCTCACGATTTCTTGACATACACATAGTCTTCTAAACCATGGAATGATAGGAAAGTACCATACAACTATCGAAGGACTTGATTCATATTTCTTGTATCGATCCACACCACACTTAGGGAATTTTATGAGTGCTTCATGGTCCTTGTTAAATAATATGTAATCATTTGGACAAGCATGTATTTTTTATAGAACATTCCAATTTAATGTAGCATTATATTAGCTTTATATGTTTGAAAAATAAGTTCAGTTTCTTCTTGTATCATATTATTCAGGAGAATAAGTAGTTCTGTAAAGATGGTGCTACTCCATCCCTGGATAGCTTTCAAATTATATAACTTTAATAAAACTGAAAATGTTGTGTATTTAGTGCAACTGTTATACAATGGTCTCTTTGCATCACTATTTAACTTCTCAAACAACTTTGGAAAATCATGAAGGTCATCTTCAATTTCTATTGTAATTTCTTACATATGATCTCCATCATCATTTACACTGGTATTCATACAAAATGATCTATAAACTACAGTATCATCCCAATTGGCATTCATGTTCAGTTTTCACCAATTTTTAGTCTAAAATTTATAGATTTGATATATTCCATGAAAAATCAAATGTTCTTCCAAATATTTCGGACTAATTTTTCTTAAATAACAACAATGTAAACACATACAAAATATTTGATAAGGGTCGTATATATGCTCTATTGAAAACTTGATAAACTATTTAACTCCATCTTCAAACACTTTTATCATACAATTAGAATGAATCCATTTTCGATCAATATCCATCCTATTAGGTTCATAAAATAATCATTTCTTACAAAAAATAAATAAATACATATAAGATATTCATAATCAAAGGATAAAGTTATAGATAATTCTAATAAGTAGAAACCAACATTTGGTTGTTTCAAATAATTTAAATATGATTTGAAGGAAATGGGTAATTGAATTTAATAAAATTATTACTCCATTAGTGGTAGGTGTTATCCTCTGAATTCATCCAAAATGATCATCAATACTCAATATGGGATGACTACTGCTTAGAGTAGTTCAAGAAACATAAGTGTATGTACAAAATAGATGAGGGATGATTCTTAAGAAAAAAAATGAAATAATAACTATTTAGGAGATAAAGTGGATAAGTATTATAGCTATCTCCTAAATTATAAATGGTCATGGGCCAGGATTTGACAAAGCACCATAAAACATTTCTGAGTTTGTTTCCTAAAGCTAAGAAAAGAATCAACAATAGTCTGTTCCCTACAAGGGGTTCCTTGATTGGTGTGATTGTGATAAGGCTCGACTAGTTAGTCTTACACACACTCATGTTGAGAAATAAATTGTAGTTTCAACATTCAAAGAAAGTCTTAAATTGATCCATAAAAATTAAAAAGGACTTTAGTCTGAGGACTGAATTTTAGAAGCACTTAGATTCCCATAAAAAAGTTTTTAATTCTTGGACGGTTTCTATAACCTTTCTTGGTGGGAGTTCAACAAGTGAGAGGATTTTATGTTTTTTCATTTCTTTACTTGGTATGTGGTGGATAATGTGGTGTTTCATTGACAGTGGATCTTTAAAGGAGTGATAAAGTTCAGGTGACCATCACTTGTCATTGAGAAAATGTCATGTATTATTAATTTGAATATCTAGAAAAAGAATCAAGTAATTGAAATCATATATGACATTTGACCAATGATAAGTATCGATCAAACCTTGAACCTTATTTCATTTAATTATGACATCTTACCAATGATTGGTATCCAATTAAAGAATAAATGTT
This sequence comes from Viscum album, assembly GCA_963277665.1. Classification (NCBI taxonomy): domain Eukaryota; kingdom Viridiplantae; phylum Streptophyta; class Magnoliopsida; order Santalales; family Viscaceae; genus Viscum; species Viscum album. Next base: position 489,721,912 of record OY728131.1, on the reverse strand, counting down.
TCCTCTCTCATTTATTCCAATTTACCATGTTTTGATACACTTTACATCATAAATCAAGGTATTTCAAATCATCATTTCATGTATAATTATAAAATATCTAATTAAAAATGTTTATAAAATGTATTTTTTACTCAATAGAATCACTTATAGACATATATCAATCTAATAATCACTAATAAATATGTTGGAAAACAAAATTTACTTATTATTTGATGGAATACTTACCTTGGAAATTATTATTCTTTCTTTCCATTTAATTACGACCTAGATTTATAAATATGCGTAAAAATATATTTCCTTGGAACATAAAAGGTCATGTAATCACCATATTTTGACACAAGGTCAAGGAGCTTGGAATTTCATGAAACCAATGGATGAAGCTGCTATTGACAACAGAAGTGAAGTTGGATTCCATGTTACTCTATTTTTTTGTAGATTATTCTAGACCATGTATTATAGGAATACCGAAAAATATATTTGTACTATAACCCAATAATGAACTCCTATTTAAAAAATTGTATAGTTTTCAATCTTAGGTATATTTCACATATCCTATAATATCCAAAACCTTTATTAAATTTCCTTAAAAACAACACAAATACTTTCCATTAATAAACATTCCAAAAAACTCAGTTAGCATGGACACTCAAACCATTCATAACGATACACAATAGATAAAAAAATAATAGTGTTGTGTACATGAATTATATGTTAAAAATAATTATATTTTATATAAAAACCATGAATATTATATTTTTGTTAAAATTAAAGGAAAATGGATTCAAAATATATAATTCTATAAAATGTAATATTTCATAACATATTAATATAAAATTAATTAAAAGAATATTGATAATGAACATGAAGGGGAAGGAGAGAGTAAACCAAAAATGGATCGAGGAAAGAGAGATTGGGAGGAACATGAGAACATGAGGGATACTTGGAACTTAGATTAGATTACCAGTTGTTAACTGTAAAACTTTATCTATTTATCATTTGAAGTCACCACCTTACATGATAGTAGGAAGGGTTTTTGTAGTGCACAACTAGGAGCTCCATGCAATCAGAGTGAGAAATAATGATGAATGAGTGAAAATGAATGTGAAGGTGAGGGATATAGTGAACCAAAAATGGGTCAAGGTAAGAGAGATTGGGTGAATAATCAGCGATGGAGATTGAGGAAAAATAAGATCGCTTGCATGCACTCTTTTCAAACCATTTGGGAAAATTAAAAATAGATAAAGATGTTCGAGGGGGAGAAATAGATCACAAGTGATCACATACCATGATTATAATATATCATTATAATTTCAAGAAAAAAATTTTAGATAAACTTTAAAGTAAGTTAAATATAAGAAAAATCATTTATTTCTAAGAAGACCTTTGAAACCAATGAAACAAAGAAATTTTCAGCCTCAAAATCCTTTAAACCTTTTTTTGTGAATAAAATTTCCCAAACAAGAAACGTAGCCATAGATTTAATTTTTAAACACTTAACTCATTAAAATATCTCATTAGATAAAAATTTATGTATATATGAAAATAATTATTATATTAATAACATAAATGAGACTTTAATCAATAATAATTACTTTTCCTCATTTTAAAAATCCAATTTATAACTTAACTAAAGAAAAAAAAATTAAAATATTTCTTTAAAACATTTCATTTCATAATAAGAACCATTTAATAAAGAATTTAAGTATCATTTATACTAAAAATTAATAGTTTTCAAAATCACTATGCATGAAAATCATAAAATTTATATATATACATGAAAACTATAAATAAAAATAGAAATAATTTTTTTTGATAATGATATATTTGAAAACATTTTAAAAATGATGTAATTCATAACTCTCTTTTTAAATTAAAAAATTTACCTTTGGAACATTTATTAGGAATAATCATTTAAAATCCCCTTTTATTTAACACATTTTTAAAATTGAATTTGATTTACAAAAATAAATTTTAAAACCATATGACATTTCATTTTATTAAAACTAGTATGAAGCATCATAAAAAGGTACATGAATGGCTAGAGCCATAAATTATAGATAAATAGAGAGGGAAACCCATAAAAGAAAATATTTAGTGTTTTTATGTAACCAAAATCCAAAATTAAATCACAGGTCAACCTTAAAACAAAACATTCTACTAAATCAATATGTAGAGTAAACCCATTTCAAATATTCAAAATCACTAAAGGAAACTCTTTAGTCATTTAATTATATATATAAAAAACATACCACACAATTTAAATTGCATTTAATTATAGAACATGAAAACCACCCTTTTTAAACAAAAAACAAAATTGTAACATTTTAAGTGTCTATGCAACACTAACTATTACTAACAAAATACACATAATTCTTACAGAAAGATCTGATAAAAAATTCAATCATCCAAGGTACATTATTAAAAAGAGGGAAACATGGAATTGCCTACAAGGAACATGAATAGATGAAGAAAGTATCTAAAAAATAATGATATGATTATGTTAAATAGAACTTGAACACCCTATAGATCGAGACATTAAAAATTTAGAACCTGAACCCAAATAGGGTTTAGAAAATAGTGAGAAGTAGTGAGGGAGGAGAAATAAGAACATGGATGGAGGATGGAATGAAGGAGGAGTATATTCCCTAAACATGGAACCACAAGACCACTGAGCTAAGATAACACCGCACTATCACACACTGCTGAACCTGGACAAGCAAGCAATGAGAGAGGAGGAGAAAAAAATAACATATATTAGATCTGAGGCTTGATTCATCTGAGAAAATGTAACGACCCGAAATTTTGAATAAATCTTGTTTCCAAATTTTGTGTGTTATTTTTTTTATACTCCACAAAACTGTTTCATTGGATAACATGAGTATAATTAAAATGAGACTGTTGGGTTTTGAATGTTATATGACCATTGGTCAATATGACCGTTGGAAACTAAACATTTCAATATTTGTATCTAAATACAAGTGATCTTGGTTAATTAATATAGAAAGAAGATTTGATGGCCTCACCTAGTAGTCTTGGACCGATCGAAGCCCATCTAACAGAACTTGGAAAGGAAGTAGCACCACTGGGCTTTTCTCTAGACCAAACCCAAGCCAAACTTCATCGTGTGAATCTAGAACGAAATCACCTTCACGAGAAATTCAAACTGATAGAAATTACTGCTCGTGCGATGTTGGCCGAGCCTCCCTCAGATTCTCTCACCTTAGCACACCTTGCACTTAGGTCCTATGCTGGTGTGATAAGGGGCTATGTAAGGAGACCGTAACTTCCTTGTGTAATCCTTTGTTTTAAATAAAATTTTTGATTTCTTCTTATGATGAAGTTTATGAATTTTCAAATGTCTGGATAAATATAGTATGCATATTTTTGGTGAATTTTAGAGAAAGGATATTTTAAAAAATGTTTATGTAAACCTTAAATAATTAAAAACGTGTAATGATTTTCAAAAAATGGCCTTCTACAATTATGTTCAGTACGAAATTTAGAGTCTAATAAGATCAACTTAATTTTTGATGAATAGTAAATTATGAATAGTGATTTTATTCTTAAGATTAGTAATGTGACCAAATGGATTAGTAATCTCACTTAAATAAAGCATTAATATAATCTAGGCACCTTGATTAAGTAATGTGATTCAATAAAATGGTTAAATAACAGTTTCATAAATTATTAGTCAATTATTATTTTTTTTCAGGTGAATAGTGTTTTTTAATTAAAAATTTAATTAAAAATATTTAGAAAATTATTTTTATAAAATGGATTTCATTTTTGAACTCAGAGCATCAATATTATGTTAAGGTAATTTTTGGGGTTTTTTTATGAAAAAATGAATTTTCGGTGAATAGTGTATTTATTTAAAAATTAAATTAAAAATATTTAGAAAATTATTTTTATAAAATGGAGTTCATTTTTGAAATCAGAGCATCGAGATTTGTTTAAGGTGAAATTTTGGGATTTTTCTGAGAAAGTTGAATTTTCGATGAATAGTGAAAATACAGTTTTTAAGTTACGGGTGTTTAATGACATCATTAAATGATGTATTAAGTATGTAATAAATATGGCCAACTTATGAATAATAAAATAAGGTATGAGGTGTCCCAAGTGGCCAATACCATGGGAAAATACCATGGGAAAGCCCATGGTTTTTCCAAAACCACTAATGAGGTGTCCCTTGGCCATTAATGCCTTGTCCCCTCACTTTTTCTATAAATACCAAGACATCCTCTCATCCATTCGACTCCCAACTCCCCCCCAACGAAGCTATAGTCTCATTTCCTCCCAAGGAGTCCTTCCAAGGTTCCCCCAAGCCCTCAAGGTCCCAACCTTTGAGTTTTAAGAGTTACGTTTTAAGGTAAGGGATCCTACCTCCCTCTTTCTTTTCAAGTAATCTCTTTTATGTCATTTCTTTTATGCTCCATGATCTTATGTTGGAGGATGATCTTTTATATTAATCATACTGATATTTTATGTTCATATGATGAGAGACCCTATTTGATCTCTTCAATTCTGTATTTTGATGTTTTAAGTGGTGCCGTTAGGCTGCCGAATTTTTAAGGGATTCGTTCACCTTTCTCATTTTTCAAAGTTCTACTTTCATGTCAAGTCTTTCAAGTTCCTTTTTATTTTGTTGGGGTATGATTTATATATCTATAATACTTATATTTTATGTTCATATGATTAGAGACCCTATTTTATCTCTTCAATTCAGTATTTTTTAGTTTTAAGTGTTAAGTTGCCGAATTTTTAAGGGATTCGTTCACCTTTCTCATTTTTCAAAGTTCTACTTTCATGTCAAGTCTTTCAAGTTCATTTTTATTTTTTTGGGGTATGATCTATATATCTATCATACTGATATTTTATGTTCATATTATTAGAGACCCTATTTGATCTCTTCAGTATTTTGAAGTTTTAAGTGGCGCCGTTAGGCTGCCGAATTTTTAAGGGATTCATTCACCTTTCTCAATTTTCAAAGTTCTATTTTCATGTAAATTCTTTCAAGTTCATTTTTATTATGTTGGGGTATGATATATATATCTATCATACTTATCTTTTATGTTCATATGATGAGAGACCCTATTTTATCTCGTCAATTCATTTTTTGAAGTTTAAGTGACGCCGTTAGGCTGCTGAATTTTCATAAGAGAAATCATATTTTTGTCTTCCTTTCATGTTCTTCATTTCATATGGTATATCTTTCAAATTTCATTACCATGTTCATATATCATTCATATTTTGTCCCTCTACTGTTTTATGTGTCATTTATGAATGTTTGACCCATGTCCCCTCTCTTTTCAATGTTTTATAAAACCCCAAAACATAGTCGTTATGCTGCAGAATTTCCGTCTCAAAATGTCTCTCTCTCTCTTGTTCTAAAGTTATTTTATTTTATTAAGTGAATAATCAAAGCTCTATCTTCTATAGATGTATTCACATATATACCAAAATTTTCTATTTTAAATTCTGGGATTTACATAAATGAGACCCACCTTCCTTTTCTGTGGGTTTTTAAGTGACACAAAGATCATGTCTTTAAAGTAGTTTTTTTAAAACGTTATGATTATGAAAAGAAACCAATTCCTTTTATGCTATATGGGTTGTTTATGAAATGATTTATGATGATATATGTGGCTCACATTATAATAAAGACATTTCAAGGGTGCGCCTTGATAGCGCTCCAATGCTTTGGGTAAAGACTTAATCTCTAGAGATGACTATTTTTAATGATGCCTTGGTGAATAACCTTGGTAATTTTTAATGACACCTTAGCGATGGAACTTGGTGAAACAGAAATTATTGTCAATATTAAATGTTGTAGAAACATATTAAAGTTATGAAATACGTTATTTTTATTATGATATGCCTCATGATTTCTTTATCATTCCTTAAAGTTCTTTTTCATGACATTGTTGATGTATCTCAAGTTCGCATGTTAAATGTTTCCCCTTGTTTCCCTTACTGGGCCTTCGCTCACCCTTTCTTTTGATGTATGTCCCTAGGTTATGAGATGCAGTAATGAACCTAGGATGAACATATGAAGAAGCCTTTCAAGTGTTTAAGAAGGATGTTATATGTTTTCATGTTTTAAGTTCTTGGTTTCCAAGACACTAAACCTTAAAGATCCTCGGTTTTGTAAAATGTAATGAAAAGTTATGTTATAAAAAGGAGGGATGCCATAGTTGGTATCAAAGGATGGTTTAGTTATTTGTGGAAATTGGGATATGAAAAATTTAGGAAGAATCCTATAGAAAATTTTAAATATAGGAAATCTTCCTGGTATTTTGGTGAGTATTGAGTAAGGGGTTTCCAAGAAAATACATTCCTGTCTGGATACGAGCAGGTAGAGGTGGATCTGGCACAGATGTACATAGGGGTAAAACCTGAAAACACCGCTTTGAGCCAGACTCGAACGGGAACTGGTACACGACAACGGGCCTTGCTGCACTCTTGGTTATGACACTCCCGAGGGACATGATTTGGTAAATTCATAAGCTTAGTATGAACCATTATTAAAGGAACAAAGATAAAATAAAATAAAGATTCACATAAGAATATATTATCATGGATAACCTAGATTGGGACCTAGGGGATCACAAGTTAGGGTATAATTTTCTTCTACAAGTTTATCCTTCTATGCTTTAAGTTTCCTTTTAATGATTATTAGCTAAGTATTTAAGCCCCTAATTGTACTTTCTTTCCTTAGTTAATGGCGGGAAATGGAAGAACATGTCCCAACAACCAATGTGATAGGAAATGTGAGGATTTTCATATTAATATGACAGAGATGATTAGGGGATTAAAAGATGATTATTATTTTGTAAGACGTTCACTATTTTGGGAACCCTATTTGATCGAGGTAAATAGATTAATACGGTATTTTCTTTGAGGAGTAAAGGTTGAATTATATTTTGAAGAATCGATGAATTTAAGGTGAACTTATGGTATTATAGGTTACTTATGGAAATGATTGACCTATCTTGGGGAAAATATGTTTAGGTTAGTTACTTTTTTTATAAGATGTTAGGAGTGTTTGATGTTGTTTGGAGATGAACGATAAAGTTTATCTTGGAAGACTATGTTATCAAGTCCTTCTTGTATTTGGGTTTCAATATTAGTTTGGGTTATTTTGAAGAATTTTGAGGACAATTATTTATGGAATGGTCTATGATGAACTCTGGGAAGTACCGTGGAACTTTGAAGATTTAAAAGTAGTTTCCCTTCTTATGGGATTCTTTCTTTTTGAAGAGTTGTTTTATCTTACCCTTTCTGTTTTTGGGATAAATGTTTAAAGATAGATAGTTTTTCTTTTGTGGAATACATGATTCTCTAGAATATTATTCTTGTGCTTTTGATGAGACCAATTGTTTTTGAATGCTCATCATTTGGAGAAAAGATTAGTTTTAGTAGAAAATTATTAAAGGATTAAACTCTACTTGAAGGTAGGTATATTTCCTTATGTTTTTATTCTATGTAGTAAATGAATTCATCAAAACTATGAAAAGGAACATAAAACAAAAAAATTTGTTTGTTAATGTTTCCTACTAGGAAATCAAATACCATTTGACCCATCATAAGTTTGTGATTTTCTTATTGTTAACTTTCTCCTAATAATGTTTTCTATCACTCTCCCTTAGAACGTGATCCTTTGTTTTTTCCTCCACGTCCATGTTTTCCTACATGGGATCCTAGTATGGGTTAACTCGGGTGACCTTTTTTACTTCCCTTTCTTTCTTTTAAAGTAATAGTTTTACTGAATCCTTTTTCAGTGTGGGACTTTAAATGAAATTTCAAAACCATTTTTAAAAATTGCAAGGATGCAATTTATTAAGGGGGGAAGATTGTAACGACCTGAAATTTTGAATAAATCTTGTTTCCTAATTTTGTGTGTTATTTTATTTTTTTTATACTCAACAAAACTGTTTCATTGGATAACATGAGTATAATTAAAATGAGACTTTTGGGTTTTGACTGTTATATGACCATTGGTCAATATGACCACTGGAAACTAAACATTTCGATATTTGTCTCTAAATACAAGAGATCTTGGTTAATTAATATAGAAAGAAGATTTGATGGCCTCACCAAGTAGTCTTAGACCGATCGAAGCCCATCTAACAGAACTTGGGAAGGAGGTAGCACCACTCGGCTTTGCTCTGGACCAAACCCAAGCCCAACTTCATCGTGTGAAGCAAGAACGAAATCGTCTTTGCGAGAAGTTCAAACTGATAGAAATTACTACTCGTGCGATGTTGGCCGAGCCTCCCTCAGATTCTATCACCTTAGCACACCTTGCACTTAGGTTCTATGCTGGTGTGATAAGGGGCTATGTAAGGAGACTGTAACTGCCTTGTGTAATCCTTTGTTTTAAATAAAAATTTTGATTTCTTCTTATGATGAAGTTTATGAATTTTCAAATGTCTGGATAAATATAGTATGCATATTTTTGGTGAATTTTAGAGAAAGGATATTTTAAAAAATGTTTATGTAAACCTTAAATAATTAAAAATGTGTAATGATTTTCAAAAAATGGTCTTCTACAATTATGTTCAGTATGAAATTTAGAGTCTAATAAGATTAACTTAATTTTTGATGAATAGTAATTTATGAATGGTGATTTTATGCTTAGGATTAGTAATGTGACCAAATGGATTAGTAATCTCACTTAAATAAAGCATTAATATAATCTAGGCACCTTGATTAAGTAATGTGATTCAATAAAATGGTTAAATAACGGTTTCATAAATTATTAGTCAAGTATTAGTTTTTTTGGGTGAATAGTGTTTTTTAATTAAAAATTTAATTTAAAATATTTAGAAAATTATTTTTATAAAATGGATTTCATTTTTGAACTCAGAGCATCGATATTATGTTAAGGTAATTTTTGGGGATTTTTCTGAAAAAAATGAATTTTTGGTGAATAGTGTATTTATTTAAAAATTAAATTAAAAATATTTAGAAAATTATTTTTATAAAATGGAGTTCATTTTTGAAATCAGAGCATCGATATTTGGTTAAGGTGAAATTTTGGGATTTTTCTGAGAAAGTTGAATTTTCGATGAATAGTGAAAATACAGTTTTTAAGTTACAGGTGTTTAATGAAATCATTAAATGATGTATTAAGTATGTAATCAATATGGTCAAATTATGAATAGTAAGATAAGGTATGAGGTGTCCCAAGTGGTCAATACCATGGGCAAGCCCATGGTTTTTCCAAAACCACTAATGAGGTGTCCCTTGGCCATTAATGCCTTGTCCCCTCACTTTCCCTATAAATACCAAGCCATCCTCTCATCCATTCGACTCCCAAATCTCCCCCAACGAAGCTCTGGTCTCATTTCCTCCCAAGGAGTCCTTCCAAGGTTCCCCCAAGCCCTCAAGGTCCCAAGCTTTGAGTTTTAAGAGTTACGTTTTAAGGTAAGGGATCCTACCTCCCTCTTTCTTTTCAAGTAATCTCTTTTATGTCATTTCTTTTATGCACCATGCTCTTATGTTGGAGGATGTTCTTTTATATTCATCATAATGATATTTTATGTTCATATGATGAGATACCCTATTTTATCTCTTCAATTCAGTATTTTGAAGTTTTAAGTGGCGCCGTTAGGCTGCCAAATTTTTAAGAGATTCGTTCACCTTTCTCATTTTTCAAAGTTCTACTTTCATGTCAAGTCTTTCAAGTTCCTTTTTATTTTGTTTGGGTATGATATATATATATATCATAATGATCCTTTATGTTCATATTATGAGAGACCCTATTTTATCTCTTCAATTCAGTATTTTGAAGTTTTAAGTGGCGCCGTTAGGCTGCTGAATTTTTAAGGGATTTGTTCACCTTTCTCATTTTTCAAAGTTCTACTTTCATGTCAAGTATTTCAAGTTACTTTTTATTTTGTTGGGGTATTATATCTATATCTATCAAACTGATATTTTATGTTCATATGATTAGATACCCTATTTGATCTCTTCAGTATTTTGAAGTTTTAAGTGGCGCAGTTAGGCTGCCGAATTTTAAAGGGATTCGTTCACCTTTCTCATTTTTCAAAGTTCTAATTTCATGTAAAGTATTTAAAGTTACTTTTTATTATGTTGGGGTATGATCTATATATCTATCATACTGATATTTTATGTTAATATGATGAGAGCCCCTATTTGATCTCGTTAATTCATTTTTTGAAGTTTAAGTGACGCCGTTAGGCTGCCGAATTTTCATAAGAGAAATCTTATTTTTGTCTTCCTTTCATTTTCTTCATTTCATATGGTATATCGTTCAAATTTCATTACCATGTTCATATATCCTTCATATTCTGTCCCTCTACTGTTTTATGGGTCATTTATGAATTTTTGACCCATGTCCCCTCTCTTTTCAATGTTTTCTAAAACCCCATAACATAGTCGTTATGCTGTAGAATTTCCGTCTCAAAATGTCTCTCTCTCTTGTTCTAAAGTTATTTTATTTTATTAAGTGAATACTCAAAGCTCTATCTTCTATAGGGGTATTCACATATATACCAAAATGTTCTATTTTAAATTCTGGGATTTACATACATGAGACCCACCTTCCTTTTCTGTGGGTTTTAAAGTGACACAAAGATCATGTCTTTAAAGCAGTTTTTTTAAAACGTTATGATTATGAAATGAAACCCATTCCTTTTATGCTATATGGGTTGTTTATGAAATGATTGATGATGATATATGTAGCTCACATGATAATAAAGACATGTCAAGGGTGTGCCCTGATAGAGCTCTAATGCATTGGGTAAAGACTTAATCTCTAGAGATGACTATTTTTAACGATGCCTTGGTGAATAACCTTGGTAATTTTTAATGACACCTTGGGGATGGACCTTGGTGAAACAGAAATGATTTTCAATATTAAATGTTGTAGCCACATCTTCAAGTTATGAAATACGTTATTTTTATTATGATATGCCTCATGATTTCTTTCTCATGCCTTAAAGTTCTTTTTCATGACATTGTTGATGTATCTCAAGTTTGCATGTTAAATGTTTCCCCTTGTTTCCCTTACTGGGCCTTCTACTCACCCTTTCTTTTGATGTATGTCCCCAGGTTATGAGATGTAGTAATGAACCTAGGATGAACATATGGAGAAGCCTTTCAAGTGTTTAAGAAGGATGTGATATGTTTTCATGTTTTAAGTTCCTGGTTTCCAAGACACTAAATCTTAAAGATCCTCGGTTTTGTAAAATGTAATGAAAAGTTATGTTATGAAAAGGCGGGATGCCATAGAGAAGGTCCAGGGAGAGTGGTGGTAACACTGGACTTCCGTGAGCGCTTGAGTAGTGCAATGAAAATTGGTAGAGTTATGGTTCTTTTTAAAAGTTCGAGGTTGATTTTATCAGTGCTTCCAAAAAAGGACAGATAAAAAAGGGTTTTATCAATACTAAAATAATAAGTGACAATAAAAGAACTCTTTATCAGTGCTAAAAATTTAGCATTGATAAAGATGGATTTTATCCTTATAAATATTTATAATTATAATTATAATTATAAATAAATATATTTGTAAATATATTTACAAATATCTGTATACAATTATAAATGTATTTATTTCATTATATATATATATATAATTATATATATATGTTTAATAAATATATATAAATATAATTATAAATGTATTAAATATATCCATTAATTGAATATATTTATTATAATTTTATAATTATTTAAATATATAATTATTTATTTATAATTATACAAATATTTTTTATAAAATTATATTTATTTATTTATAATTATAAATATATTTTTATAATTATTTATATTTAATAAATAAATATAAATATAAATATAAATATAAATATAAATATAAATATAGTAAATATACTCATTATTTAAATATATTTATTATAATTTTATAATTATAAATATATTTATATCGTTATATATATTTATATAATTATATATATTTATATAATTATATATATTTATATAATTATATATATTTATATAATTACATATATATTTAATAAATAAATATAAATATAAATTTAAATATAAACATAAACATAAATATTGTAAATATATTAATTATCTAAATATATTTATTATAATTTTATAATTATTTAAATATATAATTATTTATTTATAATTATATAAATACTTTAAAAAAAAATAATATTTATTTATTTATAATTATAAATATATAACTTTATAAATATTATAAATATAAATTTAGAAATATATTTATTTATAAATATTTATTTACAAATATATTTTTAAAATTATTAATGAATATATAATTTGAAATACATACATGTTAAAAATGTGTGAAGTTGAATAATTATAATGAGTACACTTGAGAAATATTGAAAAATGGATAAGTTTTATTAATTAAATGAATTATTAAAAAAATATGGATATATATTGAAATGAAGATGAATACATATTGAAAATATTAAAACATAGTAAATAAATAAATATAAATAAATATTAGAAAAAGATCAAATTCTAAAAAAATAAAAAAAAATATATTAAAAATGAATAAATAATACTAACTGTAATAATATTAAAAATAAATCAATAAAATTTACCAATGAAAAATATAACATATTAAATATATTATGTTACTAAATGAAATTCTAAAATGATTTTTTTTTGAAAGATAAGACCCTGCCCAAGAGAGACTCTTTTATTAGCCAAATAAAGTAAAGTTACAAGAGTCTAAATTACACTGATACCATTGAAGAAGGGAAATGAGATCATCAGGAATATGATGAGACCACATAAGATCATTTCCATTCGCACCTTTGTTGCAAGGGCAGTCGCTAGAGATTTGGACTCCCTATAGACATGAGTGAAAATGTAGTCAATGGATGAGAGGAAATCCAAGCAATTGGTCCATCAATTAGTTAACTTCCACAAGAGATGAGAAGAGCATGATCTGATGGCTTGAACGTGGTGTTGGAGTCACATTCTAGCCAAAGATTATTCCAGCCACTCTGTTTGACTTTCTCAGGTGCAATGATGGATACCAAACATTTCCTCTTCCAGAGAGGAAGAAACTCCACATGAACCATGTATACATCCCAAGACATCCCTATGGTGATCTCTAAAAACATCCCCATAACTCGATGGAATCAGATTACCTCTTGATGACCCAAAAATGTAAATTTTGATCCATATTATAAAAGGAGACTTCTAGAATACTTCAAGTGTTCCAAAGGGAGGATAGAAGTTACCGTTAATGCAATCCATTTGAAGATAGAGAGATCATGAGTTGAATTTTTATAGTAGGCCCTTTGAAAGTGATTAACTTCTATGAAAACAACCAACAATTGATCCAAAACAACATGAGGTATGAAAGTAGCATGATCATGGATCCATGTATTTAAACCATTCTAGACAATGATGATCAATTCTTTTACAACAAACCGAAAAGGTTATGAAGATTAGGAGAGAGAGAGAGATCCAACCAACCTTTGATAAATTCTTGAATAGAGGTAGTCCGAGGTAGTTTTATTTCAAATATGTTTGAGAGAGATTTACACATTGATGAGGCAGTAACAAAACTCAGGAAAAAATGATCAATATTATCTATTTATTGATGGAAGATAGAACATGTGGAGTAAAGTGAAATATTGAAGATCTGCAAATAATCATCCGTCAGTATTTTTCGATGTGCTAACCTCCAGATGAGAATGGACCTAGAGGGTCTGATGAAGCTCCTATTTATTTTCCCAAGCCATATGAGGTTTGTGATGGGACAATTAAAATACTAATAGAAAATTTTGGAAGTGATAACACCACTTGCATCAGGATCCCATGCCCAGATTTCACCCCATGATGAGAAGTTGTTGCTGAAAATAGTGGTTTTAATGTGATCTTGAAAATCAACCATGTTATTTAATTGATATTTGATTGAGATCTCCAAATCCAAATTTCTGTCATCATGCATGAGATAATCAAGCATAGGAGCACTGAAAAAACTAGCAGTCCAGAAGTTAAGAGATGAGTCTCTAGAGACAAACCATTTGGATTGAGTTTTAAAATAAATATTAAAATTTGAATAAATTATATAAATGTTAGGTGTATGTGTTTCTATATAAGATTTCATTAATTATGTAAATATTTGTGTGTGTACATTGTATATAAAAATCCATTAGTCACGTATATGTATGTGTGAAATCAATGTAACACATGTTTGATATATTTTTAAATTAAAAAATCAAACAACATTCAATTAAATGTTTATTACTCAATACAATTAGTCAATATTTTTAATTAATATTATTTTTTAATTATAAACCATTATTCACTAAATATATGACTTATTTAATGTAAGCATGAATATTTTTTATTATATAAATCATATTTTAGGAAATATTATATATATATAGAAATATATATGAATGTTTTCTATATTAAAAATATTAAATGTATTAATGAATAATTATGTATAAAAATGATTAAAAATGAATAATACATTAATATGTTTTTAATTATTACTTTTTATTCATTTTCAATATTTATATTTAATATATATTATTTATTACTATTTATAATTAATGTGTATATATATAAAATTTATTGATTTTATTAATAATTCTTTCATTAATATTTTTTAATAATTTTGTAATTTATTCATTTTTAATTTTTCTATTTAATTATAAAAAATTATTCATTATATATATATATATTTAATATATACTATTTATTAATATTTAAAATTATATATATATATATATGTATATATTAAATTTATTAATAATTATTTAATTAATATTTTTTTAATATTTTTTAAATTTACTCAATTTTAATTTTTATTTATTTATCAATTTCAATTTATTAATTTTATATATCTATATTTAATATATAATATTTATTAATAATTATTTAATTAATAATATTTTTAATTTACTCATTTTTAATTTTTTTTGTTTAATTATTTAAATTTATTCATTTTATATATCTATATTTAATATATACTATTTATTATTATTTATAATACATATATATTAAATTTATTAATAATTATTTAATTAAAAAAAATTAATATTTTTTTAATTTATTCATTTTTAATTTTTATTTGTTAATTATTTCGATTTTATAAAATTTTTAATACCTGTATTTTTTTAAAATTTTTGTTGGTATATATTAAAAAAGGTGGGCTAGGCCGTTTATTAGCCAGAATGGTGGGGCAGGTGGGCCGACCCGATCGTATGGGGGTGGGCTAAACTATGGGAAGGAAAAGGTGGGCCAAGTCCTACGTGGGCCTGTAGGCCCATGTGAGTTTGTGTGAAGAGTATATGCGGAAGCCTATCCCTACAATAGGCTTCTCAGCTTGGCATGTGGTAGAATCATATACAAAGAAGGATCCACACTTGTGCTATTTTGATGTGGGACTCACAAATGGGATCGAGACCTTTATCAATGCTTTTTTTTAATACTGATAAAAGGTACCCTTTATCAGTGGTTTTTAGTAGCGATAAATGAAGCCTTTATCAACACTTTTCGATAGCTATGATAATGGATGGCACTATATATTGCATGTTTTATTATAGTGAAGTAGAATGAATAACTTTCCTAAGTCGCAGGAAGTAAGAATAGACCAATCTCAATATGTTAGAAACTTTTGAACAAAAAACCAGTTTGATTTTCTAGAGGAAGTTTGTGGAAGATGTGATCAACCATGTCACTTTATTGAAAAAATCAGGACAATCCTTCAAGAAAAAGTTTCTTATAGTAGAAAATAAAAGGAAACTAGAAAGAAGCAAGTAGAGGAAAGAGATTTTGTTGTTGATACAACTTTGAAAGCTAGAAAAAAGAACAACCCATGGATACTTGATAGTGGGTTTTCATCACACATGAAAGGTGATTTTAAAATCATAAAAGATGTTGAAAATTGTGATGGAGGAGATGTTACCTTTAAGAATGATAGTTCCCTAAAAATCAAAGGAGTCAGGATAACTAAGATAGAACAACAAAAACTAAAGTCTAAGGAAGTTCTATTTATTCATGGGATCAAACATAACTTACTTAGTGTGAGTCAACTTTGTGATGATGAAAAAGAAGTTAAATTCAAAAAATATTCTTGTATCATCAGAAGTATTGAAGATGGAAAAGTTGTAACCAAAGGAGAAAGAACTAGTAGAAATCTCTTTCAAATAGGATAACTTTACAACTGCTATTAATTTTGTGCTAAAGATAAAGACAAATTTTGGCACCATAGACTTGAGTATCTTGGATAGAAAAATATGAAAAAACTTTCTAAAGTTGAAACTGTATGAAATTTTAAAGAATTAAAAAGAAGATAAGAATATGTTTTTATAACTTTTCAAAAAATAAAAATGACTAATAAAAGTCATAAGAATGTTGATATTCATTCTACTATACCTCTTGAACTTATTCATTCTAATTTATGTGGGTTGATGAGACATCAATCAATAGAAATAGATTTGTAATTTATCATTTTTATTGATGATTTCACCCAGATGACTAACATCATGTTTTGAAACATAAATCAGAGGCTGTAGAGATATTCAAATTCTTTAGAAAAGATGTTGAGAGAGAAATGGGGGTTTATATAAAGAAGTTAAGAACATATAATGGTATAGAATTTACATGCAATGCTTTTTAATCATATTTGAGAAATCATGTAATTTAACATCAGTATAGTGCTCCTTTAACTTCATAATAAAATGGAGTAGTATAAATGAAAAATAAAATTTTGGTGGAAATGGGAAGAAACATGTTAGCAGAATACAAACTTTCAATGTTCATTTAGAGATAAGTTATGATTACTAATATTCATGCGCAAAAAAAATATTTTTTGAGGGTGAAATACAACATGAATTATTATTAAACGTGGTACAAAAAAACCCTAATTGAAGTAATTTATGTTTTTAGAGGTCCATGCTTATTAAAAATAAAAAATCTGGATATTGGGAAATTTTATGAGAAAGATGAAGAAGGAATTTTCATGGGATTTTCACCCAACAGAATAAATTATAAATATTGGAACAAGAGTTTACAAAAATTTAGTTGATTCATATGATTTGAAAGTTGTTGAAAATCCCAATTCCTTAATAAATAATGTTTAAAATGTTGAGGAAGATAAACTGAAAATTTCCAATGAAATTGGAAGTGATTCAAAATATAATTGTCAAGATTTAGAATAATTGTGTGATGAGGAAAGTGAAGTTGGAAGAGAAAATTTTAAATTTACTAATTTATAGAAACATGTTGAAACTGAAAATATTCTTGGTAATTAGAAATATCTAATTCAGGGAAGAATAATATCGAGATTAGAAAACCATACATTACTCATTTCACAAGCTGAACCAGAATTACTTTCAGAAGTATCTGGACACAAAGAATAGGTTGTTTCAATGAATGAAGAGTTAGATTAGATTGAAAAAAAACAACAATTGGGGATTTTTTCCATTTCTAGAAAATAAAAATTTTATTGGAACAAAATGGGTGTTAAAAAACAATTTGAATGAACATGAAGAAGTTGTAAGAAACAAAACAAGACTTATTTGTAAAGGCTATAAATAGGTGGAAGGTGTGTATTTTGAAGAAAAATTTCCATTGGTTTCAAGATTAGAAACTATTAGAATGGTTCTAGTAGTGATTACACATTCAAATTTCAAAGTTTATTAGTTGGATGTAAATTTATTTTTCCTTAATGGTGAGGTTGAAGAATACGTTTACATTAAACAACCATGTGGATTTATACATGATAATGATGGATTTTTTTTATAAATTGAAGAAATCCTTGTATGGGTTAAAACAAGATCCACATGCCTAGTATTCTAAATTTGATTTTTGTTTGAAAAAGTTGAATTTTTCTAAAGGAGAAGTTGATAACAACTTATGTGTGAAAGAAGTAAGCTTCAACACCCTAATTTCAATTATGTATGTTAATGCTATTTTTTTTCTAGAGATGAATAAATTTTTGTAAATAATTTACTAAGTAAATGAATAATATCATTGAGATATCAATGTTAGGAGAATTAATATTCTTCTTTGGTTTACAAGTTCAACAAAATGAAGAATAAATTTTCCTATCTTAAGAAAATTACGCCATGGAATTGTTAAAAAAGTTTTGTATGGAAGAATTTAAATAATTTTATACTCCAATTTCAGTGAGCACAATGTTTAGTAAAGATGAAACCAAAAAAGTGTGAATCAAAAAGATTTTCAGAAAATGATAGGAAGTTTTCTTTATCTCACAACCTCAAGACCTGATATTGTTTATGCTGTGACTTTGTGTGCCAGATATCAGAGTGATCTGAAAGAATATCAAATGTTAGAAGCAAATAGAAATTTTAGATATGTTAAATAAACAAATTCATAAGGGATGATATAAAAAATAAGTTGTGAAATGAACTTTCTTTGTTATAAAGATGCTGATTGGGTTGGATATTGTAATGATATAAAATATACTTCTAAAGGAACATTTTTCTTGGGAGAATATTGTGTGAGTTGGAATAGTAAAAAATAGATTTTAGTAACTTTGAAAACTGTAGAATTAGAATATGTTGCAGCTATATAGTCTTTTAATCAAATTTTATGTATGAAAGTTCAGTTAGAATATTTGAAAGTGGAAGTTTGCAAACCATTGAATATATTTTTGTGATAATTAGAGTGCAATGTATATTTCTAAAAATACTATCCAACATTGAAGATAAAAACACATTGATATTAAGTTTCATTTAATAAAAGATAATGTTTCTAGTGGATATTCTGTTCTAGAATATGTTTTAATGAAATATTAAATTGTCAATATCTTCATAAAATTAATGCTGAAAGATAGATTTGTATAATTGAGGTTGTAACTTCATGTTCATCCTCCACTAAAGACTTCCTAAACATCATATGGAAGTCCCCCAAGATGATTTGGACTATATTGAAAAAGAGGAAGAGATTTTACAACTTTATCCTCCAAGGGATTGAGAATTATGTTTCATACTTAAATGAATCTGAAGTTGTGGTTATTATAAAATGGGGGAGAGAATGAAAAGTGAGAAGAAAATATAAAATTTAGGGGGAGTTTACCTTAACATGGCAGTAAATTTTCATTTCATCGAGGGATATAATTCCTTTAAAAAAATTACTATATTCAGTAGTGTGGTGTTAGGACACTCTCTTTTGATAAAGGATACATTTTAGTAAATGTTCAATTTTTTTTGCAAAAATTCCTAGTTTTGAAAAATGATGGGTTGAAAACGTTGTTAATGAGAGTTGTCAATAAATCAAAATATGAATATTTTTGATCCTTTATAATGTTTTTTGTTTTTAATAATGTTTTGTTTTTGTTGAAAACTAAATTTTATTAAAAGAATGTTTTTGTATATCAGGTAAATGATGTTTTTTTGGAAGAATATAACTTGTTTATTGAGTAGTTGCGATAAATTCATAAAAAGAAAGTGTTTTTGAAACATTAGAAATCATACACTCGACTGAAATATCTATAAAACACATCCCACTGGAAAAAGTTTTTGATGGAATGTCAGAAGTAGATATAAATTAGAGTTAGATGTTTTTTATGTTTCTAAGAATTAAAAAGATAGTAAGTTGTAGAAATTTTTAAAAATAATTCAGAAGATGTGTTGCTATTATTTCAAGTTCCAAAACATCATGAAGAAGTCATGATACAATCTGAATTTTGTAAAAGGAAAGATATGAGCAATTTTCAGGACTTTCCAAAGTTGAAGTTTTACAGATATAGATCATCGGATCCAAAATCACCAGATTCTGAAGTTTTTAGAAGATTGTAAATTTCAATTTTATAAAATTTAAGAGTTTGAAAAGTTTCAGATCAGATGAGATGCATATATCAATCCATGGAATGAGAAGTGGATACTGATCCATCAAACTAGATGTAGATACCAATTCACCAGGGAGAGAACTTTTATGAAATTTGAAGATGATTAGTTGAATAAATAAAATGAACCAAGAAATCAATTTTTCAAATCTAATCAAATAAAAAGGAGGATATCATCTTTTTTATCAATCAAGAATTTGAATAAGTTTGAAGTTGCTTCACTACTGAATTTGATCGGATGAAGAACTTGTTGAAAGATAATAATGTTTGAGTTTTATATCAGATAGATCTAATCAAATTGGGGGTAGTTGCTGAGTTTATACAAAGAGAAGTTTTGATCTAAGGAATCAGAAAACAATTCATCAGACAAGATAATGACACCGATTCATCGAGTGAGCTGATGAATCCAATCTATCAGACGATATGATGACACCGATCCATTAGATGAGCATTTGACATTGAAAATTCATTAGATGTAGAGTTCCATAAAACAAATTTTGATCAGACTGAGGATATTTTCTCAAGACTTTTGAAGAAATAAGTCAAAGAGTTCAAAGTACCTGGAAAAATAAGATATTTGAAAGGATAAAGTTTCTACTGGACAATCATTTCAGAAAATTAACTTCTTTAGAATTTGTAACAATGATGTCAATCTTTTTCTGTTGGCTTGGAGCATCAGAGGGAGAAAAAATTTGTCATTTTTTTTCTTAGTAGTTCAAGTTATGTTGTTTCAATGGGTTAAGATATAAACACGTGATTTGTTACATTTGAGTTAAGAACATCATAGTGTGAAATTGTGTTTTTTATATTTTAATTATTCCAAGTGAACTAAAATAATGAACATAGTTTCAGTAAGGTTTTGAAATTTGATAAGAGTTGTGAAGATTTAAGAAGTTTTGAGAATACACCATAAGAGATTAGAAGGTTTGAAATAGTTAAAATGAAGTTCAAATGTATAAGAAATTTGGATGTGTGAATTTGGGTGAGTGGGAATATGTTTCAGTTTCTTGCCTTTACTAATCCGGAGTACCTTTTAATATAATAAGAAAGTAAAATGATAATTTACATTGTTCATACATTCATAAATGCTAATACTCTATAGAATTGGTGTCATAAGTTATTTTTACAACCAAATTTGTTTCGAGTTTAAGAATATTTTATAGATAGAGTATTCTAATCATAATATTAGATCGATCCAAGTTCAAATTACTAGAAAGATTGAATCAGATTTAGGGTATCTATCTAAGATTTGATTAGTTTTTTGAGAAGTGAAATCTCAGAAGTGGTGCATTGAATTGAGAGTACCAGACATAGGCACACCATATGGATTTTACCATATGAATAAATTAGATAGAGGGAATATTAGACTAAGATTATATATATACCTTTGGTGGAGAATTTTGAACAAATATACATATTTTTTTGTGGCTCAAATTTTATAAGAAAAAATTTGTAAACTGATGGGACTTAGTATAATAATTTATATCAAGAGATAGAATATGTATAATGAGAGTTGACACAAGTTTTATTCACTTCTACATAATAGATAATTTCTATATACCAATAGGAGTGCCTATGGAAAGGATGTAGGTTCTCACCCTAAGGCCAAACATTTTAAATTGTGTGTTTCATGTTTACTTTTCTATTTTTTCATGCACTTGAGTTTACTAAATTTTGATATGTAAGAAACTCTAAGAAGTTTTAGGGGTTTAGTTTCCTAAAGTTTAAATTTGTAAAAAGGAAACAACTGATTCAACCCCCCTTCTCAGTTTTTCTTCGATCCTTTGGAACTTTAGATATGTTCCCTTTCAAGAAAGGTTGGATGTATGTTGACTATAACTTTTTATACAAGGTATTGTATAAAAGGATCTTTTATTTTCTCTAGGATATCTTATAAAGATGCACTTCATGCATCATGTTTCTAGTTTGTTGCTACATATAGGTTTAACAAATGCTTCACATCCCCATACATGAATATGTTAATAAATGGGGTTTTCCCATACAAAATCCCATATGGAATACCATTTTATAATTTATTTGACACTCATTTTAGTATGTATGCTGTTATTTTTAATTCATATCTCCAAAAGGATAATAGAATAATTACATGACTCATCATTGATCTCACCATTTCCATCAAGGTGTGGTTATTCATTTCAATAAAACCATTCCACTATGGTGTATATGGATAAGTGAGTTGAGATGATATCCTAAACTCCATTAGATAATCAATGAAATCTTGGTTATGATATTCCCTACCATGATCTTATCAGAGTTTATTTATCTTCTTACCAAGTTTATTCTCTACTTCATTCTTGTATTACTTAAATTTTTCCAAAGAATTATAGTTATAACTCATTAAGTATATATATCTATATCTACTAAAATCATAGGTAAAATTTATGAATCCTAAGTATCCACCTATATGTTTTATTGAAAAAGTATATACACATAAATACAAATTATTTCTAGAATCTCTGTAGCTCTTTCACCCTTTCCACTGAATGAAGATTTAGAAATTTTTCCTTGTAGAAAAGAATGACATATATACAAGGATTTTAGTTCAAAATATTTAAATATCCTTCTTGATATATCTTTATTAAATGTTTCTTGTTTACATAAAAAAGCTGGTGACATCATAACTGGGTGTGATATGTGTTATGTAGACTTTATTTTCTATTAATTTTCCACACTTTATTTTCATATTCTAGTTCATAAACACCATTATTCAAATTTGTCATCCATGAAATGTGATACTTTTATAAAATAGAAAATCTTATTTTCATACATGAAAATAAAGACATCTATGCCTAAATTAGACACAAATGTTATGTTTTTGTTATATTGGACACATAATAACAATTCATTAAAACTAGAATCAATCCAGTTGGAAACATGTGACAGTAGTCTCTTATGGTCAACATAGCTAGTATTGATCTATTGTTAGCTCAATGATCCAATTCACCTCTAGTAATATTTTAGAATATGGTTTGTTCCTATATTTGACTATAAATTTTAGATCCAAAAACTATATCTAATACCAAATTTGTAGAAATTGAGAGATTACAGTTGACAATGAATACACATGAATCTCCCCTTGCTTTATCTTTGTTTCATGGTTCTTCTTCCCGTGGCCTTTCTTACCATAAAAAAACACACCACATCCTTCTTTTTACCTCAATATTTCTACTCTTGGAAGGGTGGTGTGAAGGTGCCTTAAACTTGGAGTTATTCTTAGGGATTTTTATTGCCTTTCCTCTTGGCCATAATAAAGACCAAAAGTTTTTTATGCTTCCTGTCCTTATCTCTATGATGAATCATAGTAAATATATCTTGAAGTATCTTTTTTATATTCTTTATATTAGAATTCAAAATAAAACATGATAAGATCTGAGGAAGTGAAACCAGCACAAGGTATGTGGAAAATTCCTTAGGCAACTTGAAACCTATAATTTTAAAATGATAAATATAGATAATCATCCTATTTACATGAGGTCAAACTGGTTAACCTTTTCCAAGATTGCACATAAAGAGTGCTTTGGAGATCACATACCTCTATTTTATTAATTTCCCTTTATAAAGATCATGAAGACAAGAAAACATGGTGTATTCACTATAAGAAATGTGATAAATTGTAGTAGTTTTTAGTGGCAGTTTTACAAACCACAACTAAATGAAAAAAAATAACATTTTGGATAATTTTTTAATGATACTTTTGTAAAGCATTAGTATTTACTATAGGTTTTATTTAAAACATCATATAAATAATTTTAAAAAGGATATATAGGTGATTTGTTTTAAAACCACCACTATATTTTTTAATGATATCACTATAGCCCCGACCCCCACTCAAAACCCTCTCATCCCTAACCTCCCTCACTGTTGCTCGACATCAAACCTACCTCAGACTCCCCCTCACTACTGTTTGATGCCAGAACCCTCTCAACCTCCCCCTCGAAACCATTTGATGCCTGGATGGCTGTCATATTTCCCTCTATTCCATATCCCCCTCTTCGATTCCCACATGTCCCCTATTCCATCATACCCTCACCGTGTTTTGGGTCAAGCCATCTCATATTTGTTTCGCCTTAGTCACAAGCAATTGATTTTGTGTTCTATTTTAGGGAATAATTTAACAATAGATTTAGGTTTATTAATTTACCTATTCCAATTATACTTCAATGGTTTCCATTTTGTAGATTTATGAATTCTTTTATGTTAACATTATTATAAGAATTAATAATAAATTAATGTGTGATTGAATTATTTTTTAGTTCTATTTAGTTATGTTATAGTGTGGCATATTTTTATAATTGGTTAAGTAAATCATTAAATGAGTGTTTGGGTATAAATTGTGTGTATGGATTCTAAAAATATATTTATTTCATGTTCTATTGGATATATAATATTTTAATATAAATTTATAAATAAAATTTCATATGAATGAATAAATTATGTGTCTTAATATGTTTATCCCAATGTAAAAAATTAAAATTGTTTTCTTTTTTGGAATTAAATTTATTTTATTTGTATATATAATAATATAATTATATTTTATATTTTAAAGTGTAATAAGTTAAGCACATATGGGATTTTTTTTCTAGCATGCCATTTTGAAAGAGGTTTAGTGACAGTACCTTCTCTGAATCATAGGGTTCTCATTCTCTCTCTATGACACAAGGTACAATTCATCACATAAATTACACAATTTTTTGATACCATTTAATTATATATTAATATGCTTTCATCCATATGTATTACTTCTACTAATGATGTTGGGGAATCAGATAGGACACCTATGATAAATCCATATGGTAATCCACCAACAATCAGTTGTTACTGAGAGGTTATTGGATGGCCATGGTTAATGATATATAACTAAACGTGATAACATTATTTTATTAAATATTTATACTAATTATTTAATTTTTATGTTAAAAATATTAAAATAATAAAATATAATGGATAAAAACATAAATAGAGAATATTCTTGAAATTTCACTAACATATTTTTAGTTGTTACTTTTAATGAATATTGGGTACCCAATCAAGATGAAACAAACATTTTTGGGAAATTCATAGGGTATTTATAATGTGAAGTGACACCCCTCCTTATTCATTATCTAGTTTTAATACACATTACATTAACTTGAAAAAAATGTTTTATTTGATTCTCAAATAATGGTACTATCATTATTATGTATTCATATATGATTAAATTAAACATTATTAGTTAATATGTTAATAATTTAATTCATTTTATGTATTTATTTTTAGATAATGTTTAATTTTGATGTTTCTTATTCCATTTCATGTCTATGGAGCTTAAAAAAATTAGGATAAAATGAAAATATTTCAAGTAGTGATTATGGCATGAATTCAATGACATGTCTCCATCATTATCACAAATGTATGAGAAGGCCCTTGAAGGAGTTCCTAGAGACCATTGGAAAAAATTCATTGAACATAATCATGCTTAATATCATAAGGTATTTTATTAACTATAAATATATTAATAACAATTTTTTAATAAAATTTCTAGTTATATATATATATATAATTTCTTCAGCTAATTTTTATGAGAAATTATGTCAATTGAGGGAAGAAATTGATTCCCTACACTACTGGATAAATGAGTTTCATGAGGAAACAACATGAGAAGGTTCCATTAAATTTATTAAAATAGATATCTATAACACTTAATGTAATTTAGTTTTTCAAAATATTAGTTATGTATTTTTTTTGAAATAGGCGAAAGAGGCAATTCATTCTGTTAGAAGGAAATAATTGTAGTTTGATGTTCACAAAAAACCTATAGAAAATAAAGGGGTAAAAAATATTAATTATTAGTTAGTGTTACTAAAATAATTTATAATATAATATTATTACATTTACAATGTAAACTTAAAGAATCTTGGGATGCTAACCCAGCCTTGTCAGTTTCAGTATCCTTAGAGGATTCCACATATTGAGTACTTAGAAAAGAGAATTTTGGCCATGTTAGGGGGATTGGTTGTGGGCTATATCTATCAAGGGTGTTTGTTAGGGTACATATATCTTTATTTATGATTTCAGTAGGAGATGGATTATAGGTTTTAGTGATCTTGGTACATAAAGGAAAATTGATGCATTAAAGAATACCATTAAAGATTAGGAATAATTTATTAATACATAGAATGACTGAGTCTCATCATTGAAGAGTGTATTGGATATTATGTTTCAAAAGATGACCGCAATTATTCCTGATGAAATAGAAACACTCATCAAGGGTTTTTGAGGAGAAAATCTCAAAAATTTACACTCATATTATTCATTTTAGTAGTTATTTTTTCTTTAGTAAATATTCTAAGTCAAATAACTTTAAATATTTATTTAGTGTCTCCTATAAAAATAGGTCTTCAATTATTTGAATAATCCAAATCTTAATCTCCCAATAATTTTGATAACACGTAGGATTGTATCATCTTGAAAAATTTAATTTACCATTATCATAAACTATACAAGGAAGTCATAAAATAATTTATTGAGGAGTTCAGGTATAACAAGAAGTTATAGAATATCTTATGGTACATTTTATTTATTGTTCCATGTATATGTTTCCAACCAAAAAAAGTTGAAATGGGAAAGTGTTCATGCATCATTTTAGACATGTTATATATTTCATCACATGGACATGGTTTTGAATTTTTTTTATTATGTGAGAATGGATTTTAGATAGCTCTTTGGGATTATGATTTTTAAAATGTGTTTTGAATTTTTTTAAAGAAATTTTAGAAAATGGGATAATAAAAGTAAGTTAGAGAGTCACCTAGTTAAATTATAAGATTATGGTGATGGTAATGATATGTGATTATATATATTTTAAAGGAATTTATTTAGATATTGTAGAAAAAATATTATAGAAAATTATTCTCCTTGTATAAGTTAGGGGGTTATAGAAAATAAACCTATTGATCATCATATTCTTAGCACCTTTGAGAATGTTATATAAGTGATTGCGAAGAAATAAAATTAGGATAGATGTAGAGACTGAGATGGAACTTTGGAAACCCAAAGGTAGAATCCACTATCTTTTTAGGGTGATGCTGGACTTCAAGATACAGAAGATTGGTTAGGGGGAATTTGATATATTTTTATGTTTTTTGTAAAAACTATAGACTTATAAGGTGGATTCTACAATATATACATTTGAATGATTAAAATTCATACAGTGTAAGATTAAGAAAAAAGATAAGTTTCATGAGGTTATTTTCTAGGTGGGATTTTAGAATATGATAAATTATTATTTTTCCCTAAAGTGTTGATTTTTTATTAAGGATTGAAACTTTCTAGATTTACAGAAAAGGAGTTTATCTATCATAGATTAAGTTTCTTATTTTTTTATATCTCATTTGTTTTAAACTAGAGTTGGTAACAAATGAAAGTCTCTAGGCTCATAGGTTTGATATAAGTCTTTGATTTGTGATTCAGTTTAGGATTATACACTTTAAATTAATTACCTATGTGGAGGTTGTTAAGAAAGATACAATGGAACATGCTGACATGGAATGACTTTATAGGATTACTATTTTCCATCTACAACCAGGTGGGGGGAAATTTTCAATAAGTTTCCAAAAGTGGAAATGTAAAGTCTTCAAAAAGAAATCTATGGGGATGCCTTTAGGGCTTTCTCAATAAAATAACTCACATGTATGATATTGATGTGGTGGAATGGACTATGTAAATAAACATCACAAAATTTCACCTAGGACCTATAATTGGTCTAAAAAGAAGGGTTATCCAAAAGGGTTTTATAAAATTTTATCCTAAAGGGATTCTAGGTAACCATAATACTTGATGCAGGGATCATTAATTCTAGTGGATGAACTAAAGTAGTTTGTGTTAGAGACTCTAGGAAGAATGGTTAGGCCTCAAAATGGGACAAACCTTCATCTCAGAAGGATTAAAGTGGTATTTTTGATATCAAACATATAATTAATGTGTCTTAGGCTAAAACAGAAACATCTATAGTTTGATGTGTTATTATTATTTCATATAATATGATTATTGTATTATTTGATATGGGGCCATCACATTAGTTTAAATCTTCATGGGTAGTAAATCAGTTGGGGTTGTGAATTGAATTAGTACATTATTCAATGAGAATTGATACCACATAGGGGGAGGGGAATGATAAAGGGTTTAAATGCCCATTATTCTCTATTATGATAGGAAGTTTTGAAATCTCATTGGATTTTATAATACTTGAGATGAAAAAATGCGACTTTATCATCATAATGGACTAGTTTTTGAGATACAAAAATCATATTAGTTATTATAATTAAAGGTTGATTTTTATCTCTCTATATGGAGTTATATACACATTTCAAAATGAGTGGGATTCTAGCTCAAGAAGGAGTGGTCCAATTATTTAAGATATTGGTTCTAAATCTAATAATTTAGTGAGACCAGTTTAGTAATATTCATATATAATTTATGAGTATAAACTTTTATTGATTATAGAAAAATACCCTAATTATTTTCCTAAATATTTTTTGGGATTGACTATAAAAAGAGACTAAGAATTTTCAATTGGCCATTTAACTTGAACTAGATAAATTTTTTTACCCTCTTATGGAATGGAATTGATTTAGTTATGATAATTGAGGTACAATTTGATGATATTAAGAGAAATTTAATTAATTGAATGGGTATTTCTCAATGAAAAATGTTACTATTAACTTACAAGAATCATGATGGTGGTTTACATTGATATATTTACTATTGAAAGTTCATCCAAGTGATTGAAATAAATAAATACTCTTTTACTACAAATCAATATTGTTTCCATTATTAGGGAACACATAGGTTTTCAAATATTAACTTGAGATTAAGATATATTCATTCAAGGGTAAAGGAGTATGGCATTCCAAAATGTTTTTTTTGATTTTTTATGTGCATTAAAAATTATTAATAATGAAATATGGGTTTACTAATTATCCTATGGTACTTCTAGATTTGATAAATTATATCTTCCACAAATATATAGATTCCAATTATGGTAGTGTTTTTGGATAATAATTTGATTTAATCATGATCAAAGTAATCTCAATGAAAGAATTTATTGATTGTTTTAAATATATTTTATTAAAAAAGTTTATATATAAAGTTTTCTAAATATCAATATTGGAATAAATAGGTGATGTTTTTGGGGGAACATCATTTTTGATAAAATAATTTATGTGGATCCAAACAAGATTATTTCTTATTGTACTATTAATTAAACTGAATTTATATCAAATCATATATTTTTTTAATTGTACGTAATTAATTATTCATTGAATATGCTCATTACTGATGTGTGGTTAACTAGTTTAAATGTATACACAATTGGTAGGAAGTGAGGAAAGAGGTTATGCGTAGTAGTATGAATGAGTAATATAGGGCGGGGGGCATGCATCTGAGTAGAGTAACCATTAATCATGTTTGTGTTCACATTTTTTCAACTATGATTCAATTTAATGTTGTTTTATTATATTTAATGTAATTTTTGATGATATATGTGAGTAATTATTTTTTATATGGTATTGGTTTCCTTTTTTTAGTATATATTTTTTTGTGTACTAGTTTTTGGTGGATCAAGCAGTAATGAATTCTAGTGTTTCTCAAACTAATTAAATATTGGTGGTTTTAACTGCCGTGAATAAAATAAGGGTGGTTAAAATAACTTAAAAATAATGTGATTTTCTATATTTAGCGATTATTTAAATGGTAACTAAATATTTTTTCTCTAGAAAAATTATCACCAATTAGAAAAACCACCGCTAAATATTTTTCGTCATAAAAACCATCACTAATCAGAAAAACCCCTAATAAAATTTTCAAGATAAATAACTACCACTAATTAAAAAAACCACAGATAAATATAAATTTTATTAGTGAAAAATTAAATCTTCATGAAAAGAATAAAATTTTCATTAAATATTTAAATATAGGATATTTCATGGAGGTTTTTAAAAACCATTGTGAAACATTTTATAGGTAGATAAAACCAATGCTAAACCTATAAAAAACCCTACTATTATCAATTTTTTTCCTATAGTGATGTATCCATATCTTCATGAATAATCTAGATATCACTAATCATGGATTATAGCACATGGCATTGGACATAATTTGAAATATCCATGTGTTTCAAGAAGAAAAAATATCTTCATCACTTTCCTCCTTAGAGGGATCCATAAGAACCAGGGACTAAAACATGAAAGGCTTCTGATCTATGTATAATATGATGTGCAAGAACCTATACCAATCTTGGGAGTTAGTGATACCCAGAAGATTTTCCTTATCTAAAATAAATAATTGGGATAATGACATGGTCAAATGAGTTGTAATTTTTCTACAATAAGTAAAATTAGATTTTAGTACTTTACCTTGAATACCATGTGGGATGTAATAAATTAATTCCAAACCCTAGCGCATGAACGCTGCTGATTTTCCCCCCCTCCCTGGCGGTGGGCGGGGGGAGGATGTTCTTCCGCGTTTCACGAACAAGCGAGAGAATTTTGTACCCTTCTCTAACCCTAACTTTCTGCCTGATTTCCCTCCGATTTCCTTGAGTTCCCAGATTTACATCTTGGGATTCCTCAAGTATCGATTTCTCTCCCGGAGTTCTCGACGGCATAGAATCTCCTTAACCTTACTCTGGTGGATCGTTTTCATCACCGAAGACCATCGGTTGACGAATTTGACAGGTTCGTGTTCAGTAAGTGGGATTTGCAGGATCGTGCCATCGTGGGGTTGCTGGACAAGAATCAACTGATGATTCGTTTTGCCTCGGAGGAAGATCTTGTTTGCGCTTGGTCGCGGGCTCCGCGTCGATGTGGTGGATGTCGCTTCTTTATGCTTCGATGGACGTTCGATCTGTGTTTGAATCATGATTCACCTTCAGCTGCGTTGTGGGTTAGTCTTCCTCATCTCCCGCTGCCGTTTCAAAACCCATCCATTATACGTATGCTTGGGAATTTGGTTGGGCGGTTCCTCTGCTCGGACGCGCGAACGTCTTCGGTATGTCACCCGGTCAATCCGCGGATCTGTGTGGAGGTGGACGTATCTAAACCACCTGTTGAGTGGATTTGGATCACGATCGGTGAGGAACTCCGATGGAAGCAAGCGGTGGTATTTGAGTCATGGGAGGATTTCTGTCCAGGGTGCCAGCGGCTGGGTCATCGGGATGGGCAGTGTCATGGTGGTGTTGTTTCAGGGCTGATGGGGTGCAGTGGTAAGGATGCTGGAAATGGGAGGAGGACTGGTGCTTCTCACGATGGCGTGGGTGAAGTAGGGCCGCGACATGCAGTGGGGCCTCGTCAGGACTGTGTTCATGAGGTGAATGGTGCCGGTGATGGCATGGGTGGAGTGCGGGCGAATTCTTCAGTGGTTCTTTCTCAGGTCTGTGCTCATACAGCCGGTCCTTCTGAAAGTGGGGTGAGCCTGCATTCTGCAGTGATGCGTTATGTGGGTGCCTCCAACGCTGGGATTGAGGGGAGCAGAATCAGCCCGGGAGCTGCTATTGCTGTCAAGGCTACTGATTTTCCGATGGAGGCTGTATATGCTGTAAGTGCTGCAGGGGTGATTGACAGCATGAAGGAGGATGGGAGGAGGTTGGGCTCAGAGGGCCGGAAGCAATCCAATGATGTGCTCTCTCCTATAGAGTCCAGGAGGCATTTGCATGCTGCTGTTCCTCCAAATGAGGTTCAGACTGATAACAGGTTCCAAGTCATGGCGAATGAAGAAGATTTGAACGGGGAGATCACACTGGATGCTAGTCAGGAGATGCAAATTGTCCCGGTTGATACAGAAAAGGCTATAAATGATGAACAAGTCTTTGAGGGACAGCCGCACTGCTTGGAGATGGTGGACTGTAACAGTGTGAATGCTGCTCGGGAGGTTGCTGTTGGCTCTTATGGTGTGGTGTCTGGGAATTGGGCTGATGCTTTGGAAAGTGATAAAGAAAATGGGAAGGGCATGCTGTCATATAGTGATGTTCTAAAATATGGGAAGGGAAAGCGTGGACAGGTGATCCCTGTCACTCCAAGTCGAAAGCCGAGGAAGGATTACTCCACGCTGCCGAAGCCAATATCTACTCGGTCCTCTTTAAAGCAATCGCCAAAAGAGCTGATCTCGTTGGAGAAGTTGAATCTCCGAAGGAAGTATGCCAAGATCCTCAAGCAATATGAAAGTTCAGAATGGGAATCAGCCACGACGGAGGATGTCTATCCGGGAGGTGGGAATGGGTTTGATATGTATGACATGTGATGACTTTTACTTTGTGGCGCGCTCTTTATGCACTTTTTGTTTATTTTAATAAATAGTCAGGGGTTTGCCTCTGGCCACCTTCCTTGGTTATATTAAGTTGACTATAACCATTACCCCTAATACAAATTTGGTTAATTAGACACATTATCTTCATTAATACTCCCTAATAATTGAAAGTGTCCTTGACTATGTCTTGAATGAAATTTTAACTATGGATGTATATTAATAAAGAATATGGATGGTGATATATGACTTAATATTTTATTGAGGGATTTTATTTAACTCATGCATATTTTTTTTATTCTTCACATTCTTATTAACATTACATGGATTTTACATAGATAATAAACCATGTTTGATAAAATAATTTATGGTTAATATCTTTATTTTATTTCATATTGTATTCTTGTTATTTATTAAATTTATTTGATCATTTTTAATCATAAAATATTCAAATTTTGTATAAATAAATAACCATGCATTGGGAAATAAAATAAATAAATGATATGATCATTAAATTTTTACTACTAGTTTCTTTATTGAGCATAAGATAAGCCAACTTTGATCTTAAGATAAATAACTCATAGAGTCGACATATGGCTCAAGTTTTAACATTCCTCTATTAACATATGCATCTCCTTGGTTTTATTTAAGCTTTAGTCTTTAACCGTATTCTTTTATCGGGGGATACATTATTTAAAAATTATTCCTCACTCATAGGTGAAGGTAACTATGGGTTTAGAGTTATATAAATATTCATTAGATATATAAATCCATATATAATAAAGGATGAAGAGATGATATGCTGTAATAGTGGATTCCCTATACCCAACTTGAATAACACTTTTTTGATTACCATATCATGTATATAGTGAGTTATGAATGATGTACACTTACCATAATAGTGTTTATATTTCTATGTAAACTATTTAAATTGTAACATTCTTATATTATTTTTCATATCAAAAGGTTATAGCAGTTCTTGTGCTATAATGAGCACCTGAAGATACTGTGACATTAATATTAAATATATGTCCTATGGTCTTGATAAATCATACTAGATGGACCTATTTTATGTCATACTATCAGGTGTTGTGGGATCATAAGCATTTAGAATTATTCTCATGAATTTTTCACTTGGTGATCTCTAGTAGGTGAGATCATGAGGACCGACCCGCCAATAGAAACACCACATGTTTCATGTGTCATTGGTTGTTCCTGTCAATGAACATTTGTATTGGTCTCTTGAATTGAGATCATCATCAATGTGCATCATTTGATTGTGTACTTTGATGTAAAGAGAAAACCGTGACATTTAAGTCATGGAAATACATGTTGTGTTGGGTTTATAATTGGTGGTATGACATTGGTTGAATGAT
Organism: Viscum album; assembly: GCA_963277665.1. Lineage (NCBI taxonomy): Eukaryota > Viridiplantae > Streptophyta > Magnoliopsida > Santalales > Viscaceae > Viscum > Viscum album. Next base: position 489,688,435 of record OY728131.1, on the reverse strand, counting down.
AAGGATAAAATTTGTCTCTTATGAGTTGAGGAAGTGATATATGAAGCCTAGTTGATCTAGATTATAATACCTTAATTAAATTTATGTTCAAAATAGTCAAAGGTAAATCCATACAGTAAGATCATCAAAAACTAAGTCAAGAATGGATGATGGCACAATTTGTGCATCCTGCTTTATGAGATATCACCTAATAAAGAGATTATATTACACAGTTCATGTTCATAAGATGGTTTTCATTGCTATAACTATTCTTTATCTCTTTACGGTACTTGATGGGTTGCTAGACTATACTCCTGGTCTTTGAATAATATTCACTGTTATCAAGATAAGGGTCTATAGGGTCACACACAATATAGAATTCAAGAGTCTTTCCTCTTTTGGTGAATAAGTGCATAATACATGGTGGCACCCACCATGATGCCCAAGTGTTGTCCAAGTATTAATGATCATCAATTAATAAATAAATTCATTATTATTTGAGTATATAACAATTGAGTTGAATTTATTTATTAAGATTATTTAACATCATTTAAGTAAATATATGGAAAAATATTATACGAACAAGTATTATTTTATTATTAAAGTTTTTTTTAAGATTATGGGATTATGAGTCATGTTAATGGATTGATTTTATTACATAATATATTTAATATATATTAAAATTATGTGATAAAAATATAAATTATATTTTTACATATTTAGTTTTTCATAACATGTCGTTAATTTCTTATTTAGTGATAATTACATATAGAGGGTCTGAGGAACCCTTTATAGGTAATTACCTTTCACTATATTATCATGAGAGAAATATTTTCATGGGTACTATTCATACCCACTAATTTTATAGCTCCTATATCTTCTTTCCCACATCCAAGAGAGAGAAGGATTCCATCCAAGCTTCTGATCTTCGACCTTCTTAATGGATCGAAGGGACGAGATCATGGTGATCATTATGACATCTAATGAATCATCGAAGCTCTGCGCTAGCACCTGAAATTTGACAACCAGCATTCATATGGATTATTGAAGTGTGTGTGGATGATCTATAGGGTTTCTAGTTCATATAATTCAAGAAACACTCACTAAAAAATTGTGATAGATGAACGTGCCATCGATTCAAACAAGGAACTTTTTTTATTTAAGTTTTATGCTTTGAAATATTCACGTTAGATCCTCAAACCTCTATCGGGGCTTCGATCATTAGAGATGATGAAGATATGTCACTATAGAAATAAAATATTTTAAATCCCCATCCTATCAAATTGCACTACGCACCATGATACCTTTAATTAGTATTAGAGCGATCATGTGAATTTTCCAAGCCAATAAAAAATTAATTTTCATTAAATTAAGTAGAGGGTTATAATTCTTCCCAATTGAACATACTAAATGTTTATCCAATTCCATATGGGAAAGCTATGGTCATCCATATTTTTTATTATGGATCAAAAATGTGGTTATTATGGTAAAAAAATTAAGAACAATATATTTATAAATTTTTTTTATGTTATAATTTTGCAATCCAGTTCCAACCAGGTTACAGTCGGAAATTTTTTTGGGTGAGAAGTTTGTTTCCCATGGAATCTATGTTAAAAAAAGTGCACAAAGGAATGATTCCTATAAAAGTATTATAAAAAACAAACAAAAGAATATTCTTAGTCTTTGATAAAATTGGGTGGCAGCTGGAAAATAAAATAATAATGATGATAATAATAATAATAATAATAATAATAATAATAATAATTGTATTGAATAAAAAGGGATATTTCATGTCTCCCTATAAAAAGTGATAAAAGAAACAAAATTGGTTTTTGTAAGTTTGTTTTAGTAAAAATAAAAAATATTTTAAAAATTAAAAAAGGGGTTTGAGCAAGATTCCTAAGGAATCAAAGGCCGACCACCCCTAGAACTCACCTTTAGAACCATTCGATTGAAACCCCACCACCTCATGTAATAATTTTATTCAAAATATTTTATTGTTATAATTTTATTCAAATTATTTATTAAAATAAATAGAGTGTTTTTTAAAATTTGAACTGGTGTGTCTCTCACTAAGAGTTGTGTCAGTTCAGTTGAACCAATGTGTTCTTTGACCGAAAGGGTGAGATCAAACTAGTGTGTCCCTCACCACGAGTTGTATTGTTTCATTTTAACCAATGTGTTCCTTGACTGAAATAGTAAAATTCACATTGATTATAATTTATAAATAAGTGATGATGAGATTTCTTATGGGTTAATTAATTTTTCAATCCAAGAAATTCTCCAGAGTTCTCCCAACATCAGTGCAGTGGGGCAATCAGAAATTGGTGTTAAATTTTCCCCAAACCTTGGTGAAATTATTGAGGGATAATCCCACTAATAACCCTACACCATAAACATGGGGTTAAATCAAACCCTTTTTTATAGTGAATTCAATTCACACATCAAGGTTCTATCCATCTTCTCATTCTGCCTACTTATTTTCTAACAATTAAAAGGGTTTGAAACTGAAGGTAGAACCTAGAAGACGGATTACAAATCTATTAAATTCATGAACCAATACATGTTCAAACATAACCATTTTGATGGAAAAAATTCTCTTGGTGGAAGGATAAGATAAATTTTCTTCTTACGATATTAAATATTTCTTACATTCTGGAACCTAATCTTCCTCCAATTCCTAAGGATCCTACTTCAATTTCCGATGACACACCCATTGATATGATTCATGTCAATCATATTCGGGAAATGAGGAAGAAATGAGAAGAAGATTAAGTTTTATGTCAATAAAATATACTCAACACATTATCAAATTGTATTTATGACTATTTCTGCCAAATGAAGACCACTCAAGAGATTTGGGATTCACTCGAATTCAAATACAAAGCGTAGGAAGAAGGTACCAATAAGTTTTTTATTGAAAATTATCTAAACTTAAATATGGTTGATAACAAGATTGTTTTGGAGAAAGTTCATTAGCTTCAAGTTTTTAGAAAATAAACTTATGTCTCTTAAAATTAATATACCAGAAATTTTTCAAGAAGGTGAAATTATTGCTAAATTTTTACCTATGTGAAAAGATTTTGGTAAATCACTCATAAAAAAGAGTGATGATATTTACTTGGAGAAATTACAAAAGGTTATTCATATTGAAGAATAATCTATGTTGAGAGACGTGGGTATGGCTTTGCAATTTGATACCAAGGTGAATATCATTGAGGGAAATACATAACCAAACTCCTCCTTACATGTCAAGAAGAAAAGTCAAAAATTCAAGAAGAAAGGAAATACTTACAAGAATAAAAGAGAATTCTTTGTCTGTGGAAAATTAGAGAATTTTTCAAGGGAATGTATCTATCGAAATAAAGTTGAAAAACCCATTGCAAATATTCTGAATAAAGAAAATCTAGTCACAATGATATCCGAAGTCAATATGACTTCGATGAAAATGGGATAATGGCCTGATTATGGAGCAATGGTGCATGTGTACAAGGATCATTAGATGTTAGAAACATTTGACGATGGTACTATCATGAAGGAAGTATATATTGGAAATAATACATGTATCAATGTTAGCGGACAAGGCAGCATAGAGATAGACTTTACTTTTGGGAAGAAGTTGACACTTCTAAATGTGTTGTATGTCCCCAAAATTCAAAAGAACTTAGTTTTTGTCAATATTCTATGTAATAAGGGATTTCAGGTTTCATTCAAATCCAATAAGGCTATCTTGTCAAAGGGAGGCATGTTTGTGGTAAAGTGTACTATAATGATGCTATGTATCAACTTTCTATTAATAATATGATTGAATATTCTACTTACCTGATTGAATCTTCTAATTTGTGGCATGATCATTTAACACATGTTAATTATAATTCATTAAATGTAATAAATAAGTTAAACTTGATTAACTTTGGAAATTATTTTGATAAATGTGAAACATGTATAGAATCTAAAATAGTTAATAATCCTTTTCATAGAGTTGAAAGAAATACTAATATATTATATTTAGTGAATTATGATATTTTTGAATTAAATGGCTTGTTAACTTGTGGAGTAAAAAGATATTTTATTACTCTTATTGATGAATTCAATAGATATATACATTTTTATCTTCTTAAAACAAAGGATAAAGCCTTTATTGTGTTTAAGAAGTATAAAGTAGAAGTTGAAAACCAATTAAACAAAAAGATTAAAGTTTTAGGCTCATATAGAGGTGGTGAATACTTTATGAATGAGTTTAATGAATTCTATGAAGAAAATGGTATAATTCACCAAAGAACTGCTCCTTACACACCTCATAAAAATGTCTTAAATGAAAGAAAAAATCACTCTTTGGTAGAAATGGTAAATTTCAAGATTAATAAATCTAAATTACCATTAAATTTATGTGGTGACGCTTTATTTACTACATGTTATATTCAAAATAGGATTTCCTCTAGGAAAAATAAGTTATCCCCTTATGAAATTTGGATAGGTAGAAGACCTAATATTTCTTATTTAAAAGTTTGGGGGTGTTTATCTTATTATATAGTTCCTGATCCTAAAATAACTAAAATTGTTCCTAGAGAAATTAAAGGTGTTTTTTTGGATATGAAGAACATAACAAAGCATATAGAATTATGGATTTGGGAGCTGATATAAATATTGAATCAAGGGATGTAGAGTTTTTTGAAAACAAGTTTTATGAAGATGATGTGGAGTAAGTTATTCATCATACCCCTAACCAATTCATTCCATCTATTTCAAATACAATAGTAGAGAATATTGATGATTCTTGAGTTGAACCTAAATGGAGTACAAGAATTAGGAAATAGAAACATCTATATCCATATTTTATTTCTCCTCATTCCATAATTTTCCTTATTGAAGGATATCAAAATAATAATATTCTGAATAAGTATCCTATGGTATTGATTATAGAAGACGACCCAAAGACTTATAAAGAGGTTATGACTTCTAGAGATGTTGCTTTCTAGAAATAATCAATTAATGATGAAATAGATTCCATTATGGAGAATACTAATTTTGTTATTATGGATTTACTAAGAGGTTCAAAACCTATTGGGAGTAAATGGGTTTTCATAAAGAAATATGACTATAATGGTAACATTCAAGATTTTAATGCTAGATTGGTTGCCAAAGGTTTCAGAACAAAATAAGTGATTGATTATTTTGATACTTATGCCCCTGTATCTAGAATTACTTCAATAAGGATATTATTTTCTTTAGCTTTAATTAATCATTTGTATGTTCTTCAAACGGATATGAAAACTATTTTTTAAATGGAGTTTTAAATGAAGAGATTTACATGGAACAACCAGAAGGGTTTGTTTTACTAGATAATGAAAAAAAATTATATAAACTAGTTAAATATCTTTATGGTATTAAACAAGCTCTGAATCAATGACATGAGAAATTCAATTCTATTATTTTATCTAATGTATTTTCTCATAATAATACAGATACATGTGTTTATTCAAAGTTTACAAAAGAATATGGAGTTATTTTGTGTCTATATGTGGATGATATTTTAATTTTTGGAATCAATATGATTGGTGTAATTAGACAAATAATTACTTATCTTTTATGTTTAAAATGAAGGAACATGGAATAGTTGATGCTATTCTAGGTATTAAAGTTAGAAAACATAGTGGGGGTTATTCTTTAAGTCTGTATCATTACATAGAAAAAATGTTAAATAAATTTTATTGTATTGGTTTCAAAGATTCCAATAATCCATTTGATTCTTGTGTTATTTTTTTTATAAATATAGGTAGAGCTATAGCACAACTTGAGTATGCTAGTGTAATCAGTTCTTTAATTTATGCGATGCATTTAACTAGAAGTGATATTTCTTTTTCAGTATGTAAAATGAGTAGATATACTTGTAATCCTAGCGTGGATCATTGGATATGTGTAACGAGGATTTTTGGATACTTAAGAAAGACCAAATATTTAAGTTTATATTATAATGATTATCCTGTTGTATTTGAAGGATACACTGATGCAAGATGGATTACCAGTATTGGCGATAACCAATCCACTTCTAGATGGTTGTTTACTCTTGTAGGTTGTTCTATTTTTTAGGATAACAATAAACAAACATTTATTTCACATTCTTCCATGAAGTCAGAGTTTATCACCTTAGCGACAAGTGGAAAGGAAGTTGAATGAATTAGGAATCTATTAATAGATATTAGATTGTGGCCTATTCCAATGCCTACAATATCTATAAGTTGTGATAGTGAAGCAACATTATCAAGAGAATATTGTATCATTTACAATGGAAAGTATAGACATATAAGTTTGAGACACTATTATGTGAGACAATTGTTACAAGATGGTACCACAATAATTGTTTATGTGAGATCATATAAAAATATTGCAGATCTATTTACAAAATCTCCACTAAGAGAGATTATTCATGCAACTAATAAAGAGATGGGTTTAAATCCCATATAATTAATCATTTCAATAATGTAAACCCAAAAATTCCTTTAGGTAGATCCTAATCAAAGTGTTTAATGGGTAAAAACAAGTTATAATAATTATTGTTGATATTGAAAATTATAGCCCCAAAATTTTTGGTGTTAATATCTTTCGTTATAAATAGAGGATGAGTTATACACTCTTAAAAATATATTTAATCTCAATGATTCATGTTCTCTAATAATGGAATCACATTGTAATATTTTTCCTATGTGAAATTAGAAGTGGTGCCGCTTCTTATAGGATTTAATGGGTTTAATCCTTAGAGAGTTTATGAAAAGGATATAAGCATATTCCCATAAAAGTGCTACAAAATGAGATGTTGGATTGAAGTTCCATCATATGTTTGATAACTTCAATTTATCTTAAAGGTTAATAAGTTTAATGTTTCAATAACTTATAAATCTGACAAAATTTGAGATATTGATACTAAGTAAAGGTTTAAATCGAAAGTTACCTTTATTATGTATAATGACTCACTTTTGATCTAAAGAATTAATATTTATGAATAAAAGTGGGGGATTTTTATAATGTTATTAAAAATATTTTATTGCTATAATTTTATTCAAATTATTTTTAAAATAAATAGAGTGTTTTTTAAATTTGAACATGTGTGTCTCTCACCAAGAGTTGTGTCGTTTTAGTTAAACCAATGTGTTCTTTGATCGAAATGGTGAGATTGAACCAGTGTGTCCCTCACCAAGAGTTTTCTTATTTCAGTCAAACCAATGCATTCTTTGACCGAATTTGTGCAATTCACACCAATTCTGATATATAAATAAGAGGTGATGAGATCGCTTATGGTTTAATTAATTTTTAAATCCAATAAATTCTCCAGAGTTCTCCCAACATCGGTGCAGTGGGGTATTTGGAAATTAGTGTTTGATTTTCCAAAAACCTTGGTGAAATGCTTGAGGGATACTTCCACTGAGAACCCTACACCATCAACATTGGGGTGGATCAAACCCTTTTGTATAGTTAATTCAATTCACACATCAAGGTTATATCCATATTCTCATTCTCCTAATTATTTTCTAACACCTCAGCCTAGCAGTTGCCTCCTCCCAGACATCATCTTCTCTCGCCTCCTTTGACGACTTGTTTGGATGGCCTTCCATGACCCGGACACTGCTACCTCTTCTTTGGATGCCAATCATAGTTATTATCTCCATCCTCCCATGACCTCACCAGTTGTATCAATTTTGGAATCCCACCTGATCCCACGAATAAGAACCCATTTCTCACGCGTTTACTGAGAACTGAGCCCTCACCTAACTAGGTCGCAAGACGCTGCCTCCCTCGCATGCAGTTGACACCTTCATCGACATATCCCTAAACCACTGGCCCCATCTTGGATGACCTTCCTGATGTCGAACTCCCCTGCCACTCGCACTATAATTCCTCCACATGATGTAACCTTGGTTGTCCTCCCCTGTTCCCACATCCACCGTCGGTTCCATCTTGGTTAGGTTCCTTAGTGGCAAGTTACCATCCTGAATCCACCTCTTTAGGAAAAAACTAGGTCATAACAACCCTAAATGAGTCAATATGGATCTAATTGACCCAAAAACAGACTACAATGGGTTTTACTAGCTCGGAATGGGCATGCACGGGGTTGAACAGACCCGCAACGCTCTGGGGTGGGGTTTCTGGTCTCGAGAAAATTTAAATATAATCAAAAATTAATTTAATTATTTTTTAGTTTTAAAATAATAATAATTTTATTATTTAACATAATTAATTTAATTTTAGTATAAAATTAAATTAAGTGATTAATGTAACTTTTAGATTAAAAAATTAAATTGATTTTTGGGCTGAACAGAATAAATTATTTGAATTGCATAATTTATTTAATTTATATCTATGCCCTCAAACTTTAATTTATTACATTTTAATTTTGTTGCACATTTATTTGACATGATGATTGGCCTTTGAAAAATGACCGACCTCTTTCATGTATTACTTTATTTATTGAAATATTAATTATAAATGAATACGATATCTATAATAATTATTTATCTATTAAGGCATGTGCATCATCGCTTTTTATTCAATATATATAAGGGCCTGCAAGTCTATTAATATTATTATTTATATTGAATTTCTTGAGAACCCATCACCTATATTAAAGTATATTTATACTATTGACATTGATGATGTAAGATATAGACCATGCCAAGATAAGGTGGTATTCCAAACATGATGTGGAAACACTAGAGTCATTGAGAGCTACAATACAGGTCAAGATTCGACTCAGGTATGATACTCCCAGGCCACCATTGATCCATCAAGTTTAAATTGATCAAACATTATTATATTCTTAATACCATTTAGGAAATTTATTGTTTTATGAATTTTTTATTTTTTATGCATTTTCATGTCTATTGGAAACACGTAAAATAATAAATAGAAAAAATGCATAAAGATGTGATGACTATTTTTCTATATGAATGCATGTTTAGTAGTGATATCATCAACATAATATGAAAATATTTAATATAAATATATTAAATTCATTGAAAATATTAAAAAACACTCCTCAAATAAATATTAATTCGTGAATGCCTTCTATCGGTCAAATTTGAACAAAACTGGGTGTATGGGGTGCTCATCACCCAAAGTTGAGGGTGTCTCCTAATACCGGGGAGTTCTTATGAGGGTGATGAGTTGAATTAACTAAAGTTTAAAGTAAATAAGTATCTAAAGATATATTGTTTCAACATCAAAGGCTATCATTAAGTAAATCATGTTTATGATTTTAGAAGTTGGGATTTCACTCAATAGATCAATGAGCCATGTGTTAATGCGGCTGGATAGTCAAACACCTACCTTGGACTCTCTAAGAAGTGGCATAGCCAAATCTTATGGACTAAGAGGAAATATTTCAAGGATCCTTTTTACTAGAATTATCAAGAGACATAGTATTTCTATTCTAGTACTGATCATTTTTAGACTTTGTTAAAATAGTGTGAGACATTTGATGATTAAATTAATCGGTAATGTCTAATCAGTAATCAAGATAAAAGTAATTATTTACTAGATTTTATTTTTTAAAAATGGTAAGAAATACCACAAGTATACTATGATAATTTTTTGGAAAGAGTCAATGACCTCACTGGCATAAATTTCCAAGAGTATTACATACACTTTCATAAAGTACTACAATTTAAAAAATTCAAGGTGCTGGTGTCCCCACTACCGATTGAGCCACATTAAGAAGAAAGGGTGAGAAAACTTCTTGCATAAGAATAATGTATGATGAATATGATGGTTATTTCATAATATTATCATCACCATATGATGTGATTTGTAGATAAAACATCATACATGGATGATTTCACATGTTGTGTCATCTCCAAGAAGATTTTGAGGAGAAAGTGAAGAAAGATATGGATGAGATGATGATTAAAATTAATAATCATATATTGAAACATGAGATAATATCTTTAAAAAAAATCCCATTATTATATCTTTATCACCTATTCACTAATTTTTTTTAATATTACAAAATGATCAATATAAAGAAAAAAAAATTATTACCTTTTAAGTAAAGGTTCTCTAAGTATACAAGAACTTAAAGAAGGTGTAATATTTAGTTCTTATTGAAAAAATTTGAAAGATAATTTGAAAAGTCTAATGGAAATCATGACATCAAAGGAAACTTTACAATATCCTTTAAATAAAATAAGAATTAAATAGGAGGTTATTTACTTCACATGTCATGAAATAAGTCATTAAAAGTTTAAATGTAATAAACTGAATTGAAGAAGCAAGTAGCTGCTTTTTCTTCAGGTATATTCATCAATTTTAATTAATTTTTATATTTTACTTATTGGGAATTGAATACAATATTCCTATCACATATATTTATTTAAATATATTAACTAAGTAAGTATATAAATGTTATAATAAATAAGGTGTGTTCTCCAAGCGATTGAGAAAGGGTGATTCCTGAGTTATTAGTGAGAAATACACAACTTTTAATTTACAAGTTAATGGTTATTGTTAAATTTTTTACTGATTATAACCAAAAAAATTATCTCATGTGTTCATTATACACAAGGATACATCATTTTATGTTTTGGAATTAATGTTTTTTATGGTGTCCAAAACTCAAATAATACTTCATTAATACTCGAATCATTGGAAATAATTAATGAATATAAAATTTAAGACTTATATACCCACTTTTGGAAAGATAATAATGTTTCAACAAAAACTAAGTAGTTTTAAAGGATATAACCATTATGGTTTTAGAATGTTTGGAGTTAAAGACCTTAGTTAGTATCAACACACTTATGTACTTAGTTTTTAAAAAAGAAACCTTTAGAAATAAAGGAAAGTCACAAATATTTCTGAATTAGTTTAGCTAGAGAATGTGAATAATTCCATGGTTAAGATAGTGGTATATATACTTCATAATATTACATTAATTTTGTTTAAGGAATGTGAAAGTGAAGTATGATATATACATGATCAGAAGATATGAGTTACTTTGGGATGGTATACCAATGAATATCTTGACCAAACATTCATCGATGTTGAGTCTGACATGAAGACATTGATAAAAAAGGTATCATAGAGTAATTCCTAAACACACATTTATTAATACAAATTAGTATCATGATTTAAGTAAAGGAGTATCAATGTTGAGACTTATATACAATTTATATACTTACATCATTTTTCAAGACCTTCACCGCAAATAATGACATTATCCCATAACAACATGCCAACTATAATGAAAAATTGATATCATATGAGTTATAGTATTATATAAGTTCATTATTTCATAAGAACATTGTGTTTGGATTCAAAGAGTTCATTAAGAATATAAACAAACTTGCATAAAGAAAAACACAATGTGCATATCAGTTAATATCTTAATGTTCATATTGGATATTAATTAAATCCCTACCATAGAATAGTTATAGCCAATTTCATGACTATATTTCTATAAAAGGGTGCACAAATCAATTTGATATATTAGAATAAAGGTTCAATTGGGTATAATAAATGCTTGAGATGAACAAATGGTTGGTATAAGAATAAATTCCACAAAAGTTTGTAGAAATAGAATGTTCCATAAACATGTACGATGTAGGAAAGTTAAAAACTGTGGTGATGGTTTTACATACACTATGGCTGGTGATACACTATTAATTGAGAATAATAAATCCTACAAGTAACCATTACATAGAAATAAGATAATATTAACAAGATTAATTAAAATTCAATAATGGATTCCATGTATCAAAGCACAATGAATTATTATTTTGAATACTGTAGTGGATATTCAAGTGAAAATATACATGGATGGTACAAGCATGGTACCAATAAAGCTCCATTGGTTATACCATGTCATTATAACTAAATTAATTAGAATTTTAATTGTTATAGATACTTTATATTATTATTAAATTGGGAATTGGATATCAATACCACCAATCTTGGAATGCATATATACAACACAACCAGAAATGGATGGTGACACCATAAATTGCCAATAAAGGATGAAAGTTACTGAAATGCAGTTTAGGATTAAATTAAGAAACAAGATCATATAATTTTCATTTTGAATGAATTATTTCCATGTTACTACAATACTTTAGTGGTATAACCACTATTTTCCATGTAAAATATTTTTGATAACATATAAAAAACAAATATAGGTCTTATAGTCAGTTAAGACTAGTATGAAATCAACTTGTTAGAGATTGACTTAAATTAGCATCCTAAATTTTAGGGGATGTGATCTACTGAGGTATATATAAAGGTTTATTAAACAAGTAAATAGTACATACAATGATAATGTATTTAAATATACAAGTTGGAACAATTTGAGAGAGAAATATTACCAGTGTCATATGTCCTAAATCTCTATAAGAATACTTGTAAGGGTATATGATGAGATTAATGTGGGGAGTAGAATTAAATATTCTTTTATTATGGATCAATCACATATTCCATGCTATGTACAAGAAATGATATTGCCAATATAAACTTTATGGTAGTAAAATATCAATTATATCCAAGAAAACTGCAAGGGAAGCAGCTTGAAATATCCAATTTTTCTCAAGAAAGTACAAAAGATATACACTTGGTATGTGGAGGTGAAGGGATACTAGTTATATGGGGATAAAAACTAGTCTTCAAATAAATATATATGATCTAATATCATATTTAGGATAAGGTAATGAGTAATAAAAGACCATTCAAGCTAGTGGTATCCATGTATATAAATACCAAGTGCATTGCGGATTCAGTGGTAACTAAATAAGAAATTTATAACATGCAATGATTTGTTCTAGTTCTTGGAATCAAACCTAGTAAGTAATGTTTTATCATAATATAAATTATGATACTTCTACTACTTGTAATATCAAAGATTTAAAGTTTTTAAAGTTTTAAAAATGGAATATATTCAAGGATACCATCTATTGAGAAGTCTTACTCAAGGTGGTAAATTTGTAGATAATATAATTTCAACATAGTAAAAATATGACAGGCCCTTGAATAAATCCATAACTCAGCAGAAACATGATTTGATCATCTGAGAGCTAACAAGGTTGGTAAGTAAGTTGGATTTAGTGCAAGTGGAAGCGTTTTAATAGTGGGTTACCTTAACCCAACTTGAATAATACTTTTCGATCACCATTTCATGTATAAAATGAGTTATACATGAGGTCCACTTACCATAATACTGTTGATATTTCTAAATTCACTATTTAAATTGTAATTACCTTATATTATTTTTCTTATCAAAAGGTTGTACCAATTCTAAGGCTTTAATAAAATCCTCTTGATACCATGAAATTAATCTTAAATATTTTTCCTATGGTCTAGATATATCACACTAAATAAATATAGTTGATGTCAGACTATTAGGTGTTGGGGGATCATAAGAACTGAGACATTTTCTTATGATGTTTTCACTTGGTGATATCTAGTAGTTGTGATCATGTGGACAACCTTCCAATAGGAATGCCACATGTTTCATGTGTCATTGGTTTTTCATATCTACAAAAATTTTCATTGGTCTCCTAACTTGAGATCATTATCAATGAGTGCCATTTGATTGTATACTTTAATGTAAGGAAAAAACCACAAGATTGAAGTCATGGAAAGGTAGCTTGTGTTAGGTTCATCATTGATGGTATGACATTGGATTAATGATCAAGATATAATTTACCACTTCTGAGTTGAGGAAGTGATATCTGAGCCTAGTTGATTAGGATGGTAGTACCTTCATTAAATCCATGGCCATGGTAGTCAAAGGTAAATATGTCCAGTGAGATCATTTAATAATAAAGTAAGAATCGATGATGGCATAATCTATGCATCCTAATTTATGTGATATCACATGACAAATAGATTATATTACACACCGTGTGTTCATAGGATGGTTTTCATTTCTATAACTATTCATTATCTCTTTAGTGTCCTTCATGGGTTGCTATAAAATTCTTTTGGTTTGTTAATAATATTCACTACTATTGAGATAAGTTCCTAGAGGATCACACACAATAGCGTATTCAAGAGTCATCCCTATTCTGGTGAATAGGTATATAGGACATTGTGGGCCCTACTATGATATCTATGTGTTGTCCGTGTATTAATGATCATCAATAAATAAATAAATTAATTATTATTTGAGTATGGAATAATTGGGTTGAATTTATTTATTAAAATTATTTATAATAATTTAAGTAAATACATGGAAAAATATTATATGAATGAATATTATTTTAATATTCATATTTAGTTTAAAATTGTAGGATTATGAGTTGATTTAATGGCTCAGTTTTATAATGTAATATATTTAATAAATATTAGAAGTATGTAATTGAAATATAAATGAAATTAAGACATAGTTAGTTTGTCAGAATGTGTCATTTATTTATTATTTAATGGGAATTACTTATAAGGGGTTTGAGAACCCTTTATAGGTAATTAAATTTCACTATATAACCAGGAGAGGACTAGTTTCATAGATACTATTAATACCCATGAATTTGAGAGCTCCAATATTTTCTTTCCCGCATACAAGAGAGATAACGATCACTTCTAAGATTCTAATATTTTAACTTCTTCATGGAATGAAGTGACGAGATTATGGTGATCATCGTGACATCGAAGGAATTATCGAAGCACTATGATAGCACCTAGAATTAAATGATAAACATTCACATATATTCTTTAAGCATGTGTGGATGATCTATATGGGTTTGAGATTAGATCATTAAATCAATGATCACTGGAAATGTGAAAAAAATGAACGCATCACTGATTCAAACCAATTACTTTTTAATTTAATTTTTGTGCTTTGAAATATTCACAGGAGATAATAAGACCTCTACTAGAGATTTAATCACTAGAGATGACAAATTTACATCACTCCGATGATGAAAATTTTTAAATTACTGGCCCACTGGCTTCTGCTACGCACCCCAGTACCTTCATGATACACATATCATCACATTTAATTTAATAATATTTTTTTTAAAAAACTATCTAATAAATAATTAAATTAAATAAAAACCCAACACATACATAGGTTATTTTATCTCATAATCAATCACTACATGAAACAACTACACATAAAAATTGCTGTCATTCATTTCAATTCATTATTTATTAAGATAAATTTCTCAAAAATAATAAATTAATAATATTATTAATAAATTAATTATTTATATTAATTATCTATCGAAACCATCATTGAGATTCCCATCCTCAGTAATTTTAAATAAATAAAATTAATTAATTTTAATTTAAAATTATAAAGTACTCGACATGTACTGATCGAGTACACATTGTGTACCCTTCCTAGTCAGATTAAATTTAGCACATAGTTATACATATATACATTACATGTACTGGACACAACACAACATATACCCTTTTTAATTTGATTAAACCAATCTATGGAGTTTAATAGTTACACAACGTGTATTGACACTCAACATGACATGTTTCCTACTATGTATATGGTTCTTGTCATGTGTTGTGTATTTTCAAAACATATATTCCTACATGGTTTATTGCGATATACATGGTGTGTTGTTCCATGGTTCAATATATGTAGAATGCATAATGGATATGACCGCATGAAATTCCATGAATACACATGGTGTGTATTGCTGGTGATTCTCGTGTAGTACATGATGTGTATGATGATCACACACATCATGTATTTTCATAATAACATAAAAAAATAATTATTAAAGAATTTAATTGCATGTGATAAGCTAAAATTCACTTAATGCGTACTTTGTTTGAAAAACCTTGTTATATGACATATACAACCAGCTACACATCATGTAGTTCAGTCTCACTTTATTTTTTACACGTGTTTTTATAAGATGAAATTCTTGTCTTGGTATGTTCCTTTCACGAGTTGTCCCAAGATACACTGTGTATATAGTTAACTACACACAATATAATCCATTACTGGCTGACCACACTACATGCCTAGGGACTTGTCATGTATCTTGTGGGGGTTATAAAGTGGTACATGACATGTATATAAAACTAAACACTGTATACATCACACGATTTTTTTCTATGCACCAAATCAAGGGATATTGTAGCTTACAATATCCCTTGAGTCATAAGACATGATACACATGAGATGTATGTCTTGGTTTAGATTATATTATATCATAAAGTGGCATAAGATTCCACATTCAACTTATATCATATCATATTATTTTTCATGACCCTCCCCCAATGGGAACTCCTCTTAGGCCTATAATAAAGATAAGAGTGACCCCCGAGGACCACCTCCAATAGCCCTGTGTTGGAGACTAGAATAGAGGGTATAAAACATAAAAATGAGAGACATTACCCTCAAATATCCCAAGAATATATGAATAAAACCACTAATAAATTCCATAATATAAATAAAAAATTATCCATGATAATCCCACAATTCATTAATATGTCAATAAAATAAAAGGCTCTAAATAAAAATACTAAATCAAAGTCCCAGGCAGTGACTCCATAGACAATCTCCAGATCAAAGCCAGTAATGCCCAACTTAGTAACAAAAATCCCCTAAAAACCTAAAAAATAGTTTATATATATATGGGTGATCATAACATGTATGATCAACAAGATCATACTCAATACCTCTCATGAAAATGTGGAAGGATCATACTAATGCCTCAGTGAATAAACAATAGAACCAACAAGCACTTGAAAAGTCAACTAACACCCTACCTTACCATGGTACACTCACCAAATATAAAATACAATATAATAAAATTATATCAAGGAATATAATCAAAGGTGTTCCACAACCACTTCCCCACAGGTGTTCCACTCTCACGCCCCAACGCCAAATGTCCTGAGTTCAATCCCTTTTATATAGAACTGATGTGGGTCAAGTCGTGACCCTACCCACCATAGCTCCCACAAGGTCAAAAATATTGTGTTAGAATCAGTTAATATCCACATATTCATGTCCATATTCACAAACATATATCTATATCTTATCCTCACATCACTAAATATAATAGTAAGGTATTGTAAACATGAAGTACATAAACCTTATACCCTCCACATACCATGCATGACCCCCACTGTACAGACCAAATCATCATCCCATAATCATCACATACATATCAATTTTAGTAGGGTATCATGAATATTAAGGAAATAAACATCATTTAATCCTCCTACCATGCATGACCCCCACCAATGTAGCGACCTTGACTATAGTAGCCCAAAGCCGGTGTATTCTTTACTACATTGGAATAAGATAAAAGGGATCACATCTTGAAGGACTGAATATTTTAGTAGTCTTGGTAAAATATATACATATATAATAACCATTTTACATTGGTAATAGAAAATAAAACATAATACATAATAAAATAAAACAAATTTCAACCTTGAAAACGCATTCTAATAATTGTTTTTCATATCTCAGGTAAAAGGGAAAAAATAAGGGTGAGGTAAAATGATCAGTAAGGGTTAATTACATTAGAATCTATCATGAATTAATAATAAATATGTCAAGGTAAATAAATGAACACACATTATATTTAATAACTTGAATATCATGACAAGATAAGGAATAATCAATATGATGAGATAAATAACTAAAAACACATACTATTTAATCAATAAATGAGAATGAAATACATCAAGAGATAATATCATAGTGAAAATATAATGGATAATATTAACTAAATTCTTAATGAATAAAATGATTAATTATTAGACGTCATGTCTCAGACACATGATAACTCTACCGTTAAGATCTATCCTTAAGAAAATTTAAAACTACCAGGAACAAACTCATTTGGTTTAGACAACAGATTTTATGCTAGCTCACTGATTCACCTCATGATACTATTGATGCATTGATGGGATATCTATAAACAGGCCCCCACCCATGTCTAAATGTGTAAATAATTCCTTATATATCAAATAATCAATTTAATTCACGAACAATGCGCCTTATCTTCAAATATCTGTATTGAGTAAGGAATACAGATTTATAAATATTTCCCCATATAAAAAATAAATTTAAATATAGAACACCATATGTATAAATTTTATTGGATTTAAGAAATAAACATATCCATGATAAATAATATGGAAATTTAGGGGAAATTTAATATCCATAGGAAGGTGAATAATTTAAGGGAAAGTTAATAACTATAAAAATGAATCAAGGAAGTGATTTTCAATACTTTACTTGATCAAAATGATTATAATCCATACATATAAATAATAAGGATGGTATCAATACAATATATACCCATTGGAGTAATGATAAAGGGTTACTATCATTTATGAATATAAATACTATAAATATATCTCTAAAAATATTCTTGAGGAAAAACATCCTTTTTATTTTTAAAATAACATTTTAAAACTAAAATTTCACAAAAATTTTTGTAAATAATTTTATTTTAAAATAAAATTTGAAAATTATTAAAGAATATTTAAAACATTTGAGTGGTTAGGATGGCTGTAAATCTCGTTCATGTCATACATGTTAAAATAATGACCCCTTTCAATTTTTCAGTAAAATCCAAACGAGCATTATTTTTAAAAACAACATGAAGATTAATTTAATTTTTTAAAAAATTGAAAATGGATAAAATATATTTAATAAATAATTTTTAAAATTTTATAAACATCTTTGAAAACAATTTTAGAAAACATTGTTTTTGAAGAAAACAGATTTTCGACCGAAGAGATAAATTGTCATGAACTGAATCTGATCGCCATCAAAACCAGCACTCGACCTAGCCCACAACAAGGCCTGAAGGGCGTTCCCAATCCCCACGGGCTGGCTCAAGTGCCTGGGTATCATAAAATGAAATTTGGGAATGATTTACCTGAGTTTATAAACTTAAAACAACAAAAGAATCCAATAAAATGAATCTGGATTTTTCAATCGAAACAATATTTTACAAAAATCAGAACTGAATTAAATATTTTAAAACAACTCAAAAAGACTATAATAAAGGTAAAAAAACAAAATGGAACAGCCCAAGAACCCTCATGGAAAGGGGTACCGCCCTCAAGCCATCTCTACAAGACTTCACCACCAAGGACCTGCTAGAAACCCGAACCACTGGAACTAAAAACTGTACCCAACCTGCAACAACAAAAATAACCTAGTCTAATTACACCCAAGGGTGTAAGTAGGGTGTGAGACAAAGCCCAATAGGATACCACCACTAATAGATTCCATGTGATAAACATTTAAATATTAAAAGCATGCAAGTTTTCAAAAACATGAAATGCTAGTTACAATTTCTAAAAGATGCAACATTAAATAAAAATAGTTTTCAGGTGGGATAATTTAAAGAATAAACACTTTTAAAATAAATACCAAATATACTGAATTTTACAGCCACTGATACCATATGCTGACGGTAAGCACAAAATATCTAGTGATCACAAGCAATGGGAAATAACCCCTAGGAACTAGTTAGCTGTGGGTCCCAGGTACCTCGTATCTCGGTGAGAGTAACCATCAAAAATATTCGTTCTCATGCAAGATACACTAGTATGGAACATACCCATAACCTAGTGGTCCCCAATAATCATAATCATAGTTTAGTTAGAGTTTTAAGTGTCAATCTTGCTAAGTGAAACTGAGGCCAAACCACACAGATTCACTAGCATACTAGTACACGTCCACCCACCTAGATACCCAGGTTTTCCCTTTGTGATCAAACAAGTTCAACAAGTCAATGAATATAATTTTCACATGAAAATATCATTTTCATATCATAAATTCACCAAACAGCCCACATGTATACAACACAAGTCACAAAAGTCCACTTTTCATTCAAATTGATTTTGAAATCCGACTCACACCAAAATAGCCCACAACACTTTTCACATTTCTTTAACACTTACAAAAATACATTAAACAATTTTATAAAACCATTAAAATATATTAAAAATATAATAACATCCCACTCACTTGTTACTTAATACCCTTTTTACCTTCAAAATCATTTTATCATCAAACTTACACGAAACAACCCACAAACAAGTTTTGTTCCAACATCACAATTTAATAAAACATTTCAGAAATTTACAAAACATTATAAAAGTGTTTGACATCTTAAAACATCACTTCACCTTTAAAAACCACATAATAGGTGAACACACATACCAAACAGTACATATTCACCCTTTTCCCACTTTGTTTAACCATTTAAAACATTTACAATTTTCATAAAAAGAACCCAAGTGGTGTAAATATGTCTTGCACACAAAACCCATTTCAAAACCCCCATTTAAGACCAAAAACCATACCGATTCCTATCCAAAATAGAATTTGAATCCCTAGAGACATTTATAAAACCAATTTCAAGTTTTATAAAATCACCTCGAATAATACTACAAATGATCCAAATGAAAACACACATTTCATAAAATGCTCTCAAGAAGTATAACAATGATTTACACATAAAACCTATTAAACCCCCCCATTTTTAGGCCCACATGACACTAATACATTACCAAACCAGAATTTTCATGCCAAACAAGATTTAGTAAACCAATTACATATGTTATAAAATACACCCAAATAGTACCCCACGAGTAACACATTAAAACACCCAATTTCAAGTTAAAATGAAACTATAAAATTAAACACTTAACCAAATCAATCATAAGCTGTTTTTTCACCACAAAAAACATATGAGGAATATGAAAAATGAGTAAATACAACAATCTAACTCATCAATAATTGTTTACACATGGAACCACCTACCGAAAGTGGCGAATCCTTCAAAACTTGGTGCGGAACATCAACCACACCACCGCCGCATCACAAGGAAGATAAATCCAGGCCCAGACCACAATATTTAACCAAAAAGACACCAAATCAAACCATATATTTGAACCCTAACTTATGGACATTTTAGAACATAATGAAAGAGGGAGGAAACCCTAAGTAGAAGGAAGAAATTGAAGAGAGAAACACTTACTCAAAACAATATTAAATAAAACGACCCAAAATCCACCAGTATCTAAATTTGAAAACATCCAACCATTAATGGGAGTTTAGAAAAAGGATTAGGATATTATTTAGGAACTAGAATGGGGGAAAAAGAGTAAAAATAGAAGGAGTTATGAAAGGATCAATTTACCTCTCCAAATCTGGGATATTTCTGAAAGTCAGAGAAGTTTAGACCACTTTAGAGACTTTATTGAGCTCCAAATTGTGGGATAATGGAATGGGGGCGCGCCCTAAGTAATTGGTATAGAGTGGGAGTTTAAATTACCAAAAAAACGCAAATATTGAAGGATATATTAAATAATTAAAATTTATTTTTAATACAGAAAATGGGATTTCGGGAAGGCCCAATCCCTTAAATAAAAACCCATATCCACCATGATTATGGATTCCTAAATGGTCCAAATTAATATGGTGGTGTTAATAGGTCAGGGTATGATAATTAGGAATTTTAATGGATGAAAAATGTTAAAAAATGAAGGATTTATAAAGGAATCAAAATTTATTTTTAAATCTGGAATTGGGATCACGGTTTGACCCAATTCATGAAAACTCACCCATTCCTCCATAAAATCTTGGGAAACCCCCAAAACAAAGCTTAAATGGAAATTAAATGGAATTTAACTTTAAAATAAGTCATGTATGTGACAATTATCCCCACCATGAAAACTTTCCTCCTCGGAAAGTCACATCAAGGCCAAAGAAACAACCAAACCCAACTGAGAAACCAAGAGGTACTCCCTTGTCAGGTTTCACCCCCAAAGGCCAAAACACCTCCAGTGATCAATTAATGATTGATTAATATCACAACCAAAACTTACACCACTTTCCTGAAATGATCAATCACATTCATACTTTATCCCAAAATAAAACTCCTTAAACACTATCTGAACAAGACTCAAGCAATTCACCCAAACGAACAACAACATCGAACAAGGTTACACTTACCTTACTATAACTAAACCATTGGCCACTCTCCGATCTCAATGTTTACCCAAGGAATATTTAGGTAGCTTGATAGCTCCGAACGAGACTAACTACCGCCAAGCCAATACCATGTATAAGTCCGAGTTACTGGTATGGGGGAACAAAAATAGGCTCCCCACCATAAGAGACAACCTATATTTTTTTTCTGAGGAATAATCAGGACACTAACAGGGGGAGGCCTGAATGGAATCCCCAGTACAAAGGGTATAATTCCATCAAAAATTTACAAAAGAACTTATATAAGACTCATATTTTGTCTCCCCACCATAAGAACCAACCATCTTAACCGACCAGCACGGGCTGGTACAGAAAGACCCCAAAATTTAAAGAGTTGGGACAACCACATGGTTAGTCTACACGGTTTTGGAAACCATAAAATAATAGTGGGGATCCTTCTATCTACATGGTTTTTAGGGGAATGGTCACTACTAACCAAGCTCAAACCGTGTGTTTAACCTGCCTAGCCAAACATCAAACCTTTCTCCAAAGACTCAATGGAAACCAAATGGGGAGGGAATAACATTGGGCAGTGACATGGGTACAAGGACCTCCACGTATTTCCACCGAACATGAAAAACAAAAGAAATATAATGATACCATAGGTTTAAACTCTTCCTATCTTTAATACTGAGGATAAGACTTTGTACAAGGGTTTAAACGACCCTGTGATTTCTCCTGACTACGAGCCAACTTCTCTCCGAGACTTATGGCTGGATCTCAAATGATTGAAGCATCTTCGGCCTCGCAGTTATGCTTTAGAAACCCCCTGAATGATAATTCTTCTTTCGGTGCAACCAATAACTACACCGCAATCCAAAATATGTTTTCCAAGACATAACACATTCCAAACTCACTTTACCCTAACCCGATATTTCACTAAAACAAGGGGTTAGAAGATGCACACACATCAAACCTTGTTTGTTCAGGTGAGAAATAATAGAAGTAAAGAACACCTATAATAACCATCCTCTAAAATGGAATATTTTAATGTTTTTCCAAGGGATACATTCTCCCAAAATAATAGAGACTCTCAGATGATTTCCCAACTTTCAACTTTATGGTAAATCAAGCACATGACATAATAAGGCATCACCAAACATGACCATTGCGACTGATATAAACAATGCATGGAGAGAGACCTTATACAACATCCCCAAACAACACACAATTCTAGAAAGTGGCCATAATATCCTATCGTGACCATATTTTCCACACTGGTGGTTTAACATGAACTCGTGCTTCAAAGAAACTGTGAAGAACCTAGAGGCCCTCTTAGACACCATCGAGACACTCATCCCCACTAACAACCCTAGACCACTTCTAACTTCGACGAATTAGGAAACTTATGAAACTAAGGTCTCTTTGAACCTTCCAAGAGCACTCTACCACTATAAGAGGATCTAAAAATCAAAGAAAGGAATGGGTGTAGACTCAATCAATAATGATCGATAAAAGATTCCTTATATTGATCAACTGGAGGATTTTCCAATGGTGAAAAAATCTGGGTTGCACTTCAGTTATGCATTAACCCTTAATGGGGGAGTACCTTGTCCAATAAGAGAACCCAAGGACCCAACCAAGATGGTACATTGGTCAAAAAAAGCCATAAAACATATCCAAACACATGAATGGAACCACCATAAAGGTGTCCCAAAACATATCTCAGAGGATACTACTAACCGGTCCTTCTACCCAGCTTACTGACCAAACATAAACCCAAAACACAATTCAAACAAGAGGGGTTATTGGACTCAAAACATCCCACAACATAAAAATTTTACAAAAACACATAATATAAGCCATCCCATACAATTCATCAATACATCATGTTTTTCTTTAAAAACATTTCTTGAAAACAAACAGTTCAGCGATTAGCGTATCCACCAATGGTACCCCATGGGCCTTAAACATGCATGTTTCTATGCCACATCGGGAAACCTCCTCATATCCATCCCGACACTCATCCAGTCATTCCATAAACCATCCATCATCCCATATAACCCCATTAATGTGGTTTCTCATGGAAATACCAAAGGTTAAAACGAAAAATTCTTTCCACTTCTCAAAACCAAAACAGTCAACCAACACATTCGTTTTCTCAAAATTGCTAACCACAAGATCAAAATACCAATTCCCATCTTACAAAACTTTTCAGAAAGACACAAACATTTATAAAATAACTCACTTTCAATATATTCACATCAATTTCAAAGCATCTCATCCCATTAAAACACCCTTTGATTGTTTAGAAAACTCTATCGAAAACACTTTTCAAAACCAACCTCAATATAGTTCCAACTTTCAAAAGAGGTGTAAGCACACCATTTTCTATTTCAAAACAATTCTGAAAATTCAGTTCCACCATTTCATAAATCAAACCATTACCTCTTTATTTGAAAATAATTTCGCAAAAACTTTATGCTTCTTAAAACCAAAGTGCCAAGATTTCAAAACTAAAGCACAAAATAATGTTAGAGGAAACTAGTTTCAGTGGGTGACTTGGAAATATGGTTGGCGGTCATATTATAGTCACTTCACTATCATAGAGATTGTTCTAGGGATTATACTTGGCTCCACATGGCTTCCCAGGCCCTGCGAGCTCACTAAGACCATTAACCAAACTCTCTTTTCATTTCCCCTAATCATCATCAAACCAAGAAAACCAAAGGACTTAGATAAATCCCGACTTATCCTGGAAACTTGAATACCATAGTGATGTGTGGTGATCAAGAACACTACCCATAACTATAATTCCATGTCCCAATAATCCTAACTCCACACTATCCTGACTCTTCCCCAAATAACATGACCCAAAGAGTGAACCTGAACCTGCTCTGATACCATTTTGTCACGAACCGAATCTGGTCGCCACCAAAACCGGCACTCAACCTGGCCCGCAACAAGGACCGAAGGGGTAATCCTGATCCCCATGGGCTGGCACAGGTTCCTGGGTATCATAAAATGAAATTTGGGAACGATTTAATAGATTTTATAAACTTAAAACAACAAAAGAATCCAATAAAATGAATCTGTATCTTTCAATCCAAACAATATTTTACAAAAATCAGAACTGAATTACATATTTTAAAACAAATCAACAAGACTATAACAAAGGTACAAAACCAAAATGGAAAATCCGAAGAACCCTCATGGAAAGGGGCACCTCCCTCAAGCCATCTCCACAAGACTTCACCACCAAGGACCTGCTATAAACCTAAACCACTGGAACTAAAAACTATACCTAACCTGCGACAACAAAAATAACCAAGTCTACTTACACCCAAGGGTGTAAGTAGGGTGTGAACAAAATCCCAATAGGATACCACCACTAATATATTCCATGTTATAAACATTTAAAGATGAAAATCATGCAAGTTTTCAAAAATATGAAATGCTAGTTACAATTTCTAAAAGATGAAACATTAAATAAAAATAGTTTTCAGGTGGGATAATTTAAAGAATAAACACTTTTAAAATAAATACCAAAGATACTAAATTTTCCATCCACTCATACCGTATGCCGATGGTAAGCACAAAATATCTAGTGAGCACAAGCAATGGGAAATAACCCCTAGGCACTAGCTAGCTGTGGGTCCCAGGTACCTCGTATCTCAGTGAGAGTAACCATCAAAAATATTTGTTCTCATGAACGAGCCACTAGTATAGAACATAACCATAACCTAGTGGTCCCCAATCATCATCATCATAGTTTAGTTAGAGTTGTAAGCATCAATCTTTCTAAGTGAAACTGAGGCAACACCCCACGGATTCACTAGCATACTAGTACACATCCACCCACCAAGATACCCGGGTTTTCCCTTTGTGATCAAACAAGTTCAACAAGTCAATGAATATAAGTTTCACATGAAAATATCATTTCCATATCATAAATTCACCAAAAATCCCACATGTATACAACCCAAGTCACAAAAGTCCACTTTTCATTCAAATTGATTTTGAAATCCAACTCACACCAAAATAGCCCACAACACTTTTCACATTTCTTTAACACTTCTACAAATCCATTAAACAATTTTATAAAACCATTAAAATATATTTAAACTCTCATAAAATCCCACTCACTTGTTACATAATACCCTTTTTACCTTCAAAATCATTTTATCATCAAACTTACACGAAAACAACCCACAAACAAGTTTTGCTCCAACATCACAATTTAATAAAACATTTCAGAAATTTAAAAAACATTATAAAAATGTTTAACATCTTAAAACATAACTTCACCTTTAAAAACCACATAATAGGTAAACTCACATACCAAACAGTACATATTCACCCTTTTCCCACTTTCTTTAACCAACTAAAACATTTACAATTTTCATAAAAAGAACCCAAGTGGTGTAAATATGTCTTGCACACAAAATCCATTTCAAAACCCAAATTTAAGACCAAAAACCATACCAATTCCTATTAAAAACATAATTTCAAGCCCTATAGACATTTATAAAACCACTTTCAAGTTTTATAAAATCACCTTGAATAATACTACAAATGATCCAAATGAAAACACACATTTTCATAAAATGCTCTCAAGAAGTATAACAATGATTTACACATAAAATCTATTCAAAACACATCTTTTTTAGGCCCACATGAAACTAATACATTACCAAACCAGAATTTTCAGGCCAAAAAATATTTATTAAACCAATTCAATATGTTATAAAATACACCCAAATAATACCCCACGAGTAACACATGAAAACACCCAATTCCAAGTTAAAATGAAACTATAAAATTAAAAACTTAACAAAATCAATCATAAACTATTTTTTCACCACAAAAAAAATATTAGGAATATGAAAAATTAGTAAATATAGAAATCTAACTCATCAATAATTGTTTACACAAGGAACCACCTACCGAAAGTTTCAAATCCCTCAAAACTTGGTGCGAAACATCAACCACACCACCGCCGCATCACAAGGAAGATAAATCCATACCTAGACCACAATATTTAACTATAAAGACACCAAATATAACCATAGGTTCTAACCCTAACTTCTGAACATTTTATAACATAATGAAAGAGGGAGGAAACCCTAAGGAGAAGGAAGAAATTGAAGAGAGAAATAGTTACTCAAAAAAATCTTGAATAAAACGACCCAAAATTCACTAGTATCTGAATTTAAAAACATCCAAAAATTCATGGGAGGTTCGTAAAAGGATTAGGATATTATTTAGGAAGTGTAATGTGGGAAAAGAGTAAAAATAGAAGGAGTTATGAAAGGATCAATTTACCTCTCCAAATCAGGGTGATTTCTGAAATCCATAGAATTTTCGACTAATTTATAGATTATATTGAGCTCCAAATTATGGGATGAGGGAATGGGGGCTCTCCTTAGGTAATTGGTCTCGGGTGAGAGTTGGAATCACCAAAAAAAACGCAAATATTGAAGGAGATATTAAAGAATTAA
The DNA here is from genome assembly GCA_963277665.1 of Viscum album. Classification (NCBI taxonomy): domain Eukaryota; kingdom Viridiplantae; phylum Streptophyta; class Magnoliopsida; order Santalales; family Viscaceae; genus Viscum; species Viscum album. The sequence goes on along the minus strand of OY728131.1, from coordinate 489,661,036 downwards.
CATTTATTTTTAATGCAGAAAATGGGCATTCGGGCAGGCCCAATCCCTTAAATAAAAACCCATATCCACCATGATTATGGATTCATAAATGGTCCAAATTAATATTGTGGTGTTAATAGGTCATGGGATGATAATTTGGAATTTGAATGGATGAAAAATGTTGAAAAATGAAGGAGTTATAAAGGAATCAAATTTTATTTTTAAATTTGGAATTGAGCTCACAGTTTGGCCCAATTCATGAAAACTAACCCATTCCTCCATAAAAGCTTGGGAAACCCCCCAAAAAAATAATTAATAGAAATTAAATGGAATATAACTTTAAAATAAGTCATTTATGTGACAATTAATTTAACACCCCTGAAAAAGTAAGACTTAAAAATGCTAAATGTTACTACCCATGTCAACAAGGTGCACCATTTTTTTAGGAGCCTACCTGATTAGAACTCCACAATTAAGAATGCTTGGACTGAAGTAGTATTCAGGATGGGTGATCTTCTGGGAAGTTTCCCAGGGTGTGTGTGAGTGAGTAAAAAACACACTGAAAGAACATGTGTTGGCCGGTGGGGACAGTCATTAGTCTGATAAGCTACCCTAGTGAGTAATAGCTTATTGTGTTCTGGGAAGGCAACCAAGGTATTACAGGAGACCCATGGGGTCAGATGAAAAGGTTCATGGCCCAGGGAGGCAGTTTATGGAAAATAGTATTAGAGTCAATACCCAGCCTGAAGTGCTTAGGCACTGCCTGGGTTTGAGGCTTGGGGTCCACAACGAGGGCGTTGTGCTTTAAAGGGGTGGATAATTTAACACCCTTAAAAAAGTAAGACTTAAAATGGCTAAATGTTACTACCCATGTCAACAAAGTGCACTGTTATTTTCAGGATCCTACCTTATTAGAACTCCATAGTTAAGCATTCTTGGCATGGAGTAGTAATTAGGATGGGTGACTTTCTGGGAAGTTTCCTAGGGTGTGTGTGATTGAGGACAAAACACACTGAAAGAACATGTGTTGGCCTATGGGGAAAGTCATTAGTCTGATAAGAGACCCTAGTGAGTAATAGCCTATGGTGTGCTAGAAAGAAAACAATGGTATTACAGGAGACCCATGGGGTCATATGAAAAGGTTAATGGCCCAGGGAGGCGGGTCGTGACATAAATGAAGTCAGATTTTCATAATAAAATTTTATCAATTATTTTAAGTACCAAAGAGTGAAAAAATGGAAATATTACTTGAAAATATGATGAATAAAAACAGGAGGAGTAAATTATATGGGTTTATTAGATAATTATCAAATAATTTCCTTCAATTGAAATTCAAGAATAAACGATCTTGATGAGAATGAGATTGTAAAATAAACCCATACAATGATTATAACTTTGAATTATGAATTAGTAAATGGATCAATTATGTGTATCAACTATAAATACATATAAAAAAAGTGTAAATAAAACATAATATAATTAAAATTAATTAAACACATAATCTTATAATATCAAAGATGATGAAGAAGTAATATTACCCAACGAAAAGAAATTAAGTTATGAAATCATTTACCACTTGGTAACTCTTAATTCAAATCCCCTTGGATGAAATAATTCAAATTTAAAATTAAAATACTAAAAATTATTAATTTTACATGACATTACATGTCAAAGGGGTATTTTATACACTATATGAAAGAAATTGGGTGTATAACATTACAAAATATCTCAATGAAATGAAATTGAGATGAAATCTCTTACCCCATGCTTTACTTTAGTTGAACATTCTTTAACACCATTTATAATGGTTTTAAACATGTTTTTAATTTTTAAAAAAACCATATTAATATTTATAATATAATATATTATCCTCTTATTATATTTTACCACCTTTTTGTTAATAATATTTCATTATTCTCATTATTTCGGGTGTTAATCACCTTGTTCTCTCCTAAGCATTTTGTCATGAAAGTTCTGGTTCATTTTCATATAATATATCTCCACAATATCTAGAATTATATTAATGTTATAAATATCATATTTACTAATTAGATACAATATTATAACCATTTATGAAATTTAAACATGTAAAATGAATCACATCACTTCGTGGTGATGATAGGCCATAAGTACGCACGAGCGATAATATCATTCCCTTAATGAGTGAAAGGGTAAGAAAGTTAGTGATATATTAAATTTAAAAAATAAATATCCTATAATATATATCAAATATATTTATTAATTTTTTTCTTATTACATTCCATATAAAGAGTAATTGAAAAACGAATCACATTGCTTTATGAGGTGGTAGTCCGTCGTTGACACAAGTGGCATTATCATATTTTAAATAGAATATAAAGTAAAAGATATATGTGATATTAACATTATATAAGTATGATAATATCATAAAAATAATATAAACTTGGTAAATCGATAATTATATCCATCCTTGAACGTTGGTGATGGAAAACTAACTACATCGGTTCGCGAGGTGGCAGTCTGCAATACACACGATCGATGATTTCATTTATCATTTGATGGAAGTGAAGAATGATAATTATTATGAAATAAACATAATAATATATAAGTATGTTGTATATACTGGTTTTATTATATTATAAGTTTTAATACATTATTTAAGGTTGAAAAATAAGAAAGAAAACAAAAGAGATTGCTTAAGACAATTACCTTTTCTAAAAGAAACCTCCTTTGGATATCCTCTTAAGAATCCAATGGATAGTATTTTGGGAGTACCAGAATCTATAGAATGTAAATAAGGATATTGGGGATATAATTTTTCAGTGTTTTATTGAGAAAAATGTATTGTTAGGTGTGAAGAAGTGATGGGTGGGACTTCCCTTTTATAAGTGGTGAAAGGGGACCCCCTTGGAAATTACTTGGAAATTTCCAAAAAGAATCCAAAATGATAGTCATTCACAAGAAAAATACATCAAAATTACCCTAAATCCTAAAAAGATAAATATAAGGTGGTAATTTTTCCATAAAATAATATTTTTAAAAGTTTTTAGTTCATTTTTAACCCCATGGTAAACCCATTTTTACCTTAACCACGATAAATAATTTTTACTGTTTTCATTATTCATTCTGGTCAAAAATGAAATTTTTCCTATTATAAAATATAAATTATTATAATTCCAAATATGGAAACAATTTTTCCAAATTCCATTCATAGAAGTGTAATAAATTAATTTAAAATTAGTCCCACAGACGTGATGAGAAAGAAGGTTTGCAAATATAAAATGTTCAAAAGTTTATAATGTTTTTATATCAAAATTCAATATAAAAATGATTATAATAACCTAAACTGGTTTTATATATATATAATTGAACTAAGGTTTCTTTAAATCACATTAAAAATATAATTTAATAATATAAATAATTTAAATGAAAAGGAAGTTTTTAATTAAAATTCATTATTTTCATTATTCATCAAAAAATGAAAATTTTTAAAAAAATAAAAAAATCACTATAATTGTAACATATAGAGTTTTTAGAAGGAAATACTATGTTTGATAGCCTATATGATACGCCATATCGAGCTTAAACGAACAGCTAGATATTATTATTTAAATGTTACCATTATAACCTAGTTGTTAGAATGATGAGAATAAACAAGATTAACTGAATTATAAAAATATGGTTCACACATGTATATATAATTAATTCTTTGGTGACCAAATAATTATAAATTAAAATAAATCCTTTTTGAAAATAAAACAAAATCTTTTTCTAAAAAAACTATTTAAATGAGAACAATTGTGTTTATAAAATAATCAAATCACACTTTCTAGATTATATTAATGAAATATACATTTAATATAATTTTTAACATTCATATCATGTGTTTTATAGACATCATATAAGAAAAAATCCAATTTTATGCATAAAATATGTATTTTTCTAAAAAGTCAGTTTTGACATATTTTTAATGGCGCACTTATTTTAAATCAAGTTTTTGAAAATTTTATAAATTATATATGAAAAAATAAAATTATTATTTGAAATAGTAATATAAAAATTTAATTTGGTTGAATTTATGGTATTTTTCTAATAAGTTTCATGTTTTGATGAATAGTTAAAAATACTGAATTTTAATTGAAAAATGAATTTTTATCTAAATAGTTTAAAGAGTTAAATTATATTTTTGATTTATTTTAAAGTATAATTAGATAAAATTTATATAATTTAATCCAATTTATGTCATTGTAATCAATTTCTCACTGAATTTAGATACAAAAACATTTCAATCTTTTGAACGTTTTCATTTTAAAAACTTGTTTTCTCGTTCCATCAACATGATTAATTTTAAATTAATTTTATCCAATTTTTTATTTTCCATTTTGAAAAATGGATCCCATATTTAGAATCATAATTTAAAAATTTATTAAATAGTCCCATTTTATTTTTGGACAATATTAATAGTAATTTTAGTAATTTTTATTACCACCGTTAAGGGTAAATCAGGTAATTGTGGGTAAAAATAATATTATAAATATTATAAAATTACCCTAAAACTTGTCCTAATTTTATTATATGATTTATTTTTGACAAAATAATCCTTTTTACAATTTTATGACCTCTTGGAGCCACTTGGATGACTTTAATCCTTTTATAGTATTTTATTTTAATGAAAAGTCAAAGATGTCATACTTATGTTTTAATAATTATAACATTTTTATATGGTTATTTATAATATATATTTGAATATAAATATTTATTTGAAATATAAAATATTTATCTATATCATGGTAATTTATTTAAAATTTTCAACTGATAAAATAATTACCTTAAATGTTGACATAATGATGATGCAGTTATTGTTTTATTAATGGAAATATCAAATAAATGATATTAAAAATATTAAAATAAATATAATCTGAAATAATTAATGTAATATAATAATTTTATATATTAATTTTACATGTTATTAATGTGTTATAATATTGTTTTTGAATTTATCTTGTTGTTATGATATTTTTAAGAAGTCAAGTAATGGATAGTGTCAAAAATTGACATTAAAGATATTTTAAAATAAATAATATTTTATTAAATGATATAAAATTTATAAAAAACTAAAATTTGGAAAAATAATTGGGATAAGGTTTAAAATTTCATCAATTATTCATTAATGGTTTTTTTTTCATTTTATAGTAACTATATTAACCTTGAAAGAGTTAAAACTCATGTTGTCACGGTAAGAGTTAAAGAGGTTAAATAAGGGTTAAATCCAAATGATATGAAATAAAAAATAGTAAAAACATGTATAAATTTAATTGGATTAATTTATTTATACCCATAATCATTATATATTTTTAATAAACCATTATAGATCCATTTTGAAAAGAAAATTAATTTATATTAATTTAATATTTTGAGATATTCCAAGAGTGCCCCTCCCCTCTCTTATAAAAGGTCACCTCTTCTTATATTTTATTTACACTTAAAAACCTATTTTGGTTTCCCAATATGTTCCAAAATTAATTAATATAACATATACCTAAATTTTAGATATATTATTTTAGTTATAATACTACCTTAGTGGTCTTAAGGTGTTAAGCAATGAAGATCATCCGAAAAAGAGGTATCATTTTTAATCAATTATTTCTGTTTTATTTATTCTTCCACTTCCATAAAGTCTTATTAAACCATGTTGAAATAATAACTACATTATAATAAATATAATTATATGTTATTATTCTAGTATCATGACCGAAATCCATCTCCACTTCCATCAAATGGGAAAAAAAGTTATCATTTGTGTGTACGATGGACTACCGTATCACGAACCGATAAAATTCATTTTCCATCATCATCTCTCAAGAATGGTTATAATTATGGAATTAATCATTATATATGATATTAATGAAATATTTATTATTATTAAAATATAATATATCATTTATGTTCTTCCCTTTTTATGCATAAAAAAATGATAACATCATTCGTGCGCACGTGTGAACTATCACCTCCACGAAGCAATGTGATTCATTTTTCATCACCACATAACATGGATGATATATATAAGTAAATTTATATGATTAATATTATATTAATTATATTATTATCATTATTTAATTATAAAATTAAACTTACCTTCTTTCCATAATGATCATTGAAAAATGAAAACATTACTCATGCGAACGGACGACCTACCATCTCCCTGATTGTAACGTAGTTCATTTTTCATAACCATATTTAATGAATGGATTTAAAAATATGATTTATGTATAATAATAATGATTATTTCATGATTAGTTTCTTCATATTATGTAATAATGAACACTTTGACTATAGACATCATATCAATGTCATTTTGGACTCAAGTACCGAATATCGCCAAAAGGTTCAATGTGAACTTAAAAAATTAAGTAATTGTTATAACATGATAATAAGTGATATAAAAGGAATAATAAACTTGAAAAAGTTCCCAAATAAATTAAATAATTAACCAAATTTTATTATTTATGAATATAATTTTTTTGTGATGATTTGGACTCAAGGTAAGAGACTTTTTAAATAAAAACCTTGCTTTAAATATTTCAAAGATTTATTCTTATAAATATTTATAATTATTGTATGTGTTTTAAAAATGGTTTTTATAAATTTATTTATATATACATGAATGTTTTAAAATGGTAAAATTTTAATTTATTTAGAATTTTTCAAATTGGAATGGGACATGTTGATTTAAAAATATCTTTTTAAATGCTTAAAATGGGATTTGAAAATGGATTGATTATTTTAATAACTTGAAATGTTTTATTATGATTTCAAATGAAATTTTATGAGTTACATATTGAAAATTATAAATTTTTTTGTGTTATGATTATATAATGTTACTGGGAAATTTGACAGGTGGTTATGTGATAAACTAATGACAGGTGGTTCCGTGATAACCCAAGGGTGGGTGGTTACGTTATAGCCTCTAATGTATTGGGTATGGAAGTCGACTATATGATTATTCCATCTGTAAGAGTGATATGTATGGAATTTGATCGCATGTTTATTCTATTTTATTATAATTATGTCCCAAGTTACCTACTTATATTTTATATTCTTTCTAATGAGTTTTCATGAAAATCATTTGATTTTCAAAAGGTAAGATAATGATATTTTTGAAAAGATTATTCTTTTTTTAGTGTAAAAATATATGTTTAAATTTTTTTATGGGTTTTCATTAGACTAATGTTTTTATTTATTTTATGTCCCAAACTGATATTTTTGTGCTCATCCCATGTTTTAAAATGTTTTTCACAGAGCTTAAATATTTTTAAGGATAAAGAACATGTCACCATGAGAGTATTAAATATGTGTCATCAAAAGAAACAATGTTTTATTTTAAAAGGGTCCCCTTTGGTGAAAAAATGGATACTAAATATAATTATCCATTTTTAATGTATTGGTTTAATTTGTAAGATTTTTTCCTAATTCTCTAAAACTCTAAACTTAAAGGATCCTTGAATGTGAATTCTAGTTTAAAAACACTAGAATATGTAATGTTTAAGGCTGAGTCCTTACAGTTGGCATCAAAGGATGGTTTAGAAAACTTTATAGATTAAGATATATCCTTAATAATTATTAATATCATCATGCGTTTATAATTTTTAGGTTGATAATAAGTTCATAGTCTTAAAATCTCATTTTTAGGATTTAATTTATGAAATTTTAAGGTGGCTAATGATATTTTTGGAGACATTCATTTTTGAGGTAATTATGGGTTATTACATTTTAGGATGAAAAATGAAATGTATGAGATAACCTTTGAGGTAAAAACATGTTAAGGTTATTTTTGAGGATATTTATTACATTTATAGTAATGTTATAAGAACTATGATTTGAGAAAAAAGGACAACCTGAAGGTTGGGAGACAACCCTTCACGTCCGGCAAGGCCGTAGGAATTGAACCCACAACTGAAGGGTGACAAGAGAGAATCACATACCACTAGCCTATGTTATGTCCTGGTTAGTATGAAATTGTTTTTTATATAATATGTCTTATGAATAATGTTTATTATAATGGGATTGTAAAATCATTTCATGATTAAGTGATTAATGTTATTTTAGAAGACGTTCACTATTTTAGGAACCTTATATGATCAAAGTAAACCCAATACTTTGGAATTTTATTTTAGGAATAAAGGTTGAATTATATTATGGAATAATATATGATTTTATTGTGGATTTATTTTAATTAGGGTTATTTATGAAAATGGTTAGCATATCATAGAGATTATGTGATTTAAGAAAATACATTTTTTGGTGTGAGACATTAAGAGTGATTGGCGATATTTGGAGATAAATGTTAAAATCAATCATGGAAGACTATGTGCTCATATAATTCTAATTATTGGGTTTAAATATTAGTCTATATTTTTTTTGATGAATTTTAATGATAGTTATTTGTTGAATGGTCTATGTTAAAGTTGGGTATTACTATTGAAATTTGGAGATTAATGTAGTTTTTAATCATATAAAGGTTTATTATTTTTGGGGAATTATATTATCTTATCCAAACCATTTTATGGTCATTGTATAAATATAGGAGGAATATATAGTTATACTTTTATGTATTTTTTAATCCTTATAAGTTGATTCTAATGCTTAAGGCATGGAAAATTCATCTTAAATACTCATCCTTTGGAGAAAATAATGTGTTTGTGGTGGAAATTGATTAAAGGATGGAACTATGCTTATCAAGTAATTATATTTCCTTATTTTCTTAGTACAAGTAGTAAAATAATTCCTCAACTCTATGAAAAGTATCTTAAAACAAAAATTCTATTCATTTACTTTTCTTACTAAGAAATCAATGAACTTATAACCCATAATAGATTTATGATTTTGTAATGGATAAATTTTTAATGACCATGTTCTCTATCACTCTTAATTAGAACTTGATAGTTAGTTTTATCTTCTATATCCATGTTTTCCTACATGAAATCCTAATATGTGTTATCTCAAGTAACCTTTGTACTTTTCTTTCTCTCTTTTCAAATGGATTTTTTATTGACCATTTTTCCGATGTGGGTTTTCAATAATGGTATTTTTAATATTCAAACCTTAGTTACCAAGACTGAGGTAAAATTGTGAGGATAAAATTTATTAAAGGGAGGAGAATCTAACATCTCAATTTTTTAAAAGGAAAAACTATATTTGATAGCGTACATGATACGCCACATCAATCTTAAGAGAACAACTGAATATTATTATTTAAATGTTACCATTATAACCTACTTATTAGAATGGCAATAATGAACATGATTAACTAAATTATAAAAATATGGTTTACACATGTATATATAATTAATTATTTTGTGACCAAATAATTATAAATTAAAATAAAACCCTGTTGAAAATCAAAGGCAATATTTTTCTAAAAAAACCATTTAAATGAAATCAATTATGTTTATAAAATAATAAAATCACTTTTTTTGGATTATATTAATTAAATATATATTAAATGTAATTTTTAATATTTATCTTATGTGTTTTCTAGACATTATATAAGAACAAATCCAATTTTACGCATAAAAAATTTATTTTTCTAAAAAGGCGGTTTTGCCGCCTTTTGATGGTACACTTGTTTTAAATCTATTTTTTTTCAATTTTATAGATAATATTTTAAAAAAATATTCTTATTATTTGAAATTGGAATATAAAAATTTATATTGTTTTAATTTTTGGTATTTTTCTGATAAGTTTCATGTTTTGATGAATAGTGAAAAATACTGAATTTTAATTGAAATTTTTTTTTATTCTAAATAATTTTTAGAGTTAAATTATATTTGATTCGTTTTAAAATATAATTAGATCCATTTTATATCATTTAATACAATTATGGTCATTATAATCAATTTCACATTGAATTTGGATATAATTTTTTTTAATATTTGGAAAGTTTTCACTTTAAAAACCCGTTTTCTCATTCCATCAACTAGATTAATTTTAAATTAGTTTTAGACAATTACGTGTTTTGAATTTTTAAAAATGGATTCTATATTTGTAATTATATGTTTCAAATTTAATAAATAATACCCTTTTATTTTTGGACAATATGAAAAGTAACTTTAGTAATTTCTATTGTCACTGTTAAGGGTAAATCAGGTAATTAGGGTAAAAATAATATTATAAATATTTTAAAATTACCCTAAAAGTTATCCTGATTTTATTGGATGAGTGATTTATTACCAAAATAATACTTGTGAAGATTTTATAATCTCTTGGAGCCACTTGGATGAATTTAATTCCTTTATAGTATTTTATTTTAATGAAAAGTCAAAGATGTCATTGTTTTGTTTTAATAACCATAACATTTTTATATAGGGTTATTTAGAAGATATATTATACTATATATATTAATTTTAAATAAAAAATATTTATCTTCATCATGATTATATATTTATAATTTTTAAGTGATAAAATAATTACCTTAAATGCTGACACAATGATGGTGCAGTAATTATTTAATTAATGGAAATATCAAATAAATGATATTAAAAATATTAAAATAAATATAAATTGAAATAATTAATATCATACACTAAATTTTATTTTTTAATTGGACATGTTAGGGATGTTTTAGAATATTTTTTCTAATTTATATATTTTTTATGATATTTTTAAAAATCCATGTAATGCATAGTGTCAAAATTGACATTAATGATATTTTAAAATAAATAATATTTTATTAAATTATATTAAATGTATAAAAATATAAATTTGTAGAAATTATTGGTATAAGGTTTAAAATTTCATAAATGATCCATTTATGGTTTGTTTATTATTTTATAGTAACTATATTAAACTTAAAATAGTAAAAACTCATGTTGTCATGGTAAGAGTTAAAGATGTTAAATAAGTGTTTAAGCCAAAAGATAAGGATTAAAAAAATATTAAAAAACATTTATAAAATTCATTGGATAAATTTATTTCAACCCATAATCATACTGGCATAGAAATAAATCATTTTGGATCTATTTTTAATAAAAATTTATTTTTTATTAATTTAATATTTTGAGGAATTTCAAGAGTGCCCCTCCCCTCTATTATAAAAGGGAACATCTTATTTTATTTTCTTCAAAATTAAAAAACTTTTTAGTTTAATAAATATATATAAAAATTACTTCCTATAATCTGTCCCCATATTTTAGAGCACTTTGTTTATGAATAACTCCACCCTTAGTGATATTATGGTTTTAAGCAAATAAGATCATCTAAAGAAAATGTATCTTTTTTAATCAATTATTCTTGTTTTATTTATTATTCCAATTCATTCAAATATTATTCAACCAGGTTGAAATAATAAAACCAGTATACTAAATACACTTATATTTTATTATTTTAGTGGAATTAACTAAATCCATCTCTACTTCCATCAAATGGGAAAAGAAGTTATCATTTGTGTGTACGATGAACTACTGCCTCGCGAACTAATGAAATTCATTTTCCATCACTGTCTATCAAGACTAGTTATAATGATGGAATTAATTATTATATACTATATTATTGAAATATTTATAATTATGAAAATATAATATATCATTTATGTTATTACCTTTCCATGCACATAAAAATGATAACGTCATTCCTGAGTACGTGTGAACTATAATCTCCATGAAGAGATGTGATTATTTTTTCATCACCAAATCACAAGGATGGTATATATATGTATATTTAGATGATTAATATGATATTAATGATATTATGATCATTATTTATTATAAAATTATATTTACATTCTTTCTATAATGATCATTAAAAAATGTAAATGTTACTCATACATACGTACGACCTACTGTCTCCATGATTGTAACATAGTTCATTTTTCATAACCATATTTAATGAATGGATTTAAAAGTATGATTGATGTATAATAATTATAATAATTTCATGATTATTATTCTATAGATGATGGACTAATTACTACTTTGACTATAGACATCATATTAAAGTCATTTTGAACTCAAGTACCAAATATTGTCAAAATGTTCGATGTTAACTTAAAAAATCAAGTAATTTTTATAACATAATAATAATAGTTATAAAAGGAATAATAAACTTGAAAATGGTTATAAATAAATTAAATAATTAACCTAAGTTTATTATTTAAGAATATAAATATTGTACATGACGAGTCATACTCAAGGTAAGAGACTTTCTTACTAAAAACCTCATTTTAAACATTTTAAATATTTATTCTTATAAATATTTCTCTTTATTGTCAATGTTTTCAAATGGTTTTTATATATGTATTTATATGGACATTAATATTTTAAAATGGTAATTTTCTAATTGATTTCAAATGTTTCAAAGTGGTATGGGACACTTTGATTTAAAAATATCTTTTTAAATTTCTAAAATGGGATTTGAAAATGGATTGATTGTTTCAATAACTTGAAATGTTTTATTATGATTGAAAATGAAATTTTATGAGTGAAATAATAAATATTTAAAACTTTAATGTGTTATTATTATATAATGGTACTTGGAAATTTTACAGGTGGTTACGTGATAAACCAATGATGGGTGGTTCTGTGATAAATCAAAGACATGTGATTATGTTATAACCTCCAATTCATTAGGTATGGAAGTAGACCATATGGTTTTTCCATTTGAAAGAGTGAAATTTATTTAATTAGATAACATGGTTATTCCATTTTATTATAATTATTTCCCATGTTAGCTACTTATATTTTAGATACTTGCTAACGAGTTTTAATGAAAATTGTTTTAATTTCAAAAGGTAATATAATGATATTTTTGAAAAGATGATTCCCCTTTTATGGTAAAAAGGATTTTTTAAAAAAAATGTTTTATGTGTTTTCATTATAATAATTATTTTATTTATTTTTTACCTTACTAATATTTTTTTTATCATCTGAAGTTTTAAATTTTTTTCAGAGGGATTATAGATTGGTAAGGATAAAGAACATATCATGATGAAGGTATTTAAGATTTTTCATGAAAATAACCCATGTTTTATTTTAAAGGGTTTCCTTTATTGAAAAAATGGATAATGAGTATAAGTTTACATTTTTAATGCATGGGTTCACTTTGTAATAGTTTTTCCTAATTCTCTAAAACTTGGAGCTGAAAAGATCCTAGAATGTGAATTCTAGTTAAAACACACTAGAATATGTAATGTTTAAAGCTAGGTCCTTACACTAATATAAATTTTATATTATGATTTCAAAAATTAATTCCATTTTATGAAATAAATTTTCTAAAATTGGTGAAAATTAATTTTAAGTTATGTTTTCAAAGAGAGATTAAACCATCTTTTAGAAAAATATAGTTTTTTAGAAAACAATATTTTTATTATAAATGATTATAATTTTATTCCTAATAAATAGATAACTAAAATTTTCATAATTTAGTTAGTATTATTTATACCACCCAATTTAATGGATAGGTTATAATGGTAATGTTTAAATAATAATATTTTAATAGAGTATCATGTTTCGTTCAAACCTGATGTTGTGTGCACTGTAATGTATTTAAGATATTTAATTTATATAAAAATAAATATATCATAAAGTCTCGGGATATTATATTACCATCTACACTTGGTGTTTCCTATCATACACACCATCAAATATGATGTTCTTATTTTAAAATATTAGGGTGTTATATTCTCCCCAACTTAAATAAATTTCATCCTCTCAATTTAAACTTGATCTCAGTAATTAAGGTTCCATCATTTGAAAATACCCTTCTTTAAATCCCACATCATGAGAAGGGTTAATAAACAATCCTCTTGATAAGATATAAGAGGAAGTAAAAAGGTCATAAAAAACAACACATTACTAGGTTTCCATGTAGGGGAATATTTTTGGGAAATGAAAACTTGGAATTCCAAGAAAAGTTTAAATAATTATAGAGAGTGATAGAGGTCATTGATTATAATAAAGTAAACAATCAATGAAAAGTTAAGGAACTCAAAACCATAAATTTGTGATGATTTTATAGACTATCAATTCAATATAAATGAAGGTATTAGGATATTATTTTATTTCAATATCCTTTTACTAGTGATGATGGATTTTGTTTTCTATTTAATAATATAAGGAAATATACTTCATAGATACATTTCTATTTCTTAAGCACAATTTCATCCTTTTTTTTGTACTTTGATTAATTTTCAATTCATCGGTTACTACAAGAAATGAATATCTAAATTTTTTTCTTGAAGCACTAAAATTCAATTTTAATGGATCATAAGATCTATAATAGAATGATAAATCATTCCTTTGATCTCTAGTTATTATTATAATAAAAGTGAAACACCCCGAAATTATAAAATAAGAACATTATATTTGATAACATATGTGATATGAAACACCAAGATTAGAAGAAAATATAAAACCCTGATACTTTATGACATAGTTAATTTTTATTAAATTCAATCTCTTCAGTATATTTCATTACACGTAACATTGAGTTTATCTTTGGTTACACACAACACTGAGTTTAAACAAAACATGAAATATTATTTTTTAATATGACAGTTATCACCTAGTTGTTAGAATGGTGGGTATGAATATGATTAAATAAATTATGAAAACTTATAGTTTAAACATTTTTATTATTTATTTATTTATTATAAATAAAATAAGAATCATTTAAAATAAAAAGAAATGTTTTTTTTGAAAAAACTGAATTTCTTCTAAAGGACTATTTTGTCTCCCTTTTCACTCATAATTTAAAATTAAGTTTAAAATTTTATTAAATTTTATTTTTTAAAATAAACTTTATTTTTTAAATTACAATATCAAAATCATATTAGGGTGGATTTTTGGGATTTTTTAAAAAGTTTTATTTTTTTATGAATAGTGAAAAATACTGAATTTTAATTGAAAACTACATTTTCATTTAAATAATTTATAATGTTAAATTATATTTTGAATTGGTTTTAAATTAAATTTTTTTTAAATTTTATATGAATTAATCCAATTTAGTTCATTGGAATTATTTTCATATTGAATATTTATATAAAAACCTTGTAAACTTTTGAACATTTTCTTTTTAAAAACCTGTATTCTCATCTCTTCTACAGAATTAATTTTAAATTAAATTTTGATACTTCTGTGAATTTAATTTGAAAAAGTAGATTACATATTTTTAATCATCATAATTTATAATCTATAATTAGTTCAACTTAATTTTTAACCAAAATTTATAGTGAAAACAAAAAAAATTAATTACCATTGTTTAGGTAAAAATGGATTTACCTATGGGTTAATATAAGAAGATAAGGATTAAAAATGACATACCAACTTTTATAACACGATTTTTTGGAAATATTTCAACCTTATATCTTCTATGTTAGATAATGGACTATTTTTTAAGCTTATGTCATGATAAAAATGTTGGTATGATTGAATCTTTTCAAAAAAATTAAAGTGTGCCACTCACCTCACTTATAAAAGGCCACCCCATCCCCTCTTCTTCACACTTTCAAACCTATTTGGTTTATAAAATACCTACCAAAATAACTTCCCAAATTCCCTCCCCTAATTCTATGATAATTATTTTTTTCATAAATCTAACCTAGGAAGGATTTAGAGCAAACCTAAGGAGGATATCCAAAGAAGTGGTAACATTCTTCAACGAGCATCTTTATTCTGTTTCCTTATCCACCTCCTTAAATTATTATTAAACCATAATGACATAATAATATCAATATATTACATATACTAGGATGTTTTTATAATAATATCACGACCTTAAACCATCTCCACTTCCATCTAATGGGTTCTTAAATCATTATTCATGTGTTTGGAGGACTACCGCATCATGAAATAATATCATTAGTTATTCCATTACCACATTTAAAGGTAGGGTAAAATGATGTATAAAAAGTATAAATATTATATTTATAACATATTTATACCTCTTGATTCATTACTCATGCGTACGTATGACCTAACATCTCCATGATCGTAACATACTTAATTTTTCATAAACATATTTTATGATTGGTTTTAAAAAGTATAATTGATGAAACAATATGATAATTATGTCATGATTAGTATTTTTTATATGGTATAACTATATAATATGCACAATAACTAGATATTCCATAACAAAACACGCATAATAAAACAAGACAATTAACACCCAAAACAATGAAAATAATGAAAGATTATTAATGGAAGGGCGATAATATATTATATTAGGATCATATATGATATTAAAAATTCTAATATTATTTTTGTATAATTTAATAACATGTTTTAAAACACTATACATTAGTTTAAAGAACATTCCATCAAATGTAAGTGTGAGGTTAGGGATTTCTTACCTCAATTTTCATTCATTGGGTTAAACTTCTACTTCATTGATTAAATAATTCTAAGATTATGTGTATAATTACTTTTGATTACCTTATGTTTTATTTACACTAGTTTTATGTGTAATTATAGTTTAAACATATAATCAATTCATTTATTAATTATCACTTTAACGTTATGATCATTGTAAGTGTTTATTTCCCAATCTCATTACAAATGATATTATTTATTCTTAAATTTAAGTTGATGGAAATTATTTGACCATTTCATAACAAAACATTTTAATTTTCTTCTCCTATAGTTATTCATGGTATTATCAATTAATAATACCATTTATCCACTATTTGGTACTTAAATTAATTGTGAAAATGTTTCAAAGAAAATATAACTTCATTTCTCTCTTTAGTTGAAAATATATTTTCATCCAAAACCATGTTTTCTAAAAATGTTTTCAATTTTTTTAACATTTTGAAAATGATTTACTAAAGTCATTTTTACCCATTTTTTACTTTTTATAAAATGTTTTAAAATGAATCTTATGTCATTTTTAAAACAATGACAGTTTGGATTTTACCAAAAATGTGAAAGGAATATTTTTATCATTTAATGAACAAGGCACTTTCCTAAAATTTATACAGTAAAAAGGAATGTTTTTTACTTGTATAGAATGAATGAAATTACCATCAATCATAGACATAATTTCTTTAAATATTACTTTTAAAGTTTACATGTATCTTTTTAATGAAATTATTTTTCTTAATATTCTTAAATTCATAGTTTTTAAAGGTGATATTCAAAGAAAAGTATTTTCAAAATTTTTTATGTTTAAAAAAATTGATTTTCAAAATGAAAATTATATTTTTCTCAAGAATGTTTTTAATGATATATTTATGGTATTTATATTCATAAATTACAAGAACCATTTATTCTTACTCGAATGGGTATATATTGTATTGATACAATCCTTATTATTCCTCTAGATGGTTTATGATCATTTTAACCAAGGAAAGTATTAACATTCACTTCCTTGATTAATTTTTGTATTCATTAACTTTCCCTTGAATTATTTACTTTTCAATAGACATTAAATTTCCCATAAATATCCATATTATTTATCATAGATATGTTTATTACTTAAATTATATATCATTTCTACATATAATGTTCTTTATTGGAAGTTATTTGTTTATCAGGGGAAATAATGATAAATCCATATTCCTTACTCAATAAAAATATTTGATGGTAAGGCACATTTTTCATGAATTAAATTAATTATTTGATATATTAAGAATGCTTTGGAAATTCAAAACATAGGTGGGGACCATTTATAAAAATCCCCTCAATGCATCGGTAGGTCTCATGAGACAAAATCAGTTGGCCAAACCCTATTAGTTTGTACCTAGTAGTTTTAAACTATATTGTGAAAGGTCTTGATAGTATATATATAGTTGACCAAACAATATCAACCTATATCTAGTTTTTTTAAACCATCTTATAAAAGGTATTTATTGTAGAGGTATCATGTGTTTGAGACATGACATCCAATAATTAATCATTTCCTTCATTAAGAATTCAATTATTATTATCCATGAGATTTTCATAATGATATTATCTCTAGATGAATTTAATTTTCATATTATTTATTAAATGGGATGTGTTTTAATATATTTACCTTGCTATATTTATTATTCCTTATCCAGTGATGATAGTTATTCTACTGATTAAATGAAATGTGTGTTAAATTATTTAGCTTTCTATATTTATTATAATTATTGATTCGTGATAGATTCCACTATACTTAACCCTTAATTATAATTTGATCTTAACCTTATTTTTTTCCTTTATTAGGAATTTGTGAAGTGTACTATGTTTTATAAGAAAGGACATGCTAGAGAGAATAATGATATTCTAAATAAAATATGTCATAATTTGTGTTTTCAAATGTAATATGAGAATCATGTATGTATCTAGTTTACTAATACTACTAAACTACTCATTACTGCAATATGTGATTCATTATATATTATTCCAATGTAAAAAATCCAACACTAGATCCGAGATATTGAGCTCAAGGTCATTAAAAAAATGGTTAGTACGAATAAATATTCATATAGTGAAGTAATACATTAATATATAAAACCAAATCCAAAGTTCAACTTAAACCATTTCATAAATGGTTAAAATTTTGACCCTTAAAAATATTAGGATATAAACCATTATAAATAAGGTCATTAAATTTACAAAATAAAATTATTATTAATCCCCCAAATAACATGAAGTATCTCTTTATCATCACATACCAACCATATGAATATCTTCATCATGTATTCTCTTGAATCATGGTAATATATTTAATTACCATAAAAAAATATTGAAAACATGAATTCTTACTTATTCCTTGAATAAAACATAGATTATTGGATATATTCCTTAAATACAAAAATACCCTTAACTCCATCAATGATAACATAAATAATTTTTTCAATAAATAATTAATCAATTATAAGGTAGTTAGTACTATCCAATTTACTTTATCCAAATAAATAATCTCTTTATACCAACATCATTATCTAAAATTAAAGAACAAATTAAGGGTTATATTTCCTACAATAATGTGTTTTCCAAGAAGTTAAACTTTCCACTGAATCATTTTTCTTAGCCATCAGTACCGTTAAACATGCACTTTCAAATCCTTAATAAAAAAGTACCATAGTAAAATCCTTATGCATTTCATAGTTATTATAACCAAGATATCATTGGTAAAACACTAAAATGACATAATTGTTGAATCTAAACACAATAACATTAATCTTTCCACTTTATTTATGGTAATAACATAATCATGACCATGATCCATTAACTAATTTTGAGGAAAATTCATTTGATGCTTGGGGCATTCATTTGTAAAGTTTCCCATATCCTTACAGTGTAAGCATTGAAAATTGGTATATTTTTTAATTCCCTTTGAATCAAGAGAATGGTGGAATTTTCCCCCACATTTGAAGAAAACTCCTTTTCCTTTTATATATGTACCAACGTGTTTCCTGCCATAAGTATCACTTGTTGAAAAATCCTTCTTTCCCTTATTCTCTTTATCCATATTTTAACTACCGCATTCTTATCATGCTTCACTTCAAATACATAATACATATATAATTATTTCTATGTTTTTTTAGAACATGATAATATGTCCTCATATGATAATAATGTTTGGGAGGATAATTACCTTTAAAATATAATCTTAATCCCATCAAATAAATGGTCAATCTTACTCTTTGGATTATGTGCATTGATGTGGTTCCAATTACTTCTACTAGGGTACATTTCTAAATGATGGAATATAATAGGTTATATCATATCATTATGAAACATTATGCATAATCCCAAAACAAGTGAAATACTTAACATAAATTGATTTTTTTCATAACTAATATCATAATAATAAGCATGGTTTCTTTGAGGATATCTTTATTTTCAAATCCTTTATAATGTTTTGTAAAGAAAATGTGAATTATCCTAATAACATCCCTTAGGAGTGTCAATACAGGTGCACAATAAGACACATTATCATGCACCCAGTGATAATCAATTCAATCCCAATGCACCATTTTTAGAGTTATTACCCCCAGGTACATCTATGTTAGAACCACATCCACTTATAGTATCCAGACAAGGATGCATTGATAGAAAAAAACCACATAATATCTACCTTACCAAAACTTTAATATGTTATTATATACTTATCCTCAAAGAATATCATAGGGTCATGATCCCAAATCTACGTTTTGCTAAATCTTGTTCCCATGGTTTCTACTAAACTTCCTCTAATACCAACTGTAGTGACCCTAACCTCAGTAGGCCGAAGATGGTGTCTTATTTATTACATTGGCATAAGATACAAGGAATATCATCCTGAATTAATGAATATTTTAGTATTCCTAGTAAACTAGATACATAAATGATACCCATTTTACATTGTAAATAGAAAATAAAACATAATTGATAGTAAAATCAAATTAAATGCAACCTTGAAAACTCATTATGAGAATTATTCTTCATATCTTGGGAAAAGGAAAAAAATGGTGTGCACAAATGCTTAGTAAGGGTTAAGTATAGTGGAACCTATCATGAATCAATAAATAATAATCCCAATAAAAAGGTAAATAACTGAACACACATGACATTTAATAACTTGATGATCATGAAAATATAAGGCATAATCAATATGGAAAGGAAGATAACTAAAAACACATTCCATTTAATCAATAACTGAGAATGAAATACATCAAGAGATAATATTAGTTAAAATATCATGGATAATATTAACTGAATTCTTAATTAAGTAAATTATTAATTATTGGACTTCACATATTAGGCACATGATACCTTTACCGTCAAGATCTATCCTCAATACAATTAAAAACTACTTGGCATAAAATCATTTGTTTTGAAAAATAGATTTTATGCTAGCTTACTGAATCTACTCATGAGACTATCTATGCATCAAGGGGATATCTATAACTAGTCCCCACCCATGTATGTATGTCCAAATCATCCCTTATATATCAAATAATTGGTTTAATTAATAAACAATGTGCCTCATCATCAAATATCCGTATTGAGTAAGGAATACAGATTTATCAATATTTACCTAGATAAAAGAATAAATTTCAATATAGAACACCATATGTATAAATGATCTACAATTTAAGCAATAAACATATCCATGATAAATAATATGGATATTTATGGGAAATGTAATATCCATAGGAAAGTGAATAATTCAAGGGAAAGCTAATGACTACAAAAATGAATCCAGGAAGTGAATTTCAATATTTTAATTAATCAAAATGATCATAAACCATTCATATAAAGAGTAATTTTGGTATCAAAACAACATATACCCATTGGAGTAAGAATAAAGATTTGTTTTCATTGAAGAATAGAAATACCATAAAAATACATTAAAAACAATTCTTAAGAAAACAATCCTTTTCATTTTAAAAATCACATTTTTAAAATAAAATTTCACAAAACGTTTTGAAAATAATTTTCTTTAAAAATAACCTTTGAAACTTATAAAATATGTCTTACAAAATTTGAGTGGCCATGATGGCTAGAAATTTTGTTCATGCCATACATGTTAGAACAAATATTCCTTTCACTTTTCTAGTAAAATCCAAAAAGACATTTTTTTTGAAAATGATATGAATATTCCTTTAAATTTTTTTCTAAAATTTAAAAATGGATAAAATTTAGTAAATAAATTTTTGAAAATGTTAAAAAAATGATTTTTTTAGAAAACATGGGTTTGGAAGAAAACATATTTCTAACCAAAGAGAGAAATGAAGTCGTATTTTCTTAAAAAATTATGAATTAATTTAAGCACTAAAGAGTGGAAAAATGGAACTGTTACTTGAAAAAATTATGAATAAACATAAGAGGATAAAATTATATGGTTTATGAGAAAATTATAAAATAATTTCACTCAAATAAAATTCAGTGATAAACAATCTCTATGAGAATGAGATTGTGAAATAAACCCTTGTAGTGATTATAACATTCAAGTGAGAATTATTCAATGAATTTATTATGTGTATCAACATTAAATACACATAAAACAATTTTATATAAAAAATAAGATAATTAAAATTCATTACATAAATAATCTTATAATATTAAAGTTAACGAAGAATTTATATAACACAATGAAAAGAAATTGAGTTATGAAATTCCTTACCACTTGGAAACTCTTAATTCAAATACCCTTAGATGAAATTATTAAATTTAAAATTTAACATACCATGAATTATTAATGTATCATGATATTACAAGTCAAATGGTTAGTATATACACCATATAAAATAAATTATCTACATAATAGTACAATATTCCTTAATAAAATGAAATTGAGATAAAATCTCATACCTCATGATTTTCTTTAGTTTAATGTTCTTTGATCTCATATATAATGATTTTAAGAATGCTATTAATTTTTAACAGAACTATATTCATATTTATAATATCATATAATATCATATATTATCCTATTATTATATTTTACCAACCTTTTTTTTAATAATATTCCATTATTTTCATTGTTTTGGGTGTTAATTGTCTTGTTTTCTCCTGCATGATTTTTCTTGAATGTTCCAGTTCATTGGAATATAATATGTATAAATAATATAAATAATTATATTAATGTTATAAATATCATATTTAATTATTAAATACATTATTATAACCATTTATTAAAGTTGAACATGGAAAATGAATGACATCACCTTGTGGAGATAGTAGGTCACACGTACGCACGAGCGATGATATCATTCCATTAATGAGTGAAAGGGAAAGGAAGCGGGTGATATATTAAATTTATAGAATAAATATAATATCATAGATACCATATATATTCATTAATTTTATCCTTATTACATTCCATGTAAAGAGTAATTGAAAAATGAATCACATCGCTTCGCGAGGCCGTAGTCCGTCGTACACATGAGCAATATTATCATATTTTAAATAAAATGGAATGTAAAAGTCACATGTGATATTAAAATTAAATAAGTATAATAATATAATAAATATCATATAAATTTGTTAAATACATAATTATATCCATCCTTTAAAGGTGGTGATGGAAAACAAACTACATTGGTCCGCAAGGCAGTAGTCCTCCATAAACACCATCATTGATTTCATTTCCCATTTTATGAAAGTGGTGATGGATAATTATTATTACATAAACATAATAAAATATTAGTATATGGGTGATACTGGTGTTATTATATTTTAAGTTTTAAGATATAATTTAAGGTGTAAAAAAATAAATAATACAAAATAGATTTGTTAAGACAATTACCTTCTCTAAGAGAAACCTCCTTTGGATCTCCACTTAAGGACCCTCAGGATGGTATTTTAAGAGTACCAGAAGATATATAATGTTAATATGGATTTTGGGGAGATAATTTTGTGGGGGTGGTTGAACTAAATGGCTTGGTATTTTTGGATAACTGAGGGGAGGGAGTTCCCTTTTATAAGCTGGGAAAGGGGACCTCCTTGGAAATTACATGGAAATTTCCTAAACGAATCCAAAAAGATAAAGTCATCACATGAAAAATATCTAAAAGACACTATATTAGAAAATGGGTAGTATAAGGTGGAAATATGGATATCCAATAATATTTCGAAATGTTTTTAGGTCATTTTTAACCCTTATATTTTTTGTTTAACCCCACGATAAACCCATTTTTACCTTAACCGCGATAAATAGTTTTTGTTGTTTTCACTATTAATTTTGATAAAAAAATTTATTAAACTTATTTTAAAATACTAATTATTATAATTAGAAATATGGGATACGTTTTTCTAAATTAAATTCACATAATTCAAAGAATTTAATTTAAAATTAATCCCACATACGTTACAAGAAAGCGGGTTTTCAAATTATAAATGTTCAAAAGTTTACAATGTTTTTATATTATAAATCAATATAAAAACAATTAATATGACCTAAATTGGATGAATAGATATATAATTTATATAATTTTACTTTAAAACCAATTAAAAATATAATTTAACATTATAAATAATTTAGACAAAAAGTCAGTTTTCAATTAAAATTCAATATTTTTCACTATTCATCAAAAAATGAAACTTTTTAGAGAAATACAAAAAATTCACCATAAGATAATTTTTATATAATAATTTAAAAAATTAATTTAATTTCATCAATTAAATTTTCTAAAAGTGGTAAAAATTAATTTAAAATTATGTGCACAAAGGGCTACTGAACCGTTATTTAAGAAAATTACTATTTTTTAAAATATTTATTTTTATTTAAAATGTTTCTTATTTTATTCCTAATAAATAGATAACCATAATTTTTATAATTTATTTATTAATATTCATAACCAAAAATTTAATTTCTAGGTTATAATTGTAATGTTTAAATAACAATATTTTAATAGAGTATCATGTTTCGTTCAAACCCAATGTTGCGTGCATTGCAAGCTATTGAAGAGATTGAATTTATATAAAAATAAACACACCTTAAAGTATTAGGATGTTATATTCCATCATAATATTTTTTTTAGTGTCAGAAATTATATCTAATACTATGTTCATACTTAAAAAAAACACGGTGTTACAACTAAGTACCAGTTCCACCATGCACTGCACCCGAAGGAGAGTGGGGGAGAGGGGGTTGTTAGCCATATGCCTTCATCAACCTAGATGTTGGGGGAAAACACCTAGAACCCAAAAGATTTAGGTGTCAATAAGGTTATAAAACTTGAGTGGGGTGTCTAAATAAATCAAAAGAAGATACATCACACACACGCACACACATACACACAACCCCACACAACCCCAACCCAAGGGTTCTCATTAATACAACACTCTCACACTTCACAACGGTCACCACACCACCATACCATCACTACCAACTATAAAACCTATAAAAAACCCAAATTAACACAAAAAAATAGCTATATAAAACATTCACAAGTTTCCATTTAATCATGTCAATATGCTATTTCTAGATTTACCACTACCCACCATGGTACGTTCATTAAGCCCTTTAATTTCATATTCAATGACAGACCATTATAGTCATTACCCATTCATATTTTCATCATTACCAGTTATATTATTATACTACTAGGAAACTATAAAAAAATCCCCACACTTCTCACAACCAACTCCCACCATATATTTCGCAACATCCTTCGATCACAACCTTACTGCCCGACCCATACAAATCATCGCAACCCTGCTGCCAACATACCAACCATCACAGCCTCGCTAAATATAGAGACACATGCATTTCATCTATAGATATCACATCTTAATAGAATAATATTCATAAAAATCATAACAATCCATGCTATAATCATATAGGTATAGTGCATTCAGGAACTTAGACACATAAACAACTAGTTCATAAATGATCAATATCATCTCCCAATAAGTTTTTCATAACCAGATACCTTCTTGGATATCTAATTTCTAAAACCATTCTTCATAACCTAGGGAAAATAAACATAATAAAGGGTGATCTTAGATTCTCAGTATGGGTAAATAAGGTACATATCAATGATCACATAAGTATAACACGAGCATAAGGGTGTGAGAATATGATATTAACATTTGAAATCTACACCCTGCATATCGTAGATCATAATCTTGAGTCATAGCATAAATATTGATAGTTCATAAGATAATAATAATAAAATAATCAAATAACATGAGCCATGAGAGCATAAAATTGGTATAATACATGTAATTTTGTCTTAAAAATAAACTTATAACTTTGTGATCATGTATAAATAGTAACAAGTTCACTCATTAAGTTAAAGACATGAAATACGACCTTCACATAAACTTATGGACATGAAAATAGGATCACACATGTTCTTTTGGAAATGAAATCTAAGTCTAATCATAAAGTTACGGACATGAAAACCAGTTCCATGCATAATCTTATGGACATGAAATCTAAGTCCATGCATAAAATTATGGACATGAAAACCAGACCCACACATAAAATTGTGAATATAAAATCAGGTTCATGCATAAAATATTTACATCACGAGTTATCCATATTTAACCAATGTATTGGAGTGAAATATATTTCCCACCTACCACATAATAAAAATAATTCATATGTGTTCCACAATATCATAAAACATTCATCATCTCAGAACCCATGAAAAGAAATGTATTTCATAAAAACTTTATCATAGTATAACCCATGAAAAAGGTAAATGGTTTCATAAGAATATTTTCATCATAATAATAATATATAGAGAGAAATAATAAGGATCGTATCCTTGTATCGTATCCCTATAAAATATTAACTAACATCAAAGGATGTCATCTTAGATGGAAAATGATTTTGAAATATTACTTGGAACATTTCTTGAGGAAAATAACCTTTCAAATTTTAAATCACTTATTTAAAATATAAAAATTTAAAAATTATTATAGAGAAAATTTTAATTTTAAGTAAACATAAAAACTTATAAATTAAACCTCAAGTAATTGAGTGTTAATAATAGAAGGAAATTCCATTCATGCTGTATAAGTTAAAAACATCCCTTTTATACTTTTGTAAAAATTCAAAAAGTACCTCATTTGGAAAATGACAAGAATATTTATTTTAAAACCATTTTAAAAAAAAATTAAAAAATGGGTAAAAATGAATTTAAAAAATAATAGGATAATAGTATAATTTTTTTTAATTTTTTTTGAAAAACAAGGATATGGAAGAAAATTATTTTTCTATTGAAGAGAGAAATGAATATAATTTTCATTAAAAACATGTTTCTACTCTCTTGAGTGCTAAAGGTGTAGAAAATGAAAAGAAAACATGTATCTTCATGAAATAACTAGATTATAATAAAATAAATGATTTTATTGAGAGATATATTATAATATTTCATCATAAAAAATATAATCATAAATAATCTTGATAAACAGTGATATTGTAACATAAAACCCTTACCACTTTGGTAACTTTTGAATCAAAAGCCCCATGAAATAAATAAACTTAGATGGATATGTATATACCCTAATTTTCATGAGGATAATCATAAATTAAATTCATGGGAATTATATACACCATGAAAAATAAACAATTCTTGTATAAGGCATGTGTCCCACAAAAATAAAAGTGAGATGAAAATCTGTTACATAGAGATCGATTTACTTTGAAAGTTCTTTAACCTCCAGAATAATAAATTTAAATTTATTAGACTTCCAATGGCCTGTAGACCTTCATTTTTTATTGATTTTTGATAATCCACCTTTCAAGGGGTGAGGTGGAACCCTTACAAGGCCCGTAGGCATAAGTATTACATGGGCCGTAGGCCTTAGAGGAATTCATTGCCCTTAGGATTCAAACATTACATAAAACTCCGAATAACAACTTATAACTACTCCTCCCCATCATCTTCATTGTAAAATAAGCTCTCCACCTCCGCATGGATGTTCGACTAGGCTTTCCCATGCATGCACAGGCTTGTCCCGATGGTAGGTGCCATTCCCTCTCATTATTGCAATCCATTTAGCTTATTCTCTGGTGAAAGCTCGTTTCTCATCCTCCTTCTGGATCTTGTTCCTTGTAGGTTGTCTTCTTTGCATCTGCACTTAAGGTGTCCCTAAGGCCTTGAGGTGGCCCAAAGGCCTTACTGACCTGAAGGCCTAGGTGGCCTGAAGTCCTTAAAGGACTCGGGGACTGAATCGGTGGCCCGAAGGCCCAAACGGTGGAATAGTCCTGGATGCTACAGTGCCAAACAGTTCCTGCTACAGTACTAATACAGTATTGTTACAGTAACCTTGGAAATAAGCCTCCACCTAGATTTGATCCCAGGTTGCCTGGATACACTTCAAGAGTCCACACCAACCGGGATGAGGCTCATGTGCTAAATTTATTATACTTATATACCATAATCATGTACATTATTATTATATCATATATATTCATTATATACAGATATGTTTAGATTCATCCATAATGTTAGAGATAGAAAAATGAATTACAACGTTCATGGAGACGGTAGACCATATGTGAGCATGAACATTATTTTCATTTTTGACATATGGAATGAAATAAATATAAATAAAAATGAAACTTTATATAATAATTATTATATCATATTGTTGGAACCTCTATTCTATAGTAGTTTTCATAATCACAAATAATTTCAATCTACATATTCTACTATTTCATTCCATTTAATATCTCTAAGTAAATCAATTATTTCATACAAAACAATATATTTCAATAAGTCAATAAACTATATTTATGAATCCATATGTTTACAAGTGTATATTTACATGTATTTTTGGATGTCACTTAATCTAGTAATGTTGTGTGTAAGACAAACACTTCATAAGTTTCTCAGAGTTCCTAGAAAAGATAGTGATGTTCGACACACCGATGTTCTACAAACCAATGTTCAACAAACTGATGTTCGACACACCTATGTTTGACACACCGATATTTGAAACACTGATGTTCGACACACCAATGTTTGAAACACCGATGTTCGACACACCGATGCTGACACACCGATGACGACACACCGATGATGACACCCCGATGATGACACACCGATGATGACAGACCGATGGTGACAGACTAATGGTGACAGAACGATAATGAAAAACCGATGACAAACCGATGCTGACACACTGATGCTGACACACTGATGCTCGCAACATCAATGATGACAAATCAATGACAAACCGATGCTGACACACTTATGATGATACACCTATTCTCACAACACCGATGATGAAAAATCGATGACAAACCGATGCTGACAGACTGATGTTGACACACCAATGCTAACAAACTGATGATGACAGACCGATGCAGATGACTCTCCGATAGTCATAAATAACTGTTTCATTTTTATTAATTCAAATTTATTTCTAATGGCCATATTTAGACAAATTAATGTTTCTCACATTATTTAATATTGTCTGTAGGACTATACATATACAGTATGAGGTACATGCACGTTGGGAGATCTTTATGCCTA
Source organism: Viscum album (assembly GCA_963277665.1). NCBI lineage: Eukaryota > Viridiplantae > Streptophyta > Magnoliopsida > Santalales > Viscaceae > Viscum > Viscum album. Next base: position 489,632,190 of record OY728131.1, on the reverse strand, counting down.
CTGGACCTTGAGGTATAAAAGGATTAAAAGCTCAACCTTAAAACTCTCTCTCTCTCAGAACCCGCTAGAAAAACAAAAAGGGCAGACTGTTCGAATATGAAAGATATTTCAAATAGAAGAACTCGAATAATGAGTACACAAGAAGTTTAATATTACAAGTAACAATCTGCTGAAGCTCGCTGAACATCCTGACATTGAAGAGATGAACCTTTTCACACCTGGAAGCTAGATTACAGAGACTACGATACTATGTTCTGAATACAACTTCCAGAAGAGGACTCGAATATCATATTCTCTACATCCATTGAGTCTGGAGATTTACTGCACAACACACAGATATTTATAAACTCTATTCTTCTTTTATAACTCTGTTGTACTCTTGTGTTTACTTTTTGAGCAGTGTGTGTATCTGTTTGTGTCACACACACTGTCTCCTGAGCATAACTACAGGATACTGAAATATCCTCACACTCAATCCCTTTTTACTCTTATATCCCACGTAGAACAATGAAAGAGATACTGGGTGATATATTTGTTAGTTTTACCATGAATAACTGTGGTAGAAGTCAAGTGTGACCTAGACATCCCAGTGTGCTATTTTGAACCCTGATCCAAGGTGTGGATCAAAAGTTTATTAATATAAAATTCTTGGTGGCAGGTGATCATAAAGTGGAGAGGACTAAGTCTCAGCTTGATACTGAACCTCTTGTTTTTATCTGCTATGTATTTTGTACTATGTTTTAATCTGATCTGTGTTTTAATTCATTTCACATTAATATAAATTGAACTTTTATAGTTAGTTTAGAAAGTGTTTATATTTGTTTTGAATCAATATATTATTTTCAAAAGTTTGACTAATCTTTATATTGGTAAAGTTGAGAACTAATCAATCTTCTGAGAAATTAATTGAACATTCATGACTTTTATAAATCCACTAAAAACTAACTTTGATTATATTTTAATTGGGGGATTCTATTTTTAAAGAACCAATTTTAACAGAAATTTTTATAGGTAATAAATTCACCCCCCTCTTGAGTCATCTACTCTGACCAACACAAATAAATTATATATATTCCTAAATTATATCCTTATTACCATCCATGTAAAATAGAAACAAAAGATGAATCACATCACTTTGTAGAGGTGGTAGTTCACACATACACTGAATCAATATCATTATTTTCCAATAGTTTGTAAGGAATTCATAAATATCATATATAAACTTTAAAAATATCATACTAATCATACATAAAAGATGATAATGAAAAATAAATTGCATCACTACATGGAGATGGTAAGTCGTACGATACTTCCACTTCTCATTTGATGAGAAAGAGAGTAGATAATGGTGGTTTGATAAACATAATAAAATTTAAGTCTATTTATGATATATAATTGATTATTTTATGATGAATATAATAGATTTAAAGGATTTAAAATAATAATTAAAAATAAATTGATTGGTTATGTTGATTACTTCTTCTTTGAAATAACTCTTTTAAATATCCACTTAAGGATCTTAGGGTTGGTATTTTGGGAGGAACAACACCTATAAAATGTGGAAAAATAATTTTATAAGGGATTTTGGTATGGGATTATTGATATAGAAGGATAAAAATGGTTTGAGGAAGAGAATGTATGTTTGCAATTTTATAATTCAGGGGAGGGGCACTTATAGAGTTTCATAAAATATTTAATTAATATAAATTAATTTTAATACCAAAATGGATGAAAATTGATAATATTATAATATTTACCTCATTAGTTATCCATATTTGTAACGCCCCGACCCTAGTTACCCAGAGTTGGTGCATTATTTTAATACATTGACATGATTACAAGGAATCAAGTCCCTAAAGACCGATCAATTTAGCAATCTTGGAAAATAGATTACATACATGAATGTTACATTACACTTTATAACATACAACACAACATAAATAATACTTTATGAATTCCATTATTCCCTTTAACTTAACCCTGCATATCAATCATAATACACTTATTGGAATCCTGGGAAAATAAAACATAAGAAAGGGGTGAGATCAGATGCCCATTGAGGGTAAATAATTTAGCGGAAGCTATAAACTTTTAAGGCAAGATGTGTGATAAAAAAACATCCTCTTTAAACATAAAATTGAACATAATATGGAAAAAAATAAATCAAAAATTACCATATAAACATGCACATGGATATTCTATTAGTTGAATAATTGCATGTAATAACTAATTTCATAATGAGGGAATGCCTAACGCCGGACATCATTACCACATAGTCAAGGCCTCGTGCCAAGACTACAAATAAATTTTTTGTCAAGGCCTTGTGCCAAGACACTATTTTGTCTCATGAGACCTACCAATGCATCGAGGAGCTATAGTGGGCTCCATCAGTCACTTACTAAGTCCACTGTATTCCTCATATGAAAATGTTGAAACATAACAAAAACATTTGTATTAAAACTAGCATATGAAATGTCGATACATTAACCATAAACCATGAATGGTATAAAAATAGCACATTCACAGTCAAACATATCATAGCACATTCAGTACAATATTAAAGATTTTATTTATAATAAATCAACCTCAATCTAGAATAATATCCAAAAAGGATGTTGACATAGTTGAAAATAATCATTAAAAAACCTTTGAGAAAAATATCCTTTTTGTGAAATCATTTAAATATAACACATTTATAAAGGAAGTCATTTAAAAAATATTTTTGAATCAAAGTGTCCCATACCACTTTGAAACTATTGAAAATAATTATTATTTCAAAACATTTATGTCCATATAAATAAATACTTAAAACCATTTTGAAAACATGGAAATTAATTAAAAAGATTTAGAAAGATAAATATTTAAAAAATTTAAAATTCTGATCATCATAAAGAGTACCTTTCACAAATACTTAAAATATTCATTTCGAAATTATTTTTATAAAAAATGGGCATGGATGATAAAAATGTCTCAACAAATACTTACAAATAAATAATCTTGGATAATAATGAGATTGAGGAATTAACCATTGCCTTGCACTTTCCTTTGGTCGAGGGTACGTTTAACCTCCTGTATAATGACCATAGTGTTGGTTTGAGTGGATACTCAAGAGGGGGGGTGAATTGAGTTCCAATTAAAATTTCTGTTAAAAATATTTCTATTAAAATCCCCCAATTAAAAACTATGTTAAACTGTAGTGAATTTGTAAAACTATAAAGGTTCAATTATCTTCTCAAAAGATTTATTAGGTCTCAGTTAATTTAATTAGAAGATTAAATTAGCTTTTGAAACTAACCTACTGATTTACAATAGTCACAAAAAATTTCTAGATTAACTATCAAAGTAACTTTAAAAAAAATTTATATTTCAAATTAATTAGCAATGGAATATTCAATATAGTTTAAAACCAAAATAAATAAGCACAATAGTTTTAACCAAGAGGTTCAGTATCAAGCTGAGACTTAGTCCTCTCAAACAATTTATATAAATTTTGATCCACACCCTGGATCGGGGTAAACAACAGTACAAAGACTGTCCAGGTCCTCTGACCTCTACCACAGTTCTTCGTGGGAAAACAAAAACAATAGCACTCAGGCTATCCATGTCCTACTTGACCTCTACCACTATCCACAGTGGGATACAAGAGAGTTATAGAAGTTTTGTGTGAGGATTTAGAAATCCTCTAGTTTAGCACAGGAGTCAGTGTGTAAATACAAAATACACTCTGCTCAATATGTAGATAAATGAAACACAACAGAGCTAAACAAATAAAAACGAGTTTAAAATGATCTATGTGTTGTGAGTGAAGCTCTGGAATCCTTTGGATTGAAACAGATGAAGCTTTGAGTCCTTCTCTGGTTTTTGTCAAGGAAAATGGAATGTCGTGGTTCTTGTTCCTTCACTTCCAGTGTAGGTGTTCAACTCGTGTAAGAGAGTATTCTTTGTAACACTTGAGATTATTCTTTTAACTTATATTCTTGATGTGTATGAGTGTTCTTCTAGTTCTTCGAGTGTTCTTCACTGCATGTACATGTGTATATTCTCTTCCTTTTTTACGTTTGTTTTCTCCAGTAGATCGATATCCCTTTTATTTCTTCATCTCTGGCAATGGGAATGATTACCTTTTATAGGTACGAGGTACGGTTACCTGACATACCAACAACCCACATTAATTAATGGAAGTTGCATTAAATTGAGAAAATATGACCGTTAGAATTATATTAATAATATTGAAAAAGTATAGAGTTTTAGTAACAGTGGCTGGTTAACAATCATCTTCCATCACTAGCTCTTTGTCGGTAGACTTGTAACGGTGGACTTGGATCAGTGAATGCCTTGTATCGGTAGCTGTTACTCTATGTAACAGTAGCTCTATGTATCGGTAACTCCTTCTATTGGTAGCATTGGTCTATCGGTAACTCGCTTGTACCAGTAGCTGCTCATATCAGTAGCTCTTTGTTCTTGAACCGGTAGCTGCTTATATCAGTGGATCTGTCTGTATTGGTGGAGTTTGTATTAGCAGCTCTGTATCGGTGGACTTCATATCGGTAGTTGTCTGTATGTCTATTTGTATCGGTAGCTATTCTGATCAGTAGACTTGATCTATCAATGACTTTTTCTTATCGATGACCATTGTCTATCAGTAGACTAAGTACCAGTAGGTATGTATCAGTCAACTTGTGCATACCGGTAGACTTGTTCTAACGGTAGCTGTTATGCATACCGGTAACCATATCCATATTAGTAGACTTCTGTACCGGTGTACTTCACCTTTTCAGTAGCTGTGTATCTGTTTGTATCGGTAGACCTATTTTGTCTATATCAGTGATCTTCATATCAGTAGCTCTTGATATAATAGTAGGTCTGTCTATTTTTCTGTATCAGTAGCTATGTGTATACCGGTGGACTTAACACTTATCTAACTTATGAAAAACACATCCAGATTGAGTTAGAGTTATTTCAAATTAGGATGAACATGTAATTAAAATATGAATGAACATTATTTGAGATTATTAAATAATATTAAAACATAATTGAGATTATCAAAACAGGTGAGGTCAACAATCTCCCCCTTTTTGATAATCACAACTTATGATATTATAATTCCAAAATAACCAGTAATGTATTAGAGGATGTAATATTAAATGAAATGGTATCAATGGTAAAAGTAAAAACAAAGTACTAGAATTATAAAACAAATGTATCAGAGATAAAATAAATTAGGCTTCATAAATATTAAGCTCATACGTCTCATATTTCTTATATTTGTCCATATTTCTCCATACTAGTTCTCCCCTTTTATATTATGTCTCCCTTGTTATATTAGTTCCCCCCCTTTGTGATTAGAAAAAAGAAGGGAAGAATGGATGAGAAAATGACCAAATGGTAAAAGAGAATGAAATCATGGATATATTACTAGAGGAAAAAATACATAGAAATACAGACAAAAACTAAATTGAATATAAGTGATTCCTATCAAAGGTTCTAGCCACTAGTCAATCCACCTCCTCAGCATGAGATTTTCCCTTGGTATCAGAAGAGTATTCAGGTTGGTTGGATGCACGTGGAGGCTTAGGAATACCAGAGATGATTAGAGGAGGCTGAGCTACGGAGACAGTGCCTGGCCTATAATGTGTAGCTCTCTGGGTGATCATAGGAGTGAGGCTCTGGATGTCTTGGGTTGGAGTCATCTGAGGAATTGATGCAGACTGAGCAGAGACAGGCAGGGCATGAGGTACAATGATAGGTGTATTGTATACATGCAAGAATGGTAGCAATAGATTCCTAAAGTCCATAATTATTCCTCCTCCTCTTTCTATAGAAGAAATGAAATCATAATTGTTTTCCATAAACTTTTCCAAATAAGGAGTGAGCTCTCTGAGCTTACTCACTTGTTCTCCAAAGGCTTGATTCACAAGAGTTAATTTTAGATTTTCCAAAAGAAGTTTGAAGTGGTTGGTCAACAGATTCTTGGTATACACTTTCTGAAAATAAGAATCAACTTTATCCTTTATTTATTTCTGAGAAGCAGAAGATTCTCTCATATAATCCTGAACAATCTTCATGATATATCTAGTGGTAGTCACCACTTTTCTTAGGGTAGATGAGACCATAGAGCCACTGGTTTATACTGAACCAAGCTCCTCTTTCATCAAAGCACGAATCTGATCCAATTATATTGAAGGTCTGGAAGCAAGAGAACCAATAGAAAAAGTCACAGTTTCCTTGAAACTTTTAGTTAGCCCACTGATAAGATTTTTCACTACAGAATCTTGGGTGCTAACATGATTCTCTATAGAATTCTTAAACTCCTCAAAAAATGAGACCATTTGGCTAACTACACTCTTCACATAAGCCAAATACTTGTCTGCTTGAGATTTAGAACTCATATAAGATTCCAGAGAGACAACTGATCTCCTTATAAAATCAACATCCTCTGCCAAGCTAGACATCTGATTCTGGAAAGCTGTGACTTCATCCACTATCTCTTCTACAGAGGTTGACACACTACAACCAAGAGAGAGTTCAAAATATTTTTCCATGTTTCTCATCTCCTCAACAAAATAGTTCATTAAATCAGCAAGAGATGAATTCAAAGACTCTTTCAACTCAGTATTTAAAGACTCAAAGTCATCTCTGGTTACCATATTAGAAGGCACAATAACAGGTTCTCTTTCAGACACAATACTAGCCACAGAGCCATTCATAACATATTGAATGGATGATACTAAAGATGCTTCTATTTTTATTATCTCTTCCACAAATGAGGACTTAAGATCAGACTTTAACTTCACTAAGTCAACTTTTCTTACCACATATGCAGGTAAAAACTTAGAAGAAATATCATAGTTAACTTGTGGTCTAATCATGGGTGTCTCATCTTTAGAATCAGGGTAGTCCAACCCACAAAACACAAAACCTGGGTCTTCTTCCCAGTCTTCAATTCCAAAAGCTACGGAAATAGTACAAATTCTAGTTGGATGCTCCCCCTCAACTGGTGTATTCTCTTGTATAGAAATAGCACCCTCAGCAGCTCAGACTTCCTCATCATAATCCTCCACAATCATCTCTAAATCAACAGCATGAGGCTCATCTGGGATAAGCGTTGGGTCTGTCATCTCACCCAAGACAGCCTCTTCAGGCATAGATGAATTTCAAATCAGTGGAATCAAGCTTAGAAAACTATCTTCCGAGCTAATAGAAACATGATCTACACTTTCATAGACTTCTTATTCATTCTTTGAAGCATTATCCTCTTGATCTGATCTCTACTGGTACTCCTCATCCATAGGTTCCTCTTCACTGCTTACTCCCAAAACAGGTTCTACACTAGGTAGGTTCAAAGAAGCATTTACCTTTTCTTGTGATACAATTTTAGGAGTTGGGCTAGGAGGAAAGTCCGGATCTCCTCCATCTACTGTAGAGGAATCCTCCTCATCTGAATAATAACTATACTGTGGATCCTCTTCATCAGGTCTTAGGCCTAGATCTCTCTTATCTTTTGGTCTATTTGGATGGTCAGCTGGATTGAACTTTTAATATATCTTCTCATCATCAATAACCCACTGGATTCTCCATGGGTTCCATCTTATCTTCATGTACTTACATACCATGTTTGTGATACAAAAATTATTCCTTACCACCACTGTCTCATCCTGAGACTCAGCTATTCCCTTCACTTTGATCATAATAGAAATTAATTTAGAAAAGAATAAAGCATTAGTTTTTGATTTTGGCCTGGTCATATCTTTAATTTGAATCATTAAGAGCCTGCATAGATTCACCTTCACACAATTCCTTAAGAGGTGAAACAGATAGATATCTTGATACCTCAGATTTGCAAAGTCCCCTTTTCTTGGACTTTGTACATGTTGAATAAATTTGCACAACAATCTATTATCCCCATCCATCTTAGAAACCACTGGCTTTCTCTGCTTTCCACTACCGGTGAGCTCCTCTAAGGCAGTCTTATAGTCAAATATTTCACTGGTAGGAGGAATTGTCTTTGATTAATACCTAAAGACTCCTTTATCTGGTACCTTCATGCATTCATCCCATTCAATGGATGAAAAGTCTATTTCCTTTCCATTTACCCATGAAACCATTCTATTTTCCTCATAAGATTTCTCAAACCGCACAAAAGCATACAACTATTTTACTAGCTTTGGATAATAAGGTCCATTGTTGTTTGTGAAACATTCTAGCCATCTATGCTCCTCCAATACTCTAAGAGTCAGTGATTTTCTTGGAAAAATCCATTCTGCACACGACTCCTTCTCGATTACAATATCTCTATTTTGCAAATGCGGGTTCACTGGACCCCTCCCCGACCTTGTTCTACTGACACTGATACTTGCTTCAGGCCCTGTCTTCTGCTTCTTTGCATTCATCTCATCAATGTCATCTCTGACAGTAGGGAGTTTGGTTTTTTCCATCTCTGGTTCAAGGAACTTAGGGTTTTTGCGAGATTCGGGGATTCAAGGAGTTGGGTTTGAGAGAGGAGAGTTCAGTGGATTAAGAAGTAACTTTATCTTAGTTTTTATCATTTAGGAATCAAAAAATGAAAAAATAAAACATAATAAACATAATACAAATGATACAGATTCCGGCGTCTAAAGACACGAATTTTAAAATATTTCACACTAACGGTAACATATACCGGTGAGAATTCCTATCGGTGAGGTATAACGATGTAGTCCACTAATAGTGAGGTATAGAGATGAGGTCCACTAACAGTGAGGTATAGCGGTGAGGTACACTAACAGTGAGGTTTCTAACAGTGAGGTTTATAACCTACAAATTCTACCATTCTTAGTTCATGTCTAATGTAGCTTAAGTTATCCAAACATAAAGGTTTGGTAAATATGTCAGCTAATTGATGTTCAATACCTATAAATTCAAGAGTAATTTCACCTTTTTGGTAATGATCTCTCAAAAGGTGGTGCCTTACATCAATGTGTTTGGTCCTAGAGTGAGACACAAGGTTCTTTGAGATATTTATTTCACTAGTGTTATCACAGTTTATTGAAACATGCTTAAATTGATATCCATAGTCCAAAAGAGTGTGTTTCATCCATAGAATTTGTTTACAACAACTACCAGAAGCTATATACTCTGCTTCAGCAGTAGACAATGCAACAAAATTCTACTTTTTACTACACCATGATACTAAAGACTTACCTAGAATGTGACATGTTCCAGAAGTTCTCTTCCTATCTAACTTGTAACCAACAACGTTAGCATCTGAATAACTTATTAAATCAAATGATTGTCCTTTTGGATAAAATAATACTAAGATAGTAGTATGTTTAAGATATTTGAAAATTATTTTAACAGTAAGAAAGTGTGATTATTTTGGACTAGCTTGAAATCTTTCACACATACACACACTAAACATAATATCTGGTCGACTAGTAGTAAGGTAAAGTAGACTCCCTATCATACCCCTGTAGTTGGTTTGATCCACTGGTTTTCCAGTTTCATCAGGATCCAACTTACAATTAGTACTCATAGGTGTATCAATTTCCTTAGTACTATCTAAACCAAAACGTTTTAAAAGATTCTTTGTATATTTACTTTGATTTAAAATAATACCATTTTCTTTTTGAAAAACTTGAAATCCAAGAAAATATTTATGTTTTCCCATTATACTCATTTCAAATTCATTTTTCATACTCTTTGAAAAATCAGTACATAAAGAATTTTTATAAGATCCAAAAATAATATCATCAACATATATTTTTACTATAAACACATCTTTAGAAATTATTTTGATAAAAAGATTTGGATCAACAATCCCTTTAGAAAAACCTTTAGAAATAGTAAAATTGCTAAGTCTATCATACCAAGCTCGAGGATCTTGTTTTAAACCATATAAAGCTTTGGAGAGCATAAAAACTTGATTTGGAAAATGAGTATTAGTAAATCCAGGTGGCTATTGAACAAAAACATGTTCAACTATAAAACCATTTAGAAAATCACTTTAAACATCCATTTGATATAACTTGAATATAATACGACCAGCATAGGCAAGTAGAATCCTAATAGATTCTAATCTAGCTACAGGTGAAAAGGTTTCCTCATAGTCTATTCCTTCCTCTTGACTATATCCCTATGAAATTAGCCTTTCTTTGTTTATAACTATATTTCCTGATTCATCAACTTTATTTCTAAAAACTCATTTAGTGCCTATGGTCAAAGTGTCCTTAGGTCTGTCAACTAATTCCCAAACTTTGTTTCTTTCAAATTGATTTAATTCTTCTTGCATAGCCATTACCCAAAATTCATCATTGATTGCATCATTGATATTTTTAGGTTCTAACTATGAAAGAAAGGCTTGATGTTCAACCTAGTTTCTTAGAGAAGCTCTAGTTTGTGTCCCTCTATCAAGATTACCAACAATAGCATCTAAAGGATGATTCTTTAGAATCCTAGTTGATCTAGTAAAGGTGGGACTATAAATTTCAGGCTCTTCTCTAGATTCAGGTTCTATAGAAATAGGTTCTATAAAGTTTCCAGAATGGGATGTCTTTACAATAGGTTCATTGATTTTATCATTAAGGTTCAGAAAAAACAAATCTTCTTCAAGATTTTCAATAGAAGACTTAGGTTCATGTGGATCAGTTTCATCAAACTTGATGTGAACAGATTCTTCCACACATTTGGTTCTTTTATTAAAAACTATATAGGATTTACTAAATATTGAGTAACCTAGGAGAATTCCTTCATCACTCTTGGAGGCAAACTTGTCAAGATTATATTTTGTATTGAGAATAAAGACTTTGCAACCAAAAAATTTAAAGTAATTAACCTTAGGTTTCATATGGTTCCACAACTCATAAGGGGTATTATTAAGAACATGTATGCTCAAGACTCTATTAATAACATAACATGCTATATTTACAGCTTCATCCCAAAAGTAAATTGGAAGGTTATACTCATTAAGCATATTTCTTGCAATTTATTGAAGGGTTCTGTTTCTTCTTTCCACTACACCATTCTGTTGAGGTTTCCTAGGGGCAGAGAAATTGTGACTGTAGCCATTGTGTGAGAAATAAGATTCAAAATCATGATTTTCAAACTCACAACCATGATCACTTCTCAGGGTCTTAATCATAAGTCCACTAAGGTTTTCTACAAACTTGGAGTATTTTATAAAGTAAGATCAAGCTTCACTTTTGTGAGCTATAAAGTATACCCAAGTGTACCTAAAGTAGTCATCTACCAGAACATAGACATAGTGCTTCCCATTTAAACTAGAAACTCTAGAAGGTCCAAACAAGTCCATGTGAACCAACTCGAGAGGTTGAGAAGTTGAAACTTCTTTCTTTGATTTAAAATAAACTTTATGTTTCTTTACATTTTGACAGGGATTACAAACTTTGTCAGTTGGGAATTCAAGTTTGGGTAGGTCTCTAACTAAGTTCTTCCTAGTCAGTTTTCTAAGTGAATGAACATTGAAGTGTCCTAATCTTCTGTGCCACATCCAAGACTCTCTATGAAAAGCATTTAGGCAAGTAATGTTTTGTTTAGCTAAAGAATTCAAATCAACTGCATAAAAATTTTCATTTCTCAAAGAAGAAAATACTAAAATATTTTTAGAGTTAAAAAGATTATAAGAATCATTTTAAAATTTAACATTGAAACCATCATCACACAACTGAGAAATAATTAACAAATTATATTTAAGTACATCAACAAATAAAACTTTGGAAATTAAAACCGAATCAGTGTTACCAATCTGGCCTAGGATGATGATTTTTCCTTTTTAATTATCACCAAAGGTGACATGACCTCCATCAAACTTGATTAAACTCTTAAATCATGAGTAATCTCCAGTCATATGCCTTGAACATCCATTGTCCAAGTACCATATCTTCTTATGGTAACTCTTCAAGAAAGTCTCCTAAAAAACAGGTTTAGACAAAGAATGATTTTGGTACCCATATTTTCTTGGGTCCAGGTAGGTTAGCAAGCAAAACTTTTGGTACCCAGATTTGTCTAATGGGTCTCATATAATTTACAGAATCAAAAGATTTTGAAAGATAAACTTTATTAGATCTATAACCATGTGAATAACTAGTTGAAGCATATGAATTTCTAGAACTAGAACTAGCAGCATTCTATCCAGATTTAGGAATAAATCTATTTTTAGTAATCAGTCTCTGTCCAGGCTGATAGCCTATTCCAGTGGTATATTTTGGTGCCACTTATTTTCCTAGCATTTGAGTTAGAGTATTCTTTCCATTTGTGAATTTCTCTAAGTCTTTCCTCAATTTCTCATTAGACAGTTTTAGTTCAGTATTTTCCTTAAGTAATTAAGCATTCTTTTCCTTTTCTATATCAAGTACAGATTTAACAGAGCTAGTCAAAGCATGCTGTTTCTTCAAGGTCTTATACTTGTCCTTAAGCTCATTACATGTTTCTTCTAGCATATTACAATATTCAAATAACTCTTCACTAGTCATGTTTTCAGATTCAGAATCAGAATCAACTCTATAATAATATTAATTTAAGGAAGGAGTATCTAATGTTACCTCAGATGAGTTTGTCATAAAACACATGTTAGATTTTTGAGATTTTTCATCTTGAGTAGAATAAAAATCACTTGAAATATCTTCTAAAGCACTCCAGGTTGATTTCATAGCTTTCTTGTACTTTTTGTCCTTGTATTCATATTTCTTCTTGTATTTTAGTGTTGGACAGTCTACTTTAACATGTCCTTTCCCATTAAATTCATAACAGACAATTTCATCACTTTTATCAGACTTTTTTCAATCCTTATTCCAATGACCTTTGTTTTCATATTTTCCTTTGTAGTTTGGTTTTCTGAAGAATTTATTCTTACTATAAAATTTCTTAAACCTTCTGGATATCTGAGCCATTTCAGCATCACTATCATAATCTGAACTTTCACTTGTTGAGATTTGAATAGGTATATGAACTTTTTCCTTATCCTTTCTCTTTGAGGTAGTAGACTTAAATGCCACTTAACTTTATTTTTGGTTCATCATCTTCCTCCTTGTTTACCTTCAGCACTTCTTCATACATCATACGCTTACCAATTAATTCCTTAACATGAAGTGAACTTATGTCACATGATTCTCTTATTGAAACTGATGTGCCTCTCAATCTTTCTGGCAGAAATCTTAGTATTCTCATGATTTTTCCCTTTGTAGGAACAACTTTTCCAAGTGAGCTCATAGTGTTGACAATATCATTGAACCTGAGATAGATATTAGAAATAGGTTCATCAGACATAATTTTAAAATTATCATATTTAATAGTATAGGTATTCAATATCATTTACTTAACATTGGTTGTTCCCTCATGGGAAATATCCAAAGTGTCCCAGATTTCATAAGCAGTTTTACAAGAAGATATTCGATTAAATTATTCATCTCCTAAAGCACAATACATGGTATTCATTGCTTTACCATTATTATTGTAAGCAATTTTAGTAGGTTCATCCAAAGTAGTTATTTCAGTTTATGGAATCTTATATTGAGTCTCCATAGCAATCCAGATATCAAATCCCATACTCTCTATAAGAATTTTCATTTTCAGTTTCCATTGGGAATAATTTGTACCATTAAAAAAAGGTGGACTGTTGGTATCGGCACCTTCTAGTCTATTATCCATAATTAGATTTTAGAAAATAAATTTAAAGAGATAAAATTTAGAACTAACAGAAATTTAAGATCTTTAAGATAAAACTAAAATCACAGTTGAAAAATAGGGTATTTGGGAATACTTTATCAAAAACAATCCTTTGATACCAAATATTAGTCGGAGTGGATACTCAATAGGGGGGTGAATTGAATTCCAATTAAAATTTTTGTTAAAAATATTTCTATTAAAATCCCCAATTAAAAACTAATTTAAACTATAGTGATTTTTTAAAACTATAAAGGTTCGATTAGCTTCTCAAAAGATTGATTAGGTCTCAGTTAATTTAATTAGAAGATTAAATTAACTTTTAAAACTAACCTACTGATTTAAAATAGTTAAAAACACTTGCTAGATTAACTATCAAAGTAACTGTAAAACAATTTTATATTTCAAAGTAATTAGAAGCAGAATATTCAATATAGTTTAAAACCAAAATAAATAAGCACAGCCGTTTTAACCAAGAGGTTTAGTCTCAAGCTGAGACTTAGTCCTCTCAAATAATTTATATAAATTTTGATCCACACCCTAGATCAGGGTAAACAACAGTACAGAGACTATCCAGGTCCTCTGACCTCTACCACAATTCTTCATGGGAAAACAAAAATAATAACAATCAGGCTATCCAGGTCCTACTTGACCTCTACCACTATCCACAGTGGGATACAAGAGAGTTATAGATGTTTTGTGTGAGGATTTAGAAATCCTCCTATTTAGCACAAGAGTCAGTGTGTAAATAAAAAATACACACTTCTCAATATGTAGATAAATGAAACACAATAGAGCTAAAAAAATAAAGATGAGTTTAGAATGCTTTATGTGTTGTGAGTGAAGCTCTGGACTCCTTTGGATTGAAACAGATGAAGCTTTCAGTCCTTCTCTAGTTTTTTTCAAGGAAAACAGAGTGTCATGGTTCTTGTTCCTTAACTTCCAGTGTAGGTGTTCAGCTCGTGTAAGAGAGTATTCTTTGTAACACTTGAGCTTCTTCTTGAAACTTCTGTTCTTGATGTGTATGAGTGTTCTTCTAGTTTATAAAGTGTTTTCACTACATGTACGTGTGTATATTCTCTTCTGTTTTTATGTGTGTTTTCTCTAGTAGCTCGATATCCCTTTTATTTCTTCAGCTTCAGAAATGGGAATGACTACCTTTTACAGGTATGAGGTACAGTTCCCTGACATACCAACAACCCACATTAATTAATGGCAGTTGCATTAAATTGAGAAAATATGACCGTTAGCATTATATTAATAATATTTACAAAGTATAGAGTTTGAGTAACAATGACTAGTTAACAGTCATCTTCCATCAGTAGCTCTCTGTCGGTAGACTTGTAATGGTGGACTTGGATCAATGGATTCCTTGTATTGGTATCTGTTACTCTGTGTAACAATAGCTCTATGTATCGGTAACTCCTTCTATCGGTAGCATTAGTCTAACGGTAACTCGCTTGTACTAGTAGCTGCTCATATCAGTAACTCTTTGTTCTTGTACCGGTAGCTGCTTATATCAATGGATCTGTCTGTATCAGTGGAATTTGTATCAGCAGCTCTGTATCGGTGGACTACATATCGGTAGCTGTCTATCTGTCTGTTTGTATCGGTAGCTATGATTATCGGTAGACTTGATCTATCAGTGACATTTGCTTATCGGTGACCATTGTCTATCGGTAGACTAAGTACCAGTAGGTCTATATCAGTCGACTTGTGTATACCAGTAGAATTGTTCTAACGGTAGCTGTTATGCATACTGGTAACCTTATCCATATCAGTAAACTTTTTTACTGGTATACTTAGCCTTATCAGTAGCTCTGTATCTGTTTTTATCGGTAGACCTATTTTGTCTGTATCAGTGATCTTCATATCAGTAGCTCTTGATATAACAATAGGTCTGTCTGTTTTTCTGTATCAGTAGATATGTGTATACCGATGGACTTACCACTTATCTAACTTATGAAAAAAACATCCAGATTGAGTTAGAGTTATTTCAAAGTAGGATGAACATGTAATTAAAATATGAGTGAACATTATTTGGGATTATCAAAGCATATTAAAATATAATTGAGATTATAAAAACAGGTGAGGTCAACACATAGTATGTTATTAAATTATACTAGAACCATATTCATATTTATTATATCATAAATAAATCATTTATGACTTTATACTACCCATTTAATAACGATTTCCATGTTAAATTTACATTTTGGGTAATAATCGATTTCTTTGTCGTATGTGTTTTAACTTGTTATTCTTGATCGTATCATTTAGATCATGATTTAAATGATTCCAGAATATAAACCATGATTTATATATCATATATATTTATAATATAAATATTTATAATAGATGTATATATGAAATGGAAGGCACCGTTTATGGAGACGGTAGGCCGAACGTATGCATAAACGCTGTTTCTGTTTTCATATCGTATTGAACGGAAGTAAGTGAATAAGATACATGTAAGTACGTATGTACGTACATACATACATACATACATACATACATACATACATACATACATACATACATACATACATACATACATACATACATACATACATACATACATACATACATACATACATACATACATACATACATACATACATACATACATACATACATACATACATACATACATACATACATACATACATACATACATACATACATACATACATACATACATACATACATACATACATACATACATACATACATACATACATACATACATACATACATACATACATACATACATACATACATACATACATACATACATACATACATACATACATACATACATACATACATACATACATACATACATACATACATACATACATACATACATACATACATACATACATACATACATACATACATACATACATACATACATACATACATACATACATACATACATACATACATACATACATACATACATACATACATACATACATACATACATACATACATACATACATACATACATACATACATACATACATACATACATACATACATACATACATACATACATACATACATACATACATACATACATACATACATACATACATATCTTCAATATCATCATTATGTCATATATTACAGATTTATTAATAATATATATTTTTACAATCATCGTTGAATGGTGGACATGGAAATGAATCTCATCGCGTCATGGAGACGGTAATCCGTACGTACGCACGAGTGATAATATCATTATTTTGATTTAAAATCGTATGTAAATATATGTAATATCATATATACAGAATAATTAACATGTTATATTTATTATTTACATCAATTATACATCATTATTATACCCATCCAAATAAAAATGTATTTAATAACAACTACACCACGACGTGGAGACGGTAAGCCGTATGTATGCACGTATGGTGACATGTCATTCATAGGATGGATAAAATAATGAATATGGTTGTACCATATTTATAATAACATCAAATTATATAGAAGATACTGGATTTATTATTTTATAATGGAAACAACAAAGAAATAGGAATTGGAAGAAGAAAAGAACTTGAAAGAGGTGACGAAATATTTACCTCTTCTTTGGGTTCTTCCTTTTGACTTGATCAAAATGGATCCTTAGGTTGGATTTATGACCAAAGGAAGGCCTCTAAGATTAAGTGAGGATATATGAGAGGGTATTTGGGTAGGGTTTGGCTGAGCCAAATGGATTTGAAGGTGTGAATTAGAGTGAAGGGGTAGTGCCCTTTTATAAGAGGGGTGAGGGTCACTTTAGGAAATGATTGAAATGTTATTTTATAATAAAATAATTTTCGGTTTATAATGGCTAAAAATGATTTATTTAGAGGAAAAGTTTGGGATGATTTGAAAACCACTCAACCAATAGGTTTTCGACCGGTTTGGGTCACTATATTAACCTTATCTTTTAGTTTTAACTCTTAGTTAATTAGTTTGACATTTACAATGTCTCTTTGTATTTTTATATTATATAGTTAATAAACTTGCTATAAACTTCCAAGAGAACCTAAAGTGGATCATTAATGAAATATATAATAATATTTAAGACCTTTGGTCGAACCATATATTTTTATGAATAGAATATCAATTAATAATATAATATTTGTTTTAAAAACTCTTTTATGTCAATTTTGACACTATTTGGTATTTTGTTTTTGTTAAATTCATAACAGAATTATTACTTCGAAAAAAATTCATTTAATCAACCCTAAAATGTCATATTAACCTATAAAATTAGTGTAATTCATTAAAAGTCTCAAATTAGAATTATTCAAATATTTATAATATCAATTATTTCAATATTTCATTAATAAGGTAATTACTGCATCATCATTGTGTCATAAATAAATTAAATTATTTAATGTCTAAAAATTATAAATAAAATACCATTATGTAGGAAATATTTTTATATTTCTAATGAATATTTATAATCTAATTTATCATATGTATAACCCTAAATTAAAAATGTTTTAGTTAGTAAACTTTGACTTTAACTCTTTTTTAACTCTTCTTTAAATAAAATAATAATAAATGTCCTAATCTAATCCAAGTGGATATAAAGGATCATATTTTATTCATAAGGTTTTTTTTGGTCTAATTACACTTATCCAATATAATTAGGACATGTTTTAGGGTAATATTAATATCATTTTTACCTTTAATTACCCTATTTACTTTTAACCGTGGTAAATAAAAGTCAAATGTTACTATTCACCAAAAATTATTTTCATCTTATTGAACCATATTTTACTTAATGATATCAACCGTGTCTCTCAAATTTTTGAAATTCAATTCATAGAAGTGGTAAAATTAAGTTTTATGCAAATTTGCAAATGCTCCTTGGTGGTGGGTAAAAGACGGTAACAAGTTCAATAAACTTTTTATATATCAAAACTTATTATAAAATGACTCCAATGAATTATATTGAACTTATATAGGTATTGTGTATCTATTTTTACCTAAAATAAATTTGAATAAAATAAATAATTATTTAAATAAAAATTCAGTTTTAAATAATAACTCAGTGTTTTTCAGTATTCATCAAAAATTGAAAGTTTTCATAAAAATACCAAAAATTAACCCTAAGCTAATTTTGATATTTAGAATTAAAAAATTAATTCTATTTTACAAAATTCAAAACATATAAGTTTCATTTATTAATTTAAAATTATTTCCTATTGTCAAAACCAAATGACGTATTTTTTAAGAAATAATAACTATCAAAAGATTGACACTTGTTTATGTCCAATTTCAAAGTGAAATTACTTACAATGACCAGAATTGGATTAAATGGTAAAAATATAATCTATTTATACTTCCAAACCATTAAAATTTACAATTTAACACTATAAATTATTTTTATTAAAATAGTTGTTTTTAGTTAAAATATAGTATTTTTCACTATTCACCAAAATATGAAAGTTATCAGAAAAACACCAAAAATTTATTAAAACTAAATTGTTATGTAAAAATTCTAAATAATAAGTTTATTTTGTCAAATTGATTATATAAAAGTTTCAAATATTGGATTTAACAAGGGTTCACCATTAAAAGGCAGTAAAAGTTCATTTTTTTGAAAAATACTTCTTTTATCTGAAAAAATGAATTAGTTCTTAAATTAGGTCTACGAAACTCATAATATGGATTCTAAAATTATAAGGATTATATAAAGTTCAAAATTTAGTTAATACTATTCATAACCGCTTTTGAATGGCTAGTTTGGTAAGTTGTGGTGTGCTTGAACTCGGTGTTGCGTGTAATGCAAGTTATTGAATTACTTTGAAGAAATAACGTACTATAAAATCTTGGGGTGTTACATTCTTCCCTCCAATAAATTGAGTCCTTGCAATTTGAATTTTTTTTCAAAAATAAAAGGTTAAAAATAGAAAATACCTTTGTGGGAAAACCCTCATCGGAAATTGGGTTAATAAAATTTAGTCTTAATAAGAGGAAAAGGGGAATGAAAAAGTCACCACCAAATTATGATCTTGATTAGAAGAAAATTGGTGGAAATTAGAGACACATAATTGGAGGAAAAATGTAAATATTTATAGGGAGTGATTGAGGTTATCGGTCACAAACAATTATAGAATTGAGGGCCTCAATGCCATCAATCTATAATGATTTAAAATATCATCAGTTTAACAAAACAAAAGGTATTAGGATAACAAATTTTTAGTTTTAAGATCCCTTAACTAAAGTTTAAGAATTAATTTCTTCATAGAATAATAGAAAAAAAAATACTTGACAATTAGAGTTCCATCCGTTAACTAATTTCTACCACAAACTCATCTTTCACTCTAAAAGATAATAGAACTTAAAAAAATTATATTTATCGTATTAGTATAGAGTTCCAAAAATAATGAATTTATAATTAGCCTATCAGACCTTTTAAAAGAAAGAAAATAAATTATAAAATCCAGAACATCACATAGGCCAGTCATAGGTGATGCACCCTTGTCCCTCTTCAGTTGCAGGTTCAAGTCTCGCGGCGTTGTCGGACGCGACGGGTTGTCGCCTGACCTTCAGGTTGTCCTTTTTATGACAATCCAAAAACAATCCCGAGAAATGATTTAACCTTAACAATAGTATCCAATGTTAAACTTAATCAATTCCAACCTTTAGACTTATCCAAAATACTTCTGTTCAAACTCACAGTCTAAAATTTATACGAAAAGTAAACGCAATGAAGATCCTTTTTTCCACATAAAAACATGTGAACATAGTAACACCATGAATTACCATAAAACCTTATTGATTATATTCATGCTCCCTTATTCCTTATAGAATACTGAATATACTCCTTATATCAAAAAATGTTGTAAATTCCAACAATGATGGAATATCCAAATCATTAATCAGTTTCAAGGTAGTGAAGAATATCTAATATAATTTATCTAAATCAAACATCTATTATTCCAAAAATTAATACCTCAGTATAAAGACCATATTAAAGTTTTTTATTTCCTTTAACCATGTATTTTCCAAAAAAATTAACTTACCATTGAGTCACTTTTCTTGGTTTCACACAATCTCAAGTCCTTAATTAAATAGCACTATAGTACAATCCTTATATACTGTATAATTATTATAACATGTACATTATTAATACAATACTCAAATGACACAATACTTTAATAACAACATAAGAACTCTTAATCATTCCTCATTATCTTTGGTAGTATAATAACATGATTACTATCCAATAACAACATTTGGGGTATACTCTGATGATTTGCACATTGATTCGCGTAGTGTCCCAACTCCTTATAGATGAAGCTTTGTACATTTGAAACCTTTTTCTTACCTTTGTAATCACGTACTTGGTGTCCTTTTTCTCCACACTTATAACAAACTCTTATTCCCTTCAAGAATTTACCAAGGTGATTCTTTCCACAATTATCACATATGGGAAAATCCTTCTTTCCCTCATTCCCTTTATCCATCTTTCTTTCTACCATCCTTTTCTTCTCTGGCTTCCTTTCAAATCCATAGGACTCAGAGAATTCTTTACTTATCTCATTAACACATGATAATATTTCTTCATATGATGATAATATGTGGGAGACTATTTCCTTTCTAATTGTTGGCTTTATACAATGAAAGACATGATCCTTCTTACTCTTTGGATCATGCGTATTGTTGGAGATCTCATTCCTTCTACTAGGCACCATTTCTAAATAATGGAATACACTAGGTTAGTTTATTAATCACAATACATAATCCCAAAAATGTAAAACACTTAATATAAATTGATCAGTTTATGGATATAATCCATAATCATAAAAAAATTTCTTTGGGGAAGTATATACTCATAAACCCTTCATAATAGTTTGTCAAGAAAATGAGAATTATCCTAAACGTATCCCCCAGGAGTTTCGTAACCATGAGTGTAACAAGGCCCGTTGTCGTGCACCAGTTCCCGTTCAAGTATAGCTCAAAGCGGTGTTTTTGGGTTTTACCCCTAGGTATATCTGTGCCAGAGCCACCTCTACCTGCTCATATCCAAACAAGGATGTATTTCTTGGAAAACTCACACAATCTCTACAATACCAAAATTCTAGGAAGTTCTTCTATACCAATCCTTAATGTCTATTTTAGGGTAATGTGCTCTAATCAGAGTTTATCTAAATCTAGTTTCCAAGGTTTGTAGTAAACTTTCTCTGATACCAACTGTAACGCCCCGACCCCAGTTACCTAGAGTCGGTTCATTATTTTAATACATTGGCATGATTACAAGGAATCAAGTCCCAGAAGACCGATCAGTTTAGCAATCGTGGAAAATAGATTACATACATGAACGTTACATTACACTTTATAACCTACAACACAACATAAATAATCCTTTATTAATTCCATTAATCCCTTTAGCTTAACCCTGCATATCAATCATAATACACTTCTTGGAATCCTGGGAAAATAAAATATAAGAAAGGGGTGAGCTCAGATTCCCAGTAAGTGTAAATAATTTAGCAGAAGCAGTAAACTTTTAAGGCAAGATGTGTGATAAAAACAACAACATTTTTAAACATAAACTCGAACATAATTCGGAAAAAAATAAATCAAACATTACCATATAAACATGCACATGGATATTCTACTAGTCGAATAATTGCATGTAATAACTAATTTCATAATGAGGGAATTCCTAACGTCGGACATCATTACCACATAGTAAGGCCTCGTTCCAAGACTACAAATAAATTTTTTGTCAAGACCTTGTGCCAAGACACTAGTTTGTCTCATGAGACCTACTGATGCATCAAGGAGCTATAGAGGGATCCACTCGTCACTTACTAATTCCACTGCATTCCTCATATGAATATGTTGAAACATAACATAAACATTCTTAATAAAACTAGCATACGAAATGTCAATACATTAACCATAAACCATGAATGGTATAAAAATAGAACATTCACAGTCAAACATATCATAGCTCATTCAATACAATATTGAAGATTTTATTTATAATAAATCAACCTCAATCAAGAATAATATCCAAAAAGGATGTTGACATAGTTGAAAATAATCATTAAAAAACCTTTGAGAAAATATCATTTTTTGTGAAATCATTTAAATGTAACACATTTATAAAGTAAGTCATTTAAAAGAGATTTTTGAATCAAAGTGTCCCATACAACTTTGAAACTATTGAAAATAATTATTATTTCAAAACATTCATGTCCATATAGATAAATACTTAAAACCATTTTTAAAACATGGACATTAATTAAAAATATTTAGAAATATAACTATTTAAAACATTTAAAATTCTGATCTTGATAAAGAGTACCTTTCAAAAATCCTTAAAATATTCA
This sequence comes from Viscum album, assembly GCA_963277665.1. Taxonomy (NCBI): domain Eukaryota; kingdom Viridiplantae; phylum Streptophyta; class Magnoliopsida; order Santalales; family Viscaceae; genus Viscum; species Viscum album. The sequence goes on along the minus strand of OY728131.1, from coordinate 489,609,178 downwards.
TTTTGAAATTATTTTTATGAAAAATGGACATAGAGGATAAAAATGTCACATCAAATACTTACACATAAACAATCTCGGATAATAATGAGATTGAGTAATTAACCCTGACCTTTTACTTTCCATTGGTCGAGGGTACGTTTAACCTCCTGTATAATGACCATAGTATGTTATTAAATTATACCAGAACCATATTTGTCACGAAACGAATCTGATAGCCGCCAAAACCGGCACCAAACCCAGCCCATGAAAAGACCCGAAGGGAGTTCCCTATCCCCACGGGATAGCACAAGTGACCGGGTATCATTTATCTTGGTTTGGGAACGATTTACCTGAATATGTATACATAAAACACCAAAAATATTTGATAAAATGAATCTGAAAAATCCATACCAATAAGGTTTATACAAAAATACAGAACTGAATACATAAGATAAAATGAAATACAAAAGTTCCAAAGACACAATGAAACATAAAAAAAACATCCCCATGGACTCCACATGACACAGAGTCATCACCCCCAATCCGTCTCCACAACTCCGCCCCAAGGATGGGGACTAACACCCTGAACCGCCATCACCATTAGCCTTTCCTTTACCTGAGTCAAACATAACCAAGTATACTTACACCCAATGGGTGTAAGCAGGGTGTGATCCTAATACCAATAGGATACAACCCAGTGATTCCAAATAGCATGCAATACAATGTGAGAAAGTAAGCAGTTTTAATATGCAAAGAAAAGCAGTGATAAAATCCAAGAAATGCAACTTTCAATTGAAAAATTTTTTCAAGCTAAAGTTTTCAGAATGTTCACACATTTAAATAGACATGTTAGATACTATAAATTACTTCCAAAAACACCCCAATACATGGGAAAATACCACAAACACAATGAGAAACAAAATCGGGAACACCCCTAGGCACTAGATAGTCTCGGGCCCCATGTACCTCATACCTCGATGTAAAGTAACCATAGTAAAATCCATTATCATGCACGATACACTAGTAGGGAACATACCCATAACCTAGTGGTTACAAATCATCATCCACATAGTTTATTTAGAGTTTTAATTATCCAAATTCTAGGTGAAATAGGGACAAAACCCATCCGGTCCACTAGCCATACTACTACACATCCGCCCCACCTAGGTACCCAGACTTCCCACTTTGTGCTCAAACAATTTCAGAATGATACATATATCCATTTTCATATAAAACACCACTAATGGTCACATAAAATCAGTACAGTATCTACATAAATTTTATACCATTTAAAACACACAAAAAAACACTTTGAGTTTCAATAAAACAACTTCTCCAAATCTTTCTTTGTTTTGTACCCAAAACTCTTTGAAAACCACACTTGAACACCATATTCATACTCATATTTATCAAAAAAGAATCCAACACACCCTAATTTTTTTTTAAACTCATTTCATGATTTATAAAACAATCACAATAAGCATCGCATAGAATACCCATGTAAAACACCCAATTCAACACCAAATTGGTACTCAAAAACCATTTTCTTAACAAACGTCACCCAAAACCAATTTCACAGCAACAACCAAAGAATAATAAAATTTAAAACATGATTTTAAGTCTTAATACATTTCAATAAAATAAACTTAGTAATTATAGGGAATCCCCAAATGAACCAATAAAATATTTCTATGAAAAACCCCCAATTTCACCAAAAAATGGCACTTAAAATTCATTTGCTTTATAAATTCCTTTAAAAGATATTTTTTAATAAACATTCAAATGAAATAAACATGAAAATACCATAAAAACAGTATCTATGTCACAATTATTTCATACAAAGTGGAATCACCTACCAAAGTAATGAAAACTCGTGAATCAACGTGTGAAAATCAAGTCACACCACCACTGCACCAAGAGGGACTTAGAACAAACCTAAAACCACAAAATTGGACCACTAAAACCCAAGTTTAAACCCTAGGCTCAAAACCCTACCTTATGTTCATTTGGTACTTCAAGGAAAAGGGAAGAAACCCCAAGCAAATAGAATGAAACCCTAAGCAATTTGAAAGAGGATTGGAAGAGACTCACTTACTTGACGGATATTGAATAATCGCCTTTAATAATCAATTATATGAAATTTAAAACAGTAAAAACTCAAAGGTAGGTTTGAATAAGGACAAGGAGGTAATTTAGGAACTGGAATGAAGGAAAAAGAGTAAGAATTGAGATAGTTATGATGGAAAAAACTTACCTCCTCAAATCTGCCCGATTTTAGAAACCCTAATAATTTCATCACTCAATCGTGATTAGTAAGATATCAAAAGAGTGGGGAGATAGGTTGGGTGCACTTCGGGGTATAATATTCAGGTGTGAGGCTTGGAATCACCGAAAAATCCATAAAAGTGAATAAGTTATTAATTAATCAAATTTGATTTTTAAAACTGGAATTGGCCTTTCGGGGAGGCCCAATACCTTAAATAAAAACCTATATACACCTTAGTTATGGATTTATAAAGTCCCCAAACTACAATGGTGATGTTAATATGTCATGTTAGACCATTTAGGAATTATAATGGGTGAAAAATATTAAAAAATGAAAAAGTTATAAGAGAAACAAAATTTATTTTTAAATCTGGAATTAAGCTCACGATTTGGCCCAATTCACGAAAACTCACTCATTCCACCATAAAAGATTGAGAAACCCAAAAAACAAAGAATAAATGGAAATTAAATTAAATTGAACTTTAAAATAATTCATTTATGTGACAATTCTCTCCCCCATGAAAACTTTCCATCTCCATAAAGCTACAACAAGGCCAGATACCAAAACCAAACCCAACCAATAAACCAAGATGTACTTCTTTTCCAAGCTTTGCCCCCAAGGGCCAAAATACCTCCAGTGATCAATTAAGGAATGATTAATCTCACAAACCAATATTACACCACTTTCCTGAAATGATCAACCACATTCATACTTTATCCCAAAATGAAACTCCTTGAACACTATCTGAACAAGACTCAAGAAATTCACCCAAACGAACAACAACTTCGAACAAGGTTACACTTACCTTACATTAACTAAACCATTGAGAGATTTACAATCCCAACATTTAATCAAGGAAGATGTTGGTATCTAGATATTTATGAACCAGACTAACTACCACAAAGCCAATACCATGGATAAATCTGAGCTATTGGTATGGGGGGGCACAAATAGGCACCCCACCATAAGAGGCAACCTATAATATTTTCCGAGACAGAATCACGACAATAACAGGGGGAGGCCTGAATGAACACCCTAGTAAAAAGGGTAGAATTCCATTCACAGTTTACAAAGTATCATACATGATAATCATAGTAGGTCTCCCCACCATAAGAACCAACCATCTTAACCGACCAGCATGGGCCGACATAGAAAGACCCATTTTTTTTAAAGATTTGGGAAGGGCGTAGGGTCAGTCCACATGGTTTGGGAAATTCTTTACTAACTGTGCAAATCATTCTTTTTGCATGGATTCCTTGAATATGGTCACTACTAATCATACAAAAACTATGTCCTCAGCACGTCTATTCAAATTTCTAACCATTCTCTAATGAGTCGATGGAAACCAAAGGGGGAGGGAATGACATTAGGTGATAACATGGGTACAAGGCCCGCAACCTATTTCCACTGAATGTGAACAACAGAAGAAAGATGATGACACTATAGGTTTAAACTCTTACTATCTTTCATACTGAGGATAAGACATTGTACATGGTTTTAAACAACCCTGGGATTTCCCCTGACTACGAGTCAGTTTCTCTCCGAGACCTATGGCTGGAGATCAAAAGATTGAAGCATCTTCGACCTTGCAGTTAGGCTTTGGAAACCCCCCTGAATGAGAATTATTTTTTTGGTTCCACCAAAAACTATACTGAGATCCCCGATAAGATTTCCAAGACATAACACATTTCAAACTCACTTTACCCTAACTCGATATTTCACTAAAACAAGGGCTTAGAAAATGAACACACATCATACCTTGTTTCTTCGAGTGAGAAACTATACAAGTAAATAACACCTATAATAAACTTACTCTAAAATGGAATATTTTGAAGTTTTTCCAAGGGAGACATTCTCCCAACATAAAGAGACTCTCAGAGTATTGCACGAATTTCACCTTTAAAGTCAATCGAGTGCACAAAATCACAAGGCTTCACTGAACATAACCATTGCGACTGATATAAACAATTCATGGAGTGGGACCTTATAAAACATCCTCAAACAGCACACAATTCTAGAAAGTTTCCACAATATCCTCTTGTGACCATATTTCCCACACTCTTAGTTTATTTTGAACTCTTTCTTCGAAGGGACTACGAATGACCGAGAGGACCTCTTAGACACCACCCGGATACTCATCCATGCTAACAACCCTAGACCACTTCCACCTTCGGAAAATCAGAAAACTTAAGAGGATGAGTTCTATTTCAACCTTCCATGATCACTCTACAACTACAAGAGGATACAAAAAACCAGGAAAGGAAAGGGTGTAGACTCAATCTAAAAATCTCAAGAAAAAAGATTCCTTATATTGATCAACTAGAGGGTCTTCGAATGGAGAAACAATCTAGGTTGCACTTCTGTTGTGCACTAACCCTTAATGGGGTGTACCTTATCCAATGATTAAACCCAAGGACCCAACAAAAATGGTACATTGGTCAAGATATACCACAAAACAGATCCAAACAAATGAAAGGAAACACCGTAAAAGCATCCCAAAACATTTCTTAGAAAAGACCACTAAATGGCCCTTCAACACAGCTTACTGACCAAACACAAACCCAAAACACAATACAAACAGGAAGGGTTCTTGGACTCAAAACATCCCACAACATCAAAATTTAAAAAAACACATAATACACCATCCCAAAATAGTCATAAATACACCAAGTTTCTCATTTAAAATCATCTTTTTGAAAATAAACGATTCAGTAGTTAGAGTATCCACCAATGGTACCCCATGGGCCTTACACATGCATGTTTCTATGCCATAATGGGCACCCTCCTCATATCCGTCCCAGAACTCATACGACCATGACATTAACCATACATCATCCCATATAACCCCATGCATGTGGTTGCTCATGGAAATAACAATGGTTAAAATAAAATAAAAATATTTCCACTTTTCAAAACCAAAACAGTCAACCAATACCTCCTTTTTCTCAAAACCTCTAACCACGAAATCAAACCCAAATTAAATCTTACCAATATTTTCAGAAAGGAACAATCATTTAAATGATAAATCACTTTCAATTCATACACATCAATTTCAAAACCTCCCATCCCATTAAAACACCTTTCAATAGTTTAGAAAAATCTATTGGAAACACTTTTTCAAAACCAACATTGACATAGTTCATGCTTTAAAAAGAGGTGCAAACACACTATTTTCCATTACAATACAATTCTGAAAATTTATTTCTCTATTTTAAAAAATCTAACCATTCCCTATTTATTAGATAATCATTTCATAAAAACTTTTCACTTCATAAAACCAAGTCACTTTAAAACCAAAGATCCATGATTTCAAAACTAAAGAATACAAGACAATGAGAGAGGAAACTAGTTTTAGTGGGTGACTTGGACATATGGTTGGCAGCCATATTCCAATCACTTCACCATAACAGAGAGTGTTATAGGTAAATATCCTTGGCTCCACATGGCTTGCCAGACCCTGTGATCTCACCGAGACCAGTAACCTAACTCTCTTTTCATTTCCCCTAATCATCATCAATCTAATAAATCAAAAGGAATCATATAATTCCCGACATCCCTTGGAGACTTGAATCCCATCACGAGGTGTGGTTATAAGTCACATTACTCATAACTATAATGCCAAGTCCCGACAATCCTAACTCCAGACTATCCCGACTATTCCCTAAATAACATGACCCAAAGAGAACGAACCTCCCTCTGATACCATTTTGTCACGAACCGAATCTGGACGACGCCAAAATCGGCACCAAACCCAGCCTGTGACAAGACCCTAAGGGTGTTCCCTATCCCCAGGGGCTGGCACAAGTGCCCGAGTATCATTTATCTTGGTTTGGGAATGATTTACCCGAATATGTATACATAAAACACCAAAACTATTTGATAAAATGAATCTGAAAAATCCACACCAACAAGGTTAATACAAAAATACAGAACTAAATACATAAGATCAAATGAAATACAAAAGGTCCAAATACACAATGAAACAACAAAAAAACAACCCCATAGACTCCACATGACAAGGGGTCATCACCCCCATGTCGTCTCCACAACTCCGCCCCAAGGATGGGGACTAACACCCTGAACCGCCATCACCATTAGCTTTTCCTTTACCTGAGTCAAACATAACCAAGTCTACTTAAACCCAAGGGGTGTAAGTAGGGTGTGAGACTAAGACCAATATTATACCACCCAATTATTCCAAAGATCATGAAATAAAATGTGAGAAAGCAAGTAGTTTTAATACGCAAACAAAAGTAGTGATAAAATCCAAGAAATACAACTTTCAATTAAAAACATTTTTCAAGCTAAAGTTTTCAGAATGCTCACACATTTAAATAGAAATGTTAGATACTTTAAAGTACTTCCAAAAACACCCCAATACATGGGAAAATACCACAAACACAATGAGAAACAAAATCGGGAACACCCCTAGGCACTATATAGTCTCGGGCCCCATGTACCTCATACGTCGATGTAACGTAACCATAGTAAAATCCATTCTTATGCACGAGCCACTAGTAGGGAACATACCCATAACCTAGTGGTCCCCAATAATCATCCACATAGTTTATTTAGAGTTTTCTTTATCCAAATTCTAGGTGAAACAGGGACAAAACCCATCCAGTCCACTAGCCGTACTGGTACACATCCACCCCACCTAGGTACCCAGGCTTCCCACTTTGTGCTCAAATTTTTTTATAATGATACATATATCCATTTTAATATAAAACACCACTAATGGTCACATACAATCAGTACAGTAGATACATACATTTTATACCATTTAAAACACACAACAAAACACTGAGTTTCAATAAAACAACTTCTCCAAATCTTTCTTTGTTTTGTACACAAAACTCTTTGAAAACCCCACTTGAACACCATATTCATACTCATATTTATCAAAAACGAATCCAACACACCCTAAAAATTTCTTTAAACTCATTTAATGATCTATAAAACAATCCCAATAAGCATCGCATAGAATACCCATGTAAAATACCCAATTCAACACCAAATTGGTACTCAAAAACCATTTTCTTAACAAACGTCACCCAAAACCAATTTCACAGAAAAAACCAAAGAATACTAAAATTTAAAACATAATTTTCAGTCTTAATACAGTTCAATAAAATAAACTTAGTAATTATAGGGCATCCCCAAATGAACCAATAAAATATTTCTATGAAAAACCCCCAATTTCACCAAAAAATGGCACTTAAAATTCATTTGCTTTATAAATGACTTTAAAATCTATTTTTTTAGAAACATTCAAATGAAATAAAAATGAAAATTACAAAAACAGTAGCTATGTAACAAGGATTTAATACAAATTGGAATCACCTACCAAAGTAATGAAAACTCGTGAATCAACGTGCATAAATCAAGTCGCACCACCACCGCACCAAGAGGGACTTAGAACAAACCTAAAACCACAAAATTGGACCAAGAAAACTCAATGTTAAACCCTAGGTTCAAAACCCTACCTTATGGTCATTTTTTACTTCAAGGAAAAGGGAATAAACCCCAAGAAAATAGAATGAAACCCTAAACAATTAGAAAGAGGAATGGAAGAGACTCACTTACTTGGGGGATCTTGAATAATCGCCTCTAATACACCAATATCTGAAATTTAAAACAGTAAAAACTCCAAGGAAGGTTTTAATAAGGATGAGGAGGTCATTTAGGAACTATAATGGAGGGAAAATAGTAATAATTGAGAGATTTATGATGGAAAGAACTTACCTCCTCAAATCTGCCCGATTTTAGAAACCCTAATAAGTTCATCACTCAATTGTGATTGATAAGATCTCAAAAGAGGGGGGGAGAGAGGTTGGGCGCGCGTCGAGGTATAATGGGCACTTTTGAGGCTTGGAATCACCAAAAAATCCATAAAATTGAATAAGTTATTAATTAATCAAATTTTATTTTTAAAACTGGAATTGGCCTTTCGGGCAGGCCCAATCCCTTAAATAAAAACCCATATACACCTTGGTTATGGATTTCTAAAGGCTCCAAACTAAAATGGCGGTGCTAATATGTCAGGGGAGACCATTTAGGAATTGGAATGGGTGAAAAAGATTAATAAATGAAAAATTTATAAAATGACAAAAATTTATTTTTAAATCTGGAATTGGGCTCACGGTTTGGCCCAATTCACGAAAATTCACCCATTCCACCATAAAAGCTTAAGAAACCCCAAAAACAAAGAATAAATTGAAATTAAATTAAATTTAACTTTAAAATAAGTCATTTATGTGACAATATTCATATTTATTATATCATACATGATTCATTTATGACTTTATACTACCCATTTAATAATGATTTCCATGTTAAATTGACATTTTGGGTAATAATCGCTTTCTTTGTCGTATGTGTTTTAACTTTTTATTCTTGATCGTATCATTTAGATCATGATTTAAATGATTAAAAAATATAAAAATTGATTTATATATCATATATATTTAGAATATAAATATTTATAATAGATTTATATATGAAATGGAAGGCACCATCTATGGAGACGGTATGCCATATGTATGCATAAACGCTGTTTCCGTTTTCATATCGTATTGAACGGAAGTAAGTGAATAAGATATATATAAGTAAATAAATACATAAATACATAAATAAATATATATATATATAGTAGCATCATTATTTCATATATTACAGACTTTTTAATAATATATATTTTTATAATCATCGTTGAATGGTGGACATGGAAATGAATCTCATTGCGTCATTAAGACGGTAATCTGTACGTACGCACGAGCGATAATATCATTATTTTGATTTTAAATTGTATGTAAATATATGTAATATCATATATAAAGAATAATTAACATTTTATGTTTATTATTTACATCAATTATACATCATTATTATACCCATCCAAATAATAATGTATTGAATAACAACTACACGACGACGTGGAGACGGTAAGCTGTACGTATGCACGTATGGTGAAATGTCATTCAGAGGATGGATAAAATAATGAAAATGGTTGTACCATATTTATAATAACATCAAATTATATAGAAGATAATAGATTTTTTTATTTTATAATGGAAACAACAAAAAAAGAGGAAGTGTAAGAAGAAAAGAACTTGAAAGAGGTGATGAAATATTTATCTCTTCTTTGGGTTCTTCCTTTTGACTTGATCAAAAGGGATCCCTAGGTTGGATTTATGACCAAATAAAGTCCTCTAAGATTAAGGTAGGATAGTTTAGATGGTATTTGGGAGGGTTTGGCCATGAAAAATGGCTTTGAAGGTGTGAATTAGAGAGAAGGGGGAGTGCCCTTTTATAAGAGGGGCGAGGGTCACTTTAGAAAAAGATAGAAATATTATTTTATAATAAAATAATTTTAGGTTTATAATGGATCCAAAATAATTTATTTATAGGATAAGGTGGATATGGGTCGAAATCCACTCAACCAATAGGTTTTAGATAGGTTTGGGTCACTATATTAACCTTATCTTTTAGTTTTAACTCTTAGTTAATTAGTTTGACATTTACCATGTCTCTTTGTATTTTTATATTATATGGTTTATAAACTTACTATAAACTTCCAAGAGAACCTAAAGTGGATAATTAATTACATATATAATAATATTTAGCCCCTTTGGCCGAACATTAGATTTTTAGGAATAGAATATCAATTAATAATATAATATTTGTTTTAAAAACCCTTTTATGTCAATTTTTACACTATTTGGTATTTTTTTTAAATTCATAACATCATTATTAATTCAAAAAAAATTCATTTAATAAACCCTAACATGTCATATTAACCTAGAAAATTATTTGAATTCATTAAAATTCTCAAATTAGAATTATTCAGATATTTATAATATCAATTATTTCAATCTTTCATTAATAAGGTAATTACTGCATCATCATTGTGTCATAAATAAATTAAATTATTTAATATATAAAAATTATAAATAAAATACCATTATGTAGGAAATCTTTTTATATTTCTAATGAATATTTATAATCTAATTTATCTTATGTATAACCCTATATTAAAAATGTTTTAGTTAATAAAATTTGATTTTAACTCTTTTAACTCTTCTTTAAATAAAATAATAATAAATGTCCTAATCTAATCAAAGTGTACCTAAAGGATCATATTTTATTGATAAGGTTTTTTTGGTCGAATTACACTTATCAAATAGATTTAGGACATGCGTTAGGATAATATTAATATCATTTTACCTTTAATTACCCTATTTACTTTTAACTGTGGTAAATAAAAGTCAAAAGTTACTATTCACCAAAAATTATTTTCATCTTATTGAACCAAATTTTACTTAATTATATCAACCATGTCTCTCATATTTTTTAAACTCAATTCACAGAAGTGGTAAAATTAAGTTTTATGCAAATTTGCAAATGCTCCCAAGAGGTGGGTAAAAGACGGTAAAAAGTTCAATAAATTTTTTATATATCTAAACTTATTATAAAATGACTCCAATGAATTACATTGAACTTATATAGGTATTATGTATCTATTTTTACCTAAAATAAATTTAAATAAAATAAATAATTATTTAAATAAAAAGTCAGTTTTAAACAGTAACTCAGTGTTTTTCAGTATTCATCAAAAATTGAAAGTTTTTAGAAAAATACCAAAAATTCACCCTAAGATAATTTTGATATTATGAATTCAAAAATTAAGTCTATTTTACCAAATACAAAAAATATAAGTTGAATTTATTAATTTAAAATTATTTCCCGTTGTCAAAACCAAATGGCGTATTTTTTAAGAAATAATATCTATCAAAAGATTGACATTTGTTTATGTCCAATTTCAAAGTGAAATTACATAAAATGACCAGAATTGTATTAAATGGTAAAAATATAATCTATTTATACTTCCAAAAAAATAAATTTTTTAATTTAACACTATAAATTATTTTAATTAAAATAGTTGTTTTGAGTTAAAATATAGTATTTTTCACTATTCACTCAAATATGAAAGTTATCAAAAAAACACCAAAAATTTATTGAAACTAAATTATTATTTCATTATTCTAAAGATGAATTTTATTTCTTCAAATTAAATTAATAAAAGTTTCAAATATTGGATTTAAAAAGGGTTCACCATTAAAAGGTAGTAAAAGTGCATTTTTTTTGAAAAATACTTCTTTTATCTGAAAAAATGAATTAGTTCTTATATTATGTCTAAGAAACTAATAATATGGAATCTAAAATTATAAGGATTATATAAAGTTCAAAATTTAGTTAATAATATTCATAACCACTTTTGAACGACTAGTTTGGTAAGTCGTGGTGTGCTTGAAATCAGTGTTGTGTGTAGTGAAAGTTATTGAATTACCTTGAATAAATAACGTACTATGAAATCCTGGGGTGTTACAATATTTACCTAATGAATTGGAGGGACCTATAGGTCCCATCCATCACATAATTAAAATCATTCATATGTATTCCATAATATGATAAAACATTCATCATCCGAGAACCCATGAAAAGAAACAAATTTCATAAACATTTCATCATAGTATAACCTATGAAAAAAGGGAATAGGTTTTATTACCATAATTTCCTTATAATCATAAACAGTCTGGAGAAATAATAAGTATGGAAACCTTGGATAATATCCTCATTAAATCTTAAAAAACATCAAAGGTTGTCAACTTATATAGAAAATGATTTTGAAAGATTACTTGGAAAATTCTTGAGGAAAACAACCTTTCCATTTTGAAATCAAATCTTTAAAATATAAAATTTTTAAAATTAATATAGAAAAAAATTTCTTTGAAAATAACCGTGTAAAATTATAAATAAGATTCAAGGCATTGATCAGTGATGATGGTGGGAAATTTAGTTCATGCTGTATAAGTTAAAAACATTCCTTTAATACTTTTATAAAAATTCAAAAGGTACCTCGTTTGGAAAATGATAAGAATATTACTTTTAAAACCATTTTTTTAAAAGTAAAACATGGGTAAAAATATCTTTAAAAATTATAGGATAAAAGTAAAGACTTTTTTTAAATACAATTTTAGAAAACACGTATATGGAAGAAAAATGTTTTTTTGACCGAACAGAGAAATGAAGTCAATTTTCCTTAAAAACACGTTTTTAATATATTTATTACTCAGGAAGAATAAAATTAAATAAAAACATGTATTTTCATGAAATAACTATATTATTTTAAAATTAATGAGTTTATTGAGATATATATCATAATATTTCATCATCAAAAATATAATTATAAATAATCTCGATAAACAATGAGATTGTGACATAAAACCCTTGCCACATTAGGAACTTTTGAATCATAAGACCCATGAAAGAAAAAACCTTAAATAGATATTTATATTCCATAATTTTCATGATAATATTCATAAAATACATTCATATTCAGTATATACACCACACAAAAGAAACAAGTATTGTATATGGAATGTGTCCCACAAAAATAAAAGTGAGACAACATCCCTTACTTTGAGATTGACCTACTTCGAAAGTTATTTGAACTTCTGTATAATAAATTTCAATTTATTATACTTATATACTAGAATAATTTACATTATTATTATGTCATATATATTTATTATATATGTATAGATATTCATTTCTAATGGTATAGATAGAAAAATGAATTACACCATTCATGGAGACGGTATGCTGTACATATGCATGAACAATGTTTCCATTTTTTGAAGGATGGAATGAAATAAATGTAAATAAAAATTAAAATTTAAATAATCATAAATATATCATATAAAAAATATATATTAATCAATTCCATCGTTATTAATGTTAAACTAAAATTTAAATTAAATAAAAATCACATCACATCATGGAGGTGGTAATTCGCACATACACATGATTGACGTTATCATCTTCCAAAGGTTTATAAGGTAAGAATATAGATATGATATTATAATTATAAAAGAATAATTAGTTCATAAATATAATATATAAAATTTAAACTGATAATAATACTCCTCCATAAAATATGGAAATGAAAATGAATTTTATCGCTACGTGGAGACGGTAAGTTGTACGTACGCAAGAGTGACACTTTCACTTCTCATTTGATGATAAAGAGGGTGAATAATGGTGGTTTCATAATCATAATAAAATTTAAGAATATTTATTATACTTAAAATTATTTTTTATGAATAATATAATATATTTATATGAGGTGAAATAATAATTAAAAATAAAGTGATCGTTTAAGGCGATTTCCTCTTCTTTGAAATAACTCCTTTAGATATCCTCTTAAGGATATTATGGTCAGTATTTTTTGAGGAAAATAACCTATATAATGTGTATAAGGAATATTATAAGGTATTTTTACATGGTATGGTCAAGATATAAATCTCAAATTGGTGTGAAGAAGAGAATGGTGGGGAGTACTTTTATAATTTAGGGGAGGGACACTTTTGGAATTTTGAAAAATATTTAATAAATATAAATTAATATTGGTGTCAAAATGGATCCAGATTGATTAGATTATAACATAATATGATTATTAGTATAAATAATCTCATACAATAACATTTTTATATGTTTGTATCACATTTTTACCCTTATCATTTTGTTTTAACCCTTCATTAATCTTTTTTGACAATTATCATAATATTAAAGTTTTCTACCCTTTAAGGGTTAATAATATTAATATAAAATGAAAAATGACCCATAAATAGAGCATGGTTGTTTTTTAAAACCATATAACATTCAATTTTATGAATCTAATATTTTTATTAATTTTAAATGATTTAATAAAATATTATTTATTATAAAATATCATTAATGTTTTTTATCACTATTCATTTAATTTGATTTTAAATACATCAATATAAAGGTAGAATTAAAATATAATGATTTAATACATACCTAATATGTCACATAGATCTAAAAAATTCATGGGAAACATTAACTCATTCAAATTATATCACTTTTAATATTTTTTAAACTAATTTATTTTATTTTTCTCTTAATTAAATAAATATTGTATTAGCACTGTACAAGAATTTAAGGTAATTACATAATTTATAAAAATTATAAAAAAATTTATATCATGGAAATAATTTTATTAATCTCAAAATATATATTTATATTCATTTATAACTTACCTTTTTCCTTATGTGGATATATAAGAGATATTTAAAACTACCAGAGTAACATTTTGTAACTTTCTTTGCTTTAATTATGTCATTTTCATGGGATAATTTCCATTAAATAAATATATTTAGAGACTAAGGTGATTGTTGTATAATTAAATTCATCCAATAAGAATTATAATGAAAAATTATGGCCTTATCACTTAGTTTTGACCTAGATTAACCCGATTTTCCATTTACCGAGGTGATAAATTTTACTACAGTTACTATTCATAATGCCTAAAAATAAAAGGGTCCTATTTAAAAAATTTGGACATCATTATTCCAAATATGTAATAAATTTTATCTAATTAATTAACTACATATTTAATAAAATAATTTTAAAATAAGTACACAAAATGTGATGAAACCGTTTTTTGAAAAAATATAGTTTTTTCTAAAAAATGTATTTTTATGTATAAAAAAGTTTTCATGCAAAAATTAAATAGTAATAAAATTTATTCCAATGAATATAATATAATATTAATAATATAAGATAAATTATTTTACTTTTTAACCATTTAAAATAAAATGGAACTTCGTAAATGCTTGAAACAAAAATACAATTTTCGGTAAAAATCACTATTTTTTACTATTTACTAGAAAATAAATATTTTTTAGAAAAATACCTAAAATTCACCCTAATATAATTTTTCTATTATTATTTAAAAATTGATACTATTTTTATAAAATAAAATTTATAGGATTTCTAGAAATCAATTATACTACTTTATCACAAAAATCAATAAAAATCATTTTTGAAGAAAACATATTTTTGAAACATAAAGTAACATTACTGAAAATTGAGCACTTATTTCCTAAGAATTAATTAATTATTTTTCATTGAATAGTTTATATATATATATATATATCATAATTCAGTTAATAATATTCATACCATTCAATTTAACATCTAGGTTATAATGCCTATATTAAATAATAATATCTTGAGGTTCATTTTGGCTCGGTGTTGCATGTCGTATACACTATCAAACATAGTGTTCTTTTAAAATATCATGATTTTACATTACCCAACACAAGCCAATTTTTTTACTGAAATCTACTATAGAAACACCACATAATATCCTGCACATTAACCACACATCATAGTCATAACAACAAGAAATTTATAAATATATAACAAATAATTATATAATCCGACACTTTTAATTCTCCTTTAATCAATTCATACTTTCATGTAAAATACATTTACCAAAAAACTGGTTCATTACCATATTTATGTTTTTATCACTTTATAATTGGTTAATCTATAATAAAATTAAAAAAACAAAACATAAATCTCAAAAAAAACAATGATTTTTAGTAATAAAAACAATGGGCATAGACCTCATGAGAAATATCATAAAAGTAAGTAAACACATGTGATTCAACACACACCCTTTAATTTACATTATGTCTTGTTTATTATCTTATGTAGGTCAATCTATAATTCTCACCAAAATAAAAAAAGGGCATGTTAATCCCATAATTCACCCAAAATAAGGGAGAGTTATCAAATCCCCTACCTTGATACAAGGCTTCAAGGAGACACTGCAAAAGAATAGTAAATCCAAGGACCAACCACTTCCAAACATGAAGGAGACCACCTCAAGTCCCTACCATGATGAAAAATTAGTATTCCATACTCATATATCAGTCCAAATTAGAGAAACCCCACTACAAAAACCTCTTAAGAGATAGAGAACACAAAAGGGGAGATGGAGAAGGAAAAGGGGATACCTTGAATCAAAGAAGATTGATCTTAATGAACCAAAAACATAAAATCCTCGAGAAAGGTATCCAAGGGGAACTAAAAGGGTCTAGGGTTGGAAAATATTTTTAGAAGGAAAATAAAATTATAACTTTATAAGGTTATTCACCTTATTTATAGAGGAAGCCAAACTAGTCTCCTCCATAGTGTGGTGACCCCCCACCATTCCATGGTTACTTTAATCAACATAAGATCTATATTCCCAAGCGCTTGAAATGAATTAACCTCATAATATCATGAATGTTTTTAAAAACACATTAAAATCTTTAACCATCACCCTAATAAGATCTATGACATGTAGGATGTCATTTTAGTTTCCTAGAAGGCTACAATTACCCTCACTATAATGTAGAGATAATACCTTCATCATTTAACCTCACCACACCAAAGACTAATATTTGGGGAAACCATGCTCACCATTTTCTGTTAGTCATGAAACTAAACATTATATTAACTTTGAACCACCATGTCCATCACTCTGGGAATTCCAAGGCTTCCCATTCCCTTAAGGAAACTTTCTAGAAAAAATCCCTTCACTGTGTGCATTTCACAACTCCTCATTTTACACAAGTGAAATCTCTAGATGAAACTCCAACCACCATAACTAATCTAGGAATTTAAATCCCCATGGTTCACCAAGAACCACTATTACCAACATGATACACCCAAGGCCATGACATGGTGATACCATCCTTGACATTTTCCTTTCCTCCTTACACCACTTGGAATTGTCTCGACTATGTGCCACCACATCCATTGTCCTAAGCATTTCAAGGGTTCCCATTTCTCTAAGTGAAACTTTCCATACAAAAAACCCTTCACTATGGGCATTTCACACCTCCCCATTTTACATAGGTGAAATCTCTTGCCAAAACTCCCCCACCTTGACTACTCTAGGCATCTCACTCCCCATACTGAACCAAGAACCAATATGAATAACATGCTACACTTAAGGCTGCAAAATGGACAACCCAAAATAGATGGACCCCACAAAAAACCTCTAAAATTACCTCCACCATGCTGCTAACTACACCCATAACTCCAAAATAGGGCTCAATACAACCTCTTCCATGCCTATAACCATATAATAGTGATCCTCTAAATGGAAAAAACCAACTCTTACCTCCAAAACACTTCTAAACCCCATATCGACACCTAAAACTCACAAATTAATGGATGGAAAGGTTTAGGACATTACAAGATTGGTATGTGATATAATTTTAATAGGATTCATGTTGTATTTTCATGTTCCCTTTTTTAGTTTCTTAGATTATGATTCAATAATATTGAATCATTTATAGCTTTGATCACTCAACACATTCATTGACATGTTTAATAAATGGAAATTACAATGAGAAGAAATGATATGATGAAATGATATGGAAGGTGATTATTGAACCACTATTCATTAAATTTAGAGTGTCTTGTTGAGTCAATTAATCACTTAATCCTTAGTTCTGAAAATCACAATACACTCATGGATACAGTTGATTTAACTTAAAGTTTCTGTTTTTGATTTGTTTTCCAGTTTTTTATTTTTAGTTAACTAAGTTCCAATAAACATTGTGTTGTGAACTTATTTCATTGAAAATTACTGAATCACATAAAGGTTTGAATCTAGTTATATGTTATAGAGTTGGTTTCAATGGAATCTGTTAGTCTACTTCCAATGCAGTTAAAACCGCCTATAAAGAACTCAGAATTTTAATGTTCGAGTTTGTTACAACATTGTTGATAAATAGAACCATAGGATTTGGGGAGTGGAAGATATAAAAGATACAAAATTAGATCTCAATTGTTTTGAAGTTTTCAATTCTCATTAAATTAATATTTCTTCTGATTGCCTATATTTTATCTATAACTATTTTCACTAAGAGTAACTGTGTGTGAAGTTTATATTGTAAAGAACTTAGTGTCTCTACTGTATTTATTCTTTTAGATCATGTGAGGTTGAATAAGTTATAGTATGTGAAATATATATTTATTCCAATCATTTGGATTGAAGGTTTAACAGGTTTAGAGGATAAAGACCTTATGATAGGGTTGAAATTGATGAATCTCAGGGTGCTTGAGACTGCTTAGTCCAACTGAGTCAATCGAGGGATTTTGTGGTGTTGAAGACATGAAAACTTTCAACAAGTTAAAGTTGAGGAAGTTATTGAATAAACCTAGGTACCTTGTATTAGTTTTATCAATCCTCCTCACACTTTGAATTAAAATTAAAATTTTACTTTTGGTTATACCATCCTTTTATATTCCGCTGTTATTCTATAATTATAGATATTATTTAACTACCAGACCATTTAATTTTTTTTCATTCTTATACTATGATACTTTGATATTATCCAAAAATTACTAAATTATGGTCAAAATATTATCCACTACACTACTTATTCTTTCTCCAATATTGGTTGACGTTTCTTACTTCTGATCAATTTACACACTGAATGGGAACAAATTTTAAAGTCATGTTTTGGACTACAATTCACCCCTTGTATTATTCCATAATATATCATCTAGGGCCAAAAATTAATATCATATAAGTCCTTTATGTTTGATACCATATCAAAATATATTCACTATTTGTTTATAAGAATTCATTTAAGTTTCCTTACACTAATCATATTTTAAAGGAAATGATTTTTTATATATAAGGTATGGCTACTATTGGTAGTTTGGAGAATCTAAATATAAATATACCTCATATATTAGATGGAAATGATTATGAGTATTTGAGATATCTAATTGAAACTTACTTTATCAATAATGGAGTAGATAAATTTATTATAATTACTAAAAGTTGTGAAATTCCTAAGAAATATTTTTTTTGGTTTCACTCTTGATAAACATGTATAGTTTTATCATAATTTATAATTTAGAAATACTATTATATGTTATATTCAATGGAATATATATAGTCATGTTTCTTCTTGTCGGGATGCATTTGGAATTTGTAAAAATCTAGAAGTTACACGTTTCAAAACCTCAAAAGATCATGAAACTAAGAGATCCATTCCTAGGGTGGACTATCAATCATTTGATTTATTTAAAATAGAATTAGTTTCCTAAATTTATTATAGATTTATGAAAATAGTCAATAATCTTCATTCACTTGGTGAGAAGGAATTATTGGATGATCAACTTGTTGAAAAAAGTTATTGATATTTTATACAAGGAGTGGGAATCTAAGAAAACTTCTATTGATGATACAAATTATATTATGAAGATGGAACTAGATGATTTGATCGGGACCCTCATGTAGTATGAGAGTAGAATTAAGAGGGATGAAAATAAATAATAAAAGAAAAATGGAACTGTTTTTTCTTTTGATTATTAATCTTTAACTTCTATATGAACTGTTTTAAAGTCAGGTATATCTATGAGAAATTCTATAAAAGTATCATATAATTGTGGATTAGAACCAAAATATGGTGAAATTACCAATTTCTAAAGGATAATTTTTATAAAAAATATTTTCTAGATAGATTATCAGAATGATTTAAGAGATAGGAAAGATAAATATAAGAAGAAAGATACTTCAGATATTATTTTTTAGGAATTTAAGAAGCTGAATCATATAAGGATAAAATAACTAAGACTAAAAAAGAATAAATATGAGAAATATAAGAAGAAATATGGGAAATAATTCAAATATATAAATGATACTTGGACTGACTTTTAGGATCCATAATCTTCCAATAATAACAGTGATTCAGAAAGTGATGAGTGTGGAGAGATTTTTAGTTTTTATTCTAACATTCCTTGAATAAATATGTGTTTTATGAGAAAAATTCATCTTGATACTCTTGGTGAGATATCTATAGATCATAATTTTTCATATCTATTGGATGATAAATCTTATTCAGATGATGAGGATAGAGTTCCAAAAACTTATGATGAATTGAATATTTATATTTATGTATGTGAGGAATCATATAAAAAGATTTATAAAAGATTTAAAAAACTCTAGGTGAAAATAATTGAGAAAAAATACAACCTTACTATGATATAAGAGAGTTTAGTTATGATGAATAATGATAATACTGAAATCACTATATAAAAATGTATGTTTCAAAGGTTAAATTTTGGGAAGAAAAGGAAAATGAAACTTTTTCTAAAGATAAGAACAAGGATAGTAATTCAATGTTTATTAATCCATTAGAAGATAATAATGAGGTTGTGAAGCTAAAGTCAGTTGTAAAAAGTTTGAAGAAGTTTCTGACTAATGGAATTATGGGTAGAGAATATTTTGAGAAGTTTTAAAAAAAACATATACCTAAGAAGACAAATTTTGGACAAGGTAGTAATTCTAACAAAAAATTAGGTTTTCAGAATAATTACTTTGTTCCTAGTAGTGCACCATTCTGTCTAAAGTTTCAAAGAGAAGGATTCTGGAAGAGTAAACTTTATTTTAATATAATTTAGTATCTTAATTAACATAATAAATTCGTTTAAAAAAGCTTACAACCCTTAAAAATAAGAGGAATGTTCATATGTGTATACCTAAGGTATTTTTTGATAAAATGGATGGACCCAAGAGGGTTTTTTTACAAGGAAATAATTTATGATGTTTTTAAGTTTCTGCATATTTGAAGCTTAATTTATATCACCAATAATTAGTAAAATTTATTTAAGTTTATAAGAATCTATGACTTTGTTTAAAGTTTTTCTTTATATATTAAACACAATTTTTGGGAGAAGTTCTCATTTTGTTTCGCTAAAATTTCTATATATCATATTTATTTTATTTTCAGTTACATTTAATGGATGATAATAAATTGTTTTAATGGTTTTTCTAGAATCTTATTCAAAATAATAATATAAAGTCATTATTATGATTCATAACTTCTAATGAGTTTATTTATATTTTATTCTTATCATTTTTAGTTTATTTTAAACCAATTTTTTACTTTACAAACACTATTTTATTTATTTTTCATTAACTAGATAAATTTCCTTTTTTAAATAATTTTTGATATTTTTTATAGATCATCAAAAGATAATAATATTTATTTTAAATTATTTTAAATAAAATCCTTTTGAGGAATTTTTAGACTTAATCATTTTTTTGTGTGATTGTTTATGGTCTATTGGATGAGTCAGTTGGTATTGAAATCAATAGTTTTTGGGATTCTATATAAATACCCTTATGGTATTTCTATTAGTTGTATGTATTCATTTCAAAGTGATGTCAAATTTTAGGTGTTAATCTCCATTTCCTATTGGCATTCTCTGTCACTATCCAGTGAAATTTCTTTAAGGGAAATCTTTAAGTAAATATTGGTTAATTGTGCTTGGTATGATCAACATGAGTCTCTTTGGAAATAATCTTTCTAATTCCAAGGTTAGTAGAATCTAGTGTTACCTAGTGAATCACTTGATATTTATTATCCTCACTTTATTCATGTGTTATATGGACTAAATGTTTTTATTGAGTTATGTGGAATCAATAATTTAAAATTTAAAATTTTTGGCTTTGAATTATTTATGTATATGAAAGAGTAAGTGAATTTTATGGAGCCACCTCTAGAAGGAGAATCTAAGTTCATATCTCATAAACTTTCAGAGATTTTAGGATCTTTTATTAAGACTAATATGTAATATATTATTTTCTTTATTAAAGAAAAATTTCATAATATGGATTAATTTTACTCTGAAGGAAGAATAATTTAAAGCGGGTTTAAGTATGTATTTATCCAAGAAAATTTGATAAGGAAAAAATTAATATTCAATATTTTTATATCATAGATTTTATTTTCAATATAAGAAAATTTAATTTGGTGAAGTTTATTTGGGACTGTGTTAAAACCACATGTTCTAGTATAGTAAATTTAAAGATTTTACCCTATACAAGAACTTAAAATAAAATTATTATTATGATTTTTCTAAAATAAGGCGTGATTGACCTTGGGGTAAATGTACGAGTAAATAAAAATAATTTATATTCAAAGACTATATCTTGGATTAAGCAAGTGTATGTTTTGTAAATGAATAAAATTGTTGATAAAGGAATGGAAATTTCCCCTCTAGTGAAAGATGTCAAAGAGAAAAAGAAAGCTACAAAGAAGAAGAGAAAATAATTGGAAGATAGGGTTTCAAATATTACTTCGCATCAAATAAGGAGGTTAATAGATGAAGTGTTTCAAAATATGTATGAAAAACATAGAGATTATCTTCAATAAATGTGTGTGGAATCAAGGAAATCAGTTGAGGAAATGAAATCAGGTTCAAAACGATTTTTTTGAATTTCTAAGGATAATTTAAGATCTATGAGAATAGAATGTGGTGAATATGAAGGAGTTCAGAAGAAAAGAAATATTTCCCTAAAGATAAAGGTATCGTAAGTTTCTCTTCCATCACTCACTATTAGGGATCCTACCTCTACCTAGTTACTTTTGAAGAAAATATTATACTTTTTTGGAAGTTTTCATCAAAAAGGTAAAATAGAAAGAATCGAATGTTGTTCTACTAACAGTAGGGAAAATTCTTCCCCCACAAGCCAAATAAGTTTTATCCCTCATAAAGGTTAATGTGATGACTGAAGCACATCATAAACCCTCTCCATATCATGAAGCATCTATCTCTTCTTTTTTGAAGAGTAATTATATAGATATTATTCTAATAATTCAAAGTTTATTGATTCATAGGAAGATGAAACCACCATTTTAGAGAAAGTTGAAAAATCACTAGAATTTAGAAATATGTCTGTTGAAATATTAATGGAATCGGTAGTTACTAGTTAGGATGGATCTGTATATTGAATATTTGAGGAAGTTCAAAATTTCAAGCCGATCGATGTTGTGAATTTTTCTCATATGGAGTATGTTAATCAAACAAAATATGTAGAGAAGTTTGAAGGATGATTCTGAATGAAAACTTATCTGAAAATTAGTACAAGAAGTGAAAGGATTGAAAGATAATAGGGGGTTATCATTGATCAGTTTCAAATGTCATGGATAATTATTTCTATACTTTTGTAGCTTGATTTAAAGATGAATTAAATTAAGGACACTATCATAGAAATTAAAAATTCTCTGACTTTACATTAGTTACTTGATTAGAAACCAATTTTAAATTCCGATCAAGTTATTTTGAAGGAAATTTTTGAAAGTCAATTTCAAAATTTTGATATAATTTTTATATTTGATAAATGTAAATATTTATACATCAAGCCTCTTATGGATTATAATTTCAATGACATTAAATACTTGGATATTGTAAATCATTCCCCTAGCCATATTATTTAGAAAAACAAATCAGTAGTAGAACTTAAGTGAATCTGAATGAATGATTGAAGATCAAGGAATGAAAATATATTTTTAGAGTAATAATTTAGAAAATAATACCTTAAAAGGATAATCCTCAAAAAGTTTAATGTAACATATTGAAAGAAGACAACAAAGTCGAGAGGAAATGATGTCAAAAACTCCCTAGGATGATTAGATTTAAAAAACCAATTTTTTTCTAATATATTAGGATTCTCATAATACATATTATAAACTATTATTTTGGTTTTATCATTGTTATCATGATATATTTTGAATATTTTAATCTTGGATACTTTTAATTTATTTTAACTCATATTGGTTATATTTTTTTTCATCTCTTGTATTCTTATAATAATTTATGTTATATTAAATGTTTTAATTTCTATAAATAATATGATATAATGATTCTTACTTCAAAAGTAGGAAATAATTTCATTTAATTATTTTATATAGGTGGATCATCATAATGTATAAAATATTTATCTCTCCTAGGGGAAATGTTTTGAAATTCAAAGGGGTTAGTTTCTTACATGAATGTTTTTCATTATGATTTTTTTCTTGAATATTTTTTCTTTTACTTGGTTTAATTTTTTTAAATCACAAAGGGAGAGAAATTTTAGAAAAATAATTATATTTAATAATTTTTTTAATCTTTTTTATTGGATTGTTTCTTTATGTTTTTAAAAACGGGAGAAGTTTTTTTGAGGGAGAATTTTGAAAATTTGGTAGAAGTTTAAAAGATTATGGACATTATGAGAACCATCAGAAGTTACATGGATTTTAATTTTGAATTCTATAAAAATAAATATTTTTTAATTAATGTTTGTGATTTTAAAAAAGGTGGATATTAATGAGTCAAAAATTAACTTTATTATTGGTTTTGAAAACAAAAATACACAAAGTTGATTTAACATGAAGTTTTGGTTTTGGTTTTCTTGTTTTTTCCATTTTTAATTTCATGTCAACTAAATTTCAATAGACTTTATGCTGTGGAATTATATCACTAAAAGAAACTAAAGTCTTGTTAAGTAATGTATTAAGTCATAAGTTATAGAGTTGATTTCCACCAAACATATGAATATAATTCTAATTCAGTTAAAAAAGCCTCCAAATAACTCAAGATTTGAACTTGAGAGTTTTTAAAAAAAAATATTTAAACAGAATTTGAGAATTCATGGAGTATAAGATACAAAAGACAAAAAATACACCTCATTAATTTTTAATCTTTTAATTATCATTTATTTAGGAGTAATTTTGATTATCTATATTTTGTTTTTGATTATTTTATCTAAGAGATACCATGTGTGTGATTTCTATCATAAACCTCTTAGTGTTTCTTGTGTATTTATTATTTCCATTAATGTGAGATTTATGAGGTTCTCATCTATAGAATATATTCTTATTACAATCATTTGGATTGAGTGATATTTAGGTTCAGAGGATAGATCCCTTCCAATTTTTTTATAATTGACATAGCTTAGGGTTCTTGAGATTTCATAGTCTAATCAGATTAATTGAGGGACGTTTTAGTGTGTAGGACTAAACACCTTATGAAAAGTTAAATTTGAGGAATTAATTGTATGAAATTTGATACTTTGAATCAGGTTTATCAATCATCCTTACAATTTGGATTTAAAGTTTAGTTTTACTTTTGGTTATAATATCATTTTACATTCTACTATTATTTTGTGCTTATCAAAAATTGTTTAATTACCGACCCATTTAATTTTTTGATGCTTATACTTTTTTACTTTGATATTGAATAGAACTTACTAAATTATAACCAACCTATTATCCAATGCACTACTTATTCTTACTTTGATATTAATCAAAGTTCTTAACCTTTGATCAGTTTACACCTTGAGTGGGAATGAAAACATGAATCATGTTTTGGACTAAAATTCACCCCCTCCTATAGTATTTTACACTATATTATACAATTATAACATTTCTATAAAAGGGGATGCGATCCTTCCTATTGATATACCCTCATTTCATGTAATAATATGAATATATCTCCATTATAATTCTTTATTTATCTTCAATGAAGGCACTAACACCCCTTTAAAGAACATAGAGTCCTCATGATATGATATTGAATCTTTTGGATGGTGTAATAACTATAAAGGTAGGGGGTATTAGGAAACTGTGAAGGTGATATAAATCAAACATACATCATAATATATAAGATTAAGGCATTCATATTTCAGGTATTCCTAGTTAGTTATGTTTTTTGGTTCTTCAGCTTTTTTAGGTTGAACTTTTTAAGATAGATCAAGTATAAAATGGGTTCCACCTGTATCCAAAGATCATTATATAATATCCCTAAAACCATTAATAATATAAAATACTTGTTATTCAAAGGATCAACGTGTTAATCTTATGATTTTTAATGAACTTGTTTATTGTATAGTATTTTCAGTTGTTTTGTAAAAGATGATGTAAATAAATCCTTCTATTTTGGTTAGCTGTAGCATATGATTGATCTATATACTGAGGTAAAATATAACAAAAACACATAGATTTTAACTAAACCATATGATAAAATATGAGATAACATAAAACAAACTATATTCTTTAGTTTTCTTAAAAAAATAGTATCATATCATAATTACGATATCAACTATATCGTATAATACTATAGGAACTTTATGATATCACCATTCATAATCATTGATTACAATTATAGTGTATAATTGGATTCATGTCATAGAATGTGATTGATACGTGTGTTGTTTTATTTATATATCAATCTTAATTTAGGAATGATAATTTTTATTATCATTCGTAAAAAATGAAATAGTTTGAAAATGTTAATAAAATTAGTATTTTTTTTATATATTCTTATGGTTAATAAAATTATCATAAATTATAAGTGTTTGATCATGTAATAAGATATTTATCATACCAAAATTAAATAATAAAAGTTTATATTTGTATCTCATGTTTTTAAAAAATAGAGTTTATTTATTTATTAATTTGTTAGAATATTCATGTTTATAAAATTTTTATGAAATATGAATATAGTGTATGCTTTATCATGTATTCATTACATCCTAGGTGAAATAATATAAAATTTATCCTTAATCTTACTTGGTATAATTTTATTATTAAAGTTATAATATTGAATTTAGTTATTGGGCATAGTTAGTACATATTTGGTTCTAGAGTTATTATTAATTAGATTATCTCTTATGTTAAGTCTCCTCAAGGAGAGGGGCTTGGGGCCAGACTTCCCACTAGCTTGGAGGATTATGCCTTGTTCTAGAAATGTGGGGTTAACTATCTTTCTATCTAGGATAAAATATGTGGAGTTTTTTAATATCATATAATTTTAAACCTTTACATTAAAATTTCATATACCTTATTAATTAGATACAATTAAATATGTATGGATATGTTTTGATTTTATTTATGGGTGAGTAAAACAAATTTGTGGGTTATTTAAAGAGTTACACATTAGTGTGGGGTGAACATATTAATTTTGTGGATGAAATAGGGACTCAAAAACTAAATCATTTGAATCATGCATAAAAAAAGGAATAAAAATGAGATAATTTATATTGAATGAGATTAAAAAATTATGAATTTATGATGGATTTTATGTATATTAAATTGGAGATACTTTTAAATGGAAGAAACTTCTAATATTGAGTATGAGATTCCTTCAAAATAAAAACTTTTTAAGAACTTGATCATTTTGTATGGTTGACCCTAATCATTAGGTTTCCACTGATTATTTTTTTCACGTAATGAAAGTTATAAGGTGACCCAAATCATTTGGTTCCTTTTTATTAGATTTTTATTTGGGTTACACTTAACTAGGAAACCCTAACTATTAGGATACCATAGGAATAGAGTTGAGTGAATCCATATGATGGATTAGGATAAAGAGTTATCTAATCAATATCTAATAATCATATATAATATGATTAACAATAATTGTCTATTAGATATAATCATGACTTATTTGCATGATACCCAATGTAATTCATGATGTTATATGGGTCTTGGATCACTAAATGGACATGATTAATGGGGTTATCATTTTAGTGGGAGTATTTTCATTAAAAAGTCCATGATAAAAATATATAAAACATGATACTCACCCATATATATGTATTTTTTGTAGATTATGGATTATTTCATGATAATCATTTTGAGATTCCATATAGGTATGAACTATAAAACAATTATAGATTGGTATCTAAGGTTGATAAGTATTCTCAAAGAAAATCATACTGAGAATCTAAATATGAATGCTACAGAGGTCAAATTCACCAACTCTGATTCATGGGTATTGGATATGGGGTGCACATCACACATTTTTACTGATAAGAAAAGACTTAGAGATAATAGGGAATTGAAAAAGGGTAAAGTAGAGCTTCATATTTGTAATGGATCAAGATTTGTTTGGATTAGATGTCAAAATTTTTGATTTAACTTTAACAAGTGTAATAGTTATAGAATTAGAGAACTTTTATTATTTTCATGACCTAAACAAATATTACCCCTCCTAGGATGACATTAAGCACAGGGTAATACCCTAAGTCAACATCTAATAGGATACAAGATCAAAAAAATTTCCAAGTAGGTATAAAAATGAAATGGGAGGCCTTAGACTAATTTACCTATATACACACACATGCCCAACTCCATGAAAAAATGCAAAGATAAATAAAACATTGAAACATCTAGAGGATAATCAATGAATGTAAAAAACTCTAGGAATTACATCAAAGTGAAACATGGTAATATAAAAGATCTAAGGCGGAAAATAAACGCCCAACCAATAAATAGGTACCAAACTAAACAAAGACTAATAAATGAAGGACTGAAGAGTGTTAGACTCACAATATCTGAGTCTAACCACTGAACACGATGAACACATCAAAGTGCGGCTATGATCCACTAATACTAGGTCTACCAAAGTCACCGCTGATCAGCCTTTCATCTGTATAATACATGACACATGAAATAAAATCCCATTAAGGGGTGAGTATAAACATACTCAGTATGTTACCCTGAAATCCAAGTTGAAATATTAATATAAAATAGTTAGCTCAACCCATAGACAAAGAGGAAAAAGAAACCCAATCAACAAATATGCTCATAATGAAACCCTAATCTAAAAAGGATAGAAGTATAAATCTCTATGGGCATCTAAGGATGATGATGAGTCTACCTTCAACTCAAAAGGTCCTATATTTGATGCTGAGAACCATGATAAACCTCACAAGAATCAGAGTGGAGGGACTACTCCTCACTACTGTGCTCCACTAGCAAAGGAACCTTATCTCAAGTGGAGGAACTGCTCCCCACTAGAGCTCAATTATGGGGGAGTAACACTCCATATATAGAGAACCCACGTCCTCTATAGTGTGGGGGAGTAATGAATCTACCTATATAAAGAGTATGGGGTACAACAACCATGGTGCGATAAGGTAGTTTTGACCCTAAAATCTCTTTAATGATAAAATATGATTACTTCCATCAACTAAGCATCATTGGGAGAAGAATATAACTTGTAACACATTATGTCATATCCCTAATTCCAAAAAATTATACCATCATGTCTTACATGAAAAAATACTTAGGATAGGATACATGTGGTCTCAAATATGAGTTCTGGATAAGGAGACACACAATGTAGGAGGTTCTAAGGGTAGTACATAGTGTGTCCTACTGGGGTATATAGTGTGTATGATGAAGTTGAATCCTTCCCATGTTCAATTTCTATAATCATCATATAAAAACAAAAGTACATTATGTGTCATCCAAGTGACTATGTGTGTGGGACCACCCAAGGTTCAAGTCATGTTCCTTGTTGAAAATGGGTTCTCTGGTCAAGTAGGGGTACACAGGGTGTGCTCTAGTGTATAAGAAATATATGACACTCAACTAGACTGAGCATGTACTATCAGTACATGGATGGACTACAAAGAAAAGGTCACATGATGTGTGGGTAATCCACACATCATTTGATTATTATAGTGTGTCGAGACCCTATCCTCCATGATAATATGAGGAACATGACACGTGTTCCTCTAGAATACAAATCAGGTATTCATGTATTTAATATCTAGAAGGTATAGGCTTTACATGGACACCAAATAAACTATTCTAACCACCCTTTACGCCTTTTGACTCAACCAAATCTACTAAAAATGAAGGAATATATCTCTGATCATTATTGTTTGGCCTCCAGTGGTTGAAAAATGGGACTCTAGTCAATCGAACATGATCTACCATGCCTTCTGAGGCCAAATCAGGTCCCTATAATTAGAGAAAATCATCTTTAATCCATCGTACCATCTCGATCCATCTATAGTACTTCAATTTTTTACTATTTTCAACCATTATGAATCCATAGGTTCAATCACACTCAAACTAGTCTGGTATTGTTGAATCGTTGACCCCATAAGATAATAACGAAGAACACAAATCATGGTGGTAGGAAATAGGTACAAGTAAAAAGTGAGATAAACATTAGATGATGTGATCCCAACCAGAAAATAAAAATTTTAAAAAACCAAGGGGATGGAATATAAGTAAAAAATAAAAATAAAAATATCAATATTGATTTAAACCCAAATAATGTAAATATTGGGATCCAAATTAAACAGATAAACAATAAATGCTTAAAAATTAAATAAAAAGGGAATTAATTAATAAAATAATAATCCCTAACTCAATAATGGATAAATTATAGGTGAAGAACATGTTTTCTAGTGAATAAGATGGGGATATCACTACAATATACATTCACCTCATGAATTCCTAAATCATTTGTCGCCGATCTATGTTCCCAATTTGAAAATACCAAAAAAGATCTCACTTCCTCCTATCAAATCCATCAGGGTTATATGGATAACCTTGGATATTTTTCATAAATATGTATATATACAGAGTGTATTATGTTATTGGTCATTAAGTAAAATAAATAAATAAATTATTTAATTTAACTAATCAACTGCTAACTCCTGACTTCCACAAAACCTTTGACGCTGACCAAACTTATGTAACACCTAGGGTAAACCCCACATTATAAAAAAAGGTCTTAGATATTCCATCTGAGGTCCCAATTATTGGAAAAACCATTTATTCCAAAAATATATTCATGTTTAATTATATATATTAATATTTTTTATATATTAATTATAGGGTCCTCTGACACCCAAATTAGAGTTCCAAATACATGGATATATATATATATATATATATTTATACATTCAAAGGATCAAACTATGAAAACTAAACTTGTTACATTCTCCCTTAATTCAAGAATTTTCTCCATGAAAAGAACAATATAAAAAAAGGTGTGGGTAATGAGCCCACATCTGGATCTCATGCTCCTAAGTGACATCCTGCATACTCTCATACTGCTAAAGCACTCAAACCAGATGAATGGTTCATCCACAATGGATATTATCCTAACGATCCTGGATCACAACTGGGTAATATAAGAAGGTGGATCCATCCTCAATGTTTATATTTCCCTAGTCAATAACGTGAAACATGTCTTAAACATATCTCCCCATACATGGCACATAGAATATGTCATACACTCAGTCTAACAGTTGGGGTAATTCCAAGTGTTAAGAAACCTCACCAACCCTCCATAGGATATGGAATGACCTGATGAACATTGAGGATAACTTTCTTTCTCATTTAAATTTATGCAACCTCGTTATGGCGAGAATTATAGGAAAACATGGTCTCTCTGATTGAACTCCAAAGGTCTATGAAATTGGTCTACATAAGATTTATATTGAATCTATGTTTCCCTAATATGATCATAGATTACATGAACCTTCTGTATCTTTTCTTGTACAAATTATGTCCCAATAAGAGATGTATCATCAATCTCAGTACAGCACAAGGGTGACCTATATGGTCTCCTATATAGTGCCTCAAAAGGTTACATGATCATAGTATAGTGATAACTATTATTATATATAAACTCCATTGATGATAATTGATCCTTCCATCTCCGGATGAAGTCCAACATAGAGGATCTAAACGGATCCTCCAACAATTTAATGGTCTACTTGGTGTGACCATCCATATGGGGGTGAAACACCGTGATCATCCATAATTGGGTCCTGAAATCCTCCTACAGACCTATCTATAATCATGATTTTAACCAAGAATCATATATAGAGATGATCATCATGGGTACCCCATGGAGCCAGATGATCTCATCCACAATCACTCCAAAATCTTAACCAAACTCTTCTCCTAGATTAAAAGAAAGTGTGCCAACTTGGTAAGTCTATCTAAAATCACTCAGATAACAATGTGGGATTTCTCTTTCCATAGAATACCCTTAAAAAACCATCAATATACCACCCCACTTCAATTTTAGGATCTCAAGAGGCTGATTCAAAATTTCTAGAACCTTATGTTCAACCTTTACCTACTGATATGTGAGGAATATAGAAACAAATCTGAAAACATGCTGCCTTATTCCAACCCCCCAAAACTATTGTCAAAGGTCCTTGTACGTATTTTACACAGATGGATGTACAACCAAGGGGGAGGTATGAAACTCACTCAACACCTCCTCATGAAATGTAACTGGAACTACCATCCATCCTTAGAAAAGTATGATGTTCTCATATCCTTTAAAAAATACATCTATCATATCTCATGAGGATATCTAGTTATGTAGAAACTCATAATCAAAATTTACTAATTTATCCTCTCTCGCATGTCGAAGAATTTGTGGTATCACCACCATCGATTGTAGGTAAGTTGTATCCCTATCCTCCACCAAGGTCATCTACAATGAATGAAATTTCTCTAATGCCTCTTATACCAAGTGAGAATGGGATTTACCACTAAGGGAATATGCCACCATGTTTACCATATCTAGGGTGTAGACTATACAAGTTTTAGTCCTATAGGAATTCCAACCAAAGAAACTCTCTCAGGTTGAGATATATAAGGACTCGTCCTTAAAACATTACATAATCTCTAATTAAATGAATAATTCACATTGAGGATCTTTTCAGGTTTGGAGTTTTAGAGATTCAGGCCATAACTATTACATTACATCTCAAAAATTACAAAGTAGACACTTCTACTCAGTTTCCATTTTTTTCATAAAATAAAAACTCTTGAAAAAAAGAGTCATGTCCAGTTCTATGTTTTAGACAGCATGACTTTCCCTTGATCCCATCCTTGACCCTATTCATCTTTACGTCCTGTGAAAAACATTTCAAAACTTGGGATGAGCATAAAAAGCTTAGTAATGATTATAAACAAAGAAAGAAAACATTAGTTCATCAATACATACATAACATAATATCTTTAACATACCTCATGAAATCATAATATTTACATAGTAAACAAAAATCATAAAGGTAACTTGTGGCATCTATAACATACTTACATTGTAGCTTTCACAGCTATGTAGGGAGTTACATTTGGAATACCAATCAAAGTATATTCCCTAAATATATTAGGAGAAACATTACCATTTACCTCCATAATTTTACCCAATGCATTGGAGATCTATCTATGGATCACCCACCCTAGTTTTATCAAAAAACCACCCGTATATGTAAACAATTCCCAAGAACCATAAAATAATCATAACACATAAAACAAATATAAATAAAAGATAAAATTTCCACATTTTAATCACAATATATCATTTAAATACATTGACACAATAAATCCATTATAAAAACCATTTTGAATACCAAAATATGTAAAAGAGTATATGGTATTTATTTTCCTTTTAAAAACATTACGGCTTGTTAAGGAATCCATAGATCAAATAATACTCGCGGCAGTGGAAAAGGTAATTGTCACCGCTTATGTTAAAAAGAAACAATATTTTTTGTCATTTACTAAAATGACTCATAGAAAAATATTCCCTTTGAATGAAATGAAAATTCAAATGTGTTTATATACTATATAAAAGAAATTTGTGTATAAAAGAAAATATGCCTCAATGAAAGGATATTGAGACGAAGTCCCTTACAAAGGTAATTTTGTAAATAAAATAGATTGATTATGTGTATTAATTATAAGCACACATAATGAAAGTATAAATACAAGATAATATATCAAAATTCATTTCTAACATAATCATAGCCTGACATAAACAAGAAGTAGAAGATCAACCCAAAGAAAGGAATTTGGGATAAGAAGTTCCCTTACCTCGTGTCTGACTTGACCCGTTCATTCTTTAATCTCCTAAATAATAAACTAAAGTTAATTTATACTTTATTAAGAATATTTTTCAAGTTTATAATTCCTTTTAAATCAGTTATTACCATTTTATAAACATTATGTAATCATTTAATTTAATAATGGTCGTTTTTTTCGATATTTGGTACTTGAGTAAAAAATGGACTTCTTATAATTACAAGTTGTTCGTGTGGTAAAAAGTTAATTATATACAGAATGATATTTATGATTTATATATCATATATATCATATATATCTAGTATATACATGTATTTATAATAGTACATAACATTTGGAGGTAATAAATTAAATGCACTGTTCTTGGAGACGATAAGCCGTACGTACGCATGAACGCTACTTTCATTTCTATTTAATATTTTGATGGAATGAAAATATAATGCTACATAGGTATATTATAAATATAGTATAATATCATATATAATTTCATTAACTAATTTTTTTATACATTCCACATATAGTATGAATGAGTCATATCACTTTTAGGGGGCGATAGTCCGCACTTCCTCAAATGAAGTTATCACGTTTACCCATTATGGAAACCATAAAGGTATGCTATAAAAAGAAAAATATATAAGCATAAATAAAACATAAACATAATATATATCACATATAAATACAGTTCTATCATAATGGCCACCATGAGAGGCGGTTGGAGATATTTGAACAATCATCGTTTCATGAGGCAGTAGTTCATCGTCCAGAGAAATAGTATGTTCTTTACCCATTAGACGGAGGTGTGTGTAAGTGTAGTTCGAATAATTATAATAAAAAAATCTAGTATATCGAGGATACTGGTGTTGTTATAAAATAAAAGAATAAAAAAGTTTAGGGGGTTGGAGAAGTAAAATAAAACAAAAGAACTAAAGAGAAGACGTTACCTTTAAATCAGGTAACTCCCTTTGGTTTGAACCAAAAGGGTTTCTTGAAGTGCCTTCTGCCTAAGGTAAGACTTCTAGGATGAAGAGAGGGATATTGCGAGATTATTTGGGTATAGTTTGGATGATCCAAGGGTCTTGAGAGGTTTGAGTAATGGGTTATAGGTGAGGTATTTTTATAAGGGGGAGGAGGAGCTCTTTAGGAAAGTGTGAAAATATTATTTTATTATATAATGATTATAGGTTTCTAAATGTCCAAAACTTATTAAAGTATAAGATAAGATGAATCATAGTCGAAATAAAATCATCCAATAATAATTGTAAAAGTTTTGGATATTATTTTAGTCTTTATAATCTTATTTATTTAAATCATTTATTAATGAGGTAAACACTGCATCATTATTGGGTCATAAATAATTTAATTTATATGATGTCTAAAAATTATAAAAAAAATACCAAGATGTAGGAAATATTTTTAGATTTATAATGAATATTTATAGTCAAATATATCAATTATATAACCCCACATTAAATTTTTTTTATCAAATTAATACATGTTTATGATATTTATTTTTACTTTAAATAAAAAATTATTAATATCATTATCTTACCCAAGTGGCTTTAAAAGGCCAAAAGTCACACCCAAGTACTGTCTTGGCCGACCATTAATCATAAAATAAGGTTAGGACAAGTGTGAAGGTAATTTTATATTATTATAATATTGTTCTTACCTTGAATTACCCTATTTACCTTTAACCGCTGTAAATAAAAGTCAAAAGTTACTATTCACCAAAAAATATTTTCATATTGTTGAACCACTATTTACTTACTAATAACAACCATGTATGTATAATTTTTGAAATTCAATTCACAGAAGTTGTAAAATTCCATTTAAATAAAAAATTCAGTTTTTTACTACTACTCAGTGTTTTTACTATTAATCAAAAATTGAAGTTTTTCAGAAAAATACCAAAAATTCAGCCTAAGATATATTTGATATTCCAAATTAAAAAACAATATCTATTTTACCAAATTAAATACATAGAAGTTTCATTAATTAATTTAAAATTAATTCCTATTGTTAAAACAAAAAGCATGTTTTTAAGAAATAATAACTATCAAAAGATTGACAGTTGATTATGTCTAATTTCAAAGTGAAATTGATTCCAATGACCAAAATTGGATTAAATGGTAAAAATATAATATAATTACACTTGAAACTAATAAAAAAGATAATCTAACCATATAAATAAATTATATTAAAAGTAAAATTTGAATTAAAATACAATATTTTTCCCTATTCATTAAAAAATGAATTTTATCTGAAAAATAACAAAAATTTACCCAAAGTAAATTTTGATTTCCCGATTCTAAATAAGAATTTTATTTTGTCAAAAATAATATATAAAATTGATCAAAACTATATTTAAGTAGTATTTTCCATTAAAAGTTGGTAAATCGACCTTTTAAAGAATATTAGAGTATTTATACTTAAAATTAGATTAATTCACATTTTAAGCCTCTAAATTTTATTGGATAAATGTAAAAACATTTAAAAAACATGTATAATCATATTGTAGTTAGTTATGTTCATTCCCTCCATTACAACGGCTAGGCGTTAACTACCATTTAAAATAATAATATTATATTATTATTTTTTTAGTATGACTCAACCTTGAGTGCAATGTAAGATTTCAAAGAAACTCGTTGTTTCATATTGGGTATTACATCGAACATAGAAACCCATTTAAAGTAAAATTAATATTTAATTCACAAATATTAATAATTATGAAAATGTATTATTCTTTATTTACTTGGGATGTTACATCCTTCCTCCCTTTTGGAAATTACATCCTTGCAATTTTTATTCACTAATCAAATAAGTGGGGGTATTTATCCCTGATAGCAGTTTTAGATTCCCACGTTGCCTCTTCAACCATATGGTTTTTCCAAAAAACCATTACCTGATGAATTATCTTATTCTGTAACACTTTCTCTCTTCGGTCAAGAATCTGGACTGGTTGTTCCTCATAAGAGAGATTCTTTTCTAACTGAACTATCTATGGGCTCAAAACATGATATGGATCTAGAATATACTTTCTCAACATTGAAAAATGAAAAACATTGTGTACGTGGGATAAACTTAGAGGTAAATCCACTCTGTATGCAACTGATCCAACTTTCTCCAAGATTTCATAAGGTCCGATGAACCTCAGACTCAACTTTCCCTTCTTACCAAAACACATCACACTTTTTCATGGGGAAACTCCTCAAAAGAAAGATCCTTCCTCCAGTTATCCGGATAACGTTTTTGCCTGCTCTGAGCTGTTCTCATGTGCTTCTGAATCAACTGAACTTTTTCTTCCATATCTTCTACCAATTCTGGTCCCATCAGTTTCCTTTTACCTACTTCATCCAAAAAATCTAGAGTTTGAAAATGCTTTCCATATAATGCCTCAAATGGAGCCATCTGTATACTAGAATGAAAGCTGTTATTATAATAAAATTCAACCAAAGAAAGATGTTGGTCCCAAATTCCCTGGTAATCCATCAAGAAAGAATGTAGCATATCCTCCAAGGTCTGAATTGTTCGTTCTGACTTCCCATCTGATTGTGGATGAAAATATATACTAAAATTTAATTCAGCACCCAATGACTTCTAAATCCCTTTCCAAAAGTTAGAAGTAAACTTGAGATCACGATCAGATATAATAGAGAGGGGAACACTATGTAACATGACTACCTCTTTAACATACAACCGAGAAAGTTGACTAGAGAAAAAGTATCTCGAATAGGAAAGAAATGAGCAGATTTAGTCAACCGATCGATAATAACCCAGATTGAATTATTATCTCGAGATGTCTTTGGTAATACCAGAATGAAGTCCATGGATATATTTTCCCATTTCCACTCTGGCACCCATAAATACTGAATCATCCATTTTGGTAGCTACCGCTCTGCTTTAATCTTCTGACAATACAGACACTTCACAGTAAAATCAGCAATATCTTTTTTCATTCCATCCCACCAGTAATACTCCTGAAGATCTTTGTACATATTAGTACTACCAGGATGAACAGAAAATGGAGAAATATGAGATTCACATAACAACTCATTCTTCAACTGTGAATCACAAGGCACACATAATATCTTCCCAAACCTCAAAACACAATCATTATCAATGTTAAAATCAGACAAATTACCCTTCTGAACCAACTCTACCTTTTTCTACAACTCACTGTCTTCCTTCTGAACTTGCTTAATTTTGTCTATTAAGGATGATATCACTGAAAATTGAAACAAAATAGAGGAATTTTCTGAACCAACAACTTCTATGCCAAATTTCGTCAAATAAAAAACAAAAGGATCTCATTCCAAACATAGCATGGTTAATGAATAATTATTTTTTCAAATCAAAGCATCAACCACTTTATTTTCTTTTCCCAGATGGTAATGGATCAAGAAATCACAATTCTTGTTTAATTACAACCATATCCTCTGTCTCATGTTCAATTCATTCTATGTGAATAAATAATTTAAACTTTTGTGGTCAGTATATATTTCACACTTTACTCCATAAAAATTATGCCTCCAAATTTTTAAAGCAAAAACAATAGCAGTTAATTCCAAATCATGTGTAGGGTAATTTAACTCATGAGGTTTCAACTGAGGTGAAGCATAAGAAATTACCTGGTCATTATTCATAAGGAAAAAACCAATTCCTTTCAACGAAGCATCACTGTAGATAACAAATTCACCATCTCTGGAAGGCAGTGCCAAAACTAGAGCATTTACCAATCTTCTTTTCAATTCCTGAAAACAATCATCACATTCTTTTGTCCAGAGGAACTTAACACCTTTTCAAGTTAATTTAGTCATTGGACTAGATAACCATGAAAAATTCTCAACAAACCAATGGTAATAACCTTCCGAAACAAGAAAACTATGGATCTTGGTTATATTTGTGGGTCTTGGACATTATTCAACAAATTTTTTATTAGCAGGATCAACAATTATGCCATTTTTTGAAACAATATGACCAAGGGAAGAAATTTGTTGTAACCAAAACTCACACTTGCTAAATTTCCCATACAGTTTCTTTTCTTTTAAGGTTTGTAAGACAACCCTTAAATGAATTTGATGCTCCTCTTTACTTTTAGAATAAACCAAAATATCATCAATGAACACAACCAAAAACTTATCCAAGAACTCATGGAAAATTCTATTCATAAGATCCATGAATACAACATGTTCATTGGTTAACCCAAAGGCATAACTACAAATTCATAATGGCCATATCTAGTAAAAAACACAGTCTTCAGAATGTCTACTTCCTTTAGTTTCAACTGATAGTAGCCTGACCGCAAGTCAATATTTGAAAAATACTGATCTCCATGGAGATGATCAAACAAATCATTGATATAAGGAAAATGATACTTGTTATTAACAGTGATGTTATTAAATGCTCTATACACAATGAAAAGTCTCATTGAAACATCTTTCTTTTTAACAAATAAGATAGGAGCACCCCATGGTGATGTGCTAGGTCGAATTAAACCTTTATCTAATAACTCCTACAATTGATTCTTTAACTCTAAAAGTTTAATTTGATCCATTAGATAAGGGGGTTTTGAAATTGTATTAGCATTAGGAAATAAGTCAACAGTAAATTCAACTTCCCGATTAGGTATAATACCAGACAACTCATTAGAAAAAACATCAAGATACTCATTTACCACTGGCACATCATTAATCTGAATAGTTTCTTTGTTTTCAACAATATGTGCAAGGTAACATTCATTTCCATCTTTTACTAGTTTCTCATCTTTCTGATATGTTATCAAAAGTAAGGGTTCATTATTGTACACAAACGGAAAATATTTCTGAAAAGAAACCTATTTAGCTCTAAAATCAATCATAACATGATAAACAGAAAGACAATACATACCCAAAATAACATCAAACTCTACTAGAGGAAAAAAATAAGGTTTGTAGGTATATTATTTCTGCACATAAGGAAATGAAGGTTCTTATAATTTATTTTTGTCTCAACATTTCCCCCGATGTTTTTACCATAAGTTCAGGATTCATATCTTGAGATGGAATTCCAAATTTACTAGAAAACTTCTCAGAAATGAACGAATGTGTAGACCCCGGATCAAACAACACATTGAAATAATCTGAACAAACAAATAGTGTACCTGATACTACTTCATTCAATGGCCCAATATATGCTGAAGTAGTTGAAAAGTATTTCACCACCCCTTTCTGCTTGTAGTCCGAATGCTTTCCCTCAGTTGAGTTCTTCGTTGGACACTCATTTGCGTAATGACCCATTTCATTGCACTTAAAACATTTTACTGACTATAAATCAAATTTTGTCTTACCATTACCCTGATCTTTTTTAGTGCAATTACGAGCCTTATGTCCCATTTTACCACATCGGTAGTACTTACCAGAATTCAAAAGGCATTCCCCGGCATGCTTTTTACCACAATTTTCACAAACTGTAAACTTAAGTTTCTTACCATCAAACTTTTTTGAAGAGTTCTTCCCTTTCGTCTTCCACCTTGACCTCTTATTCTATTGTTTGTCAAAGAACACCAGATCATCAGAAAAATCCATTTACACCTTCTACGCACACCGAAAAAGTTTTTCATAACTTTTCAACTCACAAGAAGCTAAAGTCCTTCGATACTTTGGATTTAATCCTGAGTAAAAACTGTTGATTTTACTATCAAGATATCGTATGAAATTTGGATCATACCTTGCCATTCGAGTGAATTTTGCTTCATAATCAGACATTGAGTCATCCTCCTACCTCAATTCTAGGAATTTTTTTTCCATCCTAGGATAAACCACATTAGAAAATTTTTTCTCAAGAAACATACCTTTAAATTCATCCCAATAAAGAGAATCAATATCCTCACTATTCCTGATATTTTTCACCATCGACCACCACTGATCGGCTTCACCTTCAAAATGGTAAACAAAAAGACTAACCTTTTGATGTTCTGAACACCCCATGACATCAAAAATATTCTCTAGTGCTTTAATCCACCCTTCTACTAGCACGAGGTCAGATGATCCTCTGAATGATGGAGGATGTTGCCTAATGAAATGCTCCACTACTGAAATGTTCCTCTGTGGTTGGTTTGGCAGATCTTGTGCATGGATACCACCACCATTAATATCCTAAGTCAACTGTTCCATCACCGCAAAAAACTATTCAGTTCCGATTCCGACCATATCAGGTTACTGATTTGGAAGGTTGTCTTCCTCCTGATGTTTTCTCATCATAGCTTCCCCGTTTCCTCTGCGAAAAACCATTTTGAGAACAAAAATATCTTAGGAGAAGCAATATGGTAATTTGTAAATGCTATATCATTTCAATATTAACATAAGTAAATTTATGGACATGAATTTAACAATATTATAACTCCTAAAGTTATCTAAACCAACCTTTGATACCAACTATAAGGACTCGAACTTACAACATTACATAATCTTGAATTAAATGAATAATTCACATTGAGTATCTTTTCAAGTTTAGACTTTTAGAGAGTTTGGACATAACTATTAAATTACATCCCAAAAATTACAAAGTGGACACTTCTACTCAGTTTCCATTTTTCTCATAAAATAAAAACTCTTAAAAAAAGATTCATGTCTAGTTCCATGTTTTAGATAATATGACTTTCCCTTGATCCCATCCTTGACCCTATTCATCTTTAAGTCCTATGAAAAAACATTTAAAAACATGGGATGAGAATAAAAATCTTAGTAAGGGTTATAAACAATGAAAGAAAACATTAGTTCATCAATACATACATAACATAATCTCTTTAATATACCTCATGAAATCATAAGATTTACATAGTAAACACAAATCATAAAACTAACTTGTGGAATCCATAACATACTTACATTGTAGCTTTCAAAGCTATGTAGGGAGTTACATTTGGAATACCCATCACAATATATTCCCTAAATATCTTAGGAGAAACATTCACATTTACCTCTGTCACGTTACCTAATGAATTGGAGATCTATTTTAGGCTCACCTGCCCTAGGCTTATCACGAAACCACCCATATATGTAAACAATTCCCAAGAACCATAACATAATCATAACACATAAATCAAATATAAAGGAAAGATAACATTTCCACATTTCAATCACAATATATCATTTAAATATATTGAAACAAAAAATCCATTATCAAAACCATTTTCAATACCAAAATACATAAAAGAGTATATGGTATTTATATTCCTTTTAAAAACATTACAGCTTGTTAAGGAATCCATAGATCAAATAATACTCGCGGCGGAAGAAAATGTCATTGTCACCGCTTACGTTAAAAAGAAAAATTCTTTTTTTATCATTTAGTAAAAATCATTGTAGAAAAATATTCCGTTTGAATGAAATGAAAATTCAAATGTGTTTATATACCATATAAAAAAAGTCGTGTATAAAACAAAATATGCCTCAATGAAAGAAGATTGAGATGAAGTCCTTTACAAAGATAATTTTATAAATAAAATAGATCGATTATGTGTATTAATTATAAGAACACATAATGAAATTATAAATACAAGATAATATATCAAAATACATTTCTCACATAATCATAGCATGACATAAACAAGAAGTATAAGATCAACCCAAAGAAAGGAATTTGGGTTAAGAAGTTCTCTTACCTTGTGTCCAACTTGACCCGTTCGTTCTTTAATATCCTGAATAATAAACTAAAGTTAATTTCTAATTGATTAAGAACCTTTTTCAAGTTTATAATTCCTTCTAAATCACTTATTACCATGTTATAAACATTATGTAATCATTTAAGTTAATAATGGTCATTTTGCCGATATTTGGTACTTGAGTCAAAAAATGGACTTCTTATAATTACAAGTTGTTCATGTGGTAAAAAGTTCATTATATCCAGAATAATAATCATGATTTAGATATCATATATATCATATATATCTAGTATATACATGTATTTATAATAGTATATAACATTTGAAGGTAAGAAATGAAATGCACCGTTCATGGAGATGGTAAGCCGTACGTACGCATGAACGCTACTTCCATTTCTATTTCGTATTTTAATGGAATGAAAACATAATGATACATTGTATATTATAATTACAATATAATATCATATATAATTTCATTAACTACATCCTTTATACATTCCACGTATGGTATGAACGAGTCATATCACTTTGAGGGGGTGGTAGTCCGCACTTCCTCAGATGAAATTACCGCGTTTACCCATTATGGAAACCATAAAGGTATGTTATAAAAAGGAAAATACAGAAGCATAAAGAAAACATAAACATAATATATATCATATATAAATAAAGTTCCATCATAATGACCACCATGAGAGGCAGTTGTAGATATTTGAATAATCATCGTTTCGTGAGGCAGTAGTTCACCGTCCACAAAAAGAGTATATTCTTTACCCATTAGACAGAAGTGTGTGTAAGTTTAGTTAGAATAATTCTCCTAAAAACAACTTAGTATATTTCTCATACTTTCTTTTTTTATAAAATAAATGAATAAAAAGATTTTAGGAGGTTGGAGAAGTAAAATAAAACAAAAGAACTTAAGAGAAGACGTTACCTTTAAATCGGGTAAATCCATTTGGTTTGAACCAAAAGGGTTTCTTGAAGTGCCTTCTGCCTACGGTAAGGCTTCTAGGATGAATATAGGGATATTTATAGCTTATTTGGGCAGAGGTTTGATGAGTAAACGGGATTGAGAGGTGTGAGTAATGGGTTATATTTGAGGGATTTTTATAAGGGGGAGGAGGGGCTCTTTAGGAAAGTGTGAAAATATTATTTTATTATATAATGATTTTCGGTTTCTAAATGTCCAAAACTTATTAAAGTATAAGATAATATGACTCATGGTTGAAATAAAATCATTAAATAAGAATTGGACAGGTTTTGGATATTATTTTAGTCTTTATAATCTTATTTATTTAAATCATTTATTAATGAGGTAAACACTGCATCATTATTATGTCATAAATAATTTAAATAATTTGATGTATAAAAATTATAAAAAAATACCAAGATTTAGGAAATATTTTTTTATTTATAATTAATATTTATAGTTAATATATCAATTATATAACCCCACATTAATTTTTTTTTAGAAAAACAATACATGTTTATGATATTTTTATTTTTTTACTTTAAATAAAAAGTTATTAATATCATTATCTTACCCAAGTGGCTTTCAAAGGCAAAAAGTCTCACCCAATGATTTTCTTGGTCATCCATTACTCATCCAATCAGGTTAGGACAAGTGTTAAGGTAATTTTATATTATTATAATATTGTTCTTACCTTGAATTACCCTATTTACCTTTAACCGCGATAAATAAAAGTAAAAACATTACTATTCACTAAAAAATATTTCATCTTATTGAACCAAATTTTACTTACTAATAAAAACCGTGTATGTCGGATTTTTGAAATTCAACTCATAGAAGTTGTAAAATTTCATTTAAATGAAAAGTTAACTTTTTAACTACTACTCAGTGTT
The DNA here is from genome assembly GCA_963277665.1 of Viscum album. NCBI lineage: Eukaryota > Viridiplantae > Streptophyta > Magnoliopsida > Santalales > Viscaceae > Viscum > Viscum album. Next base: position 489,565,083 of record OY728131.1, on the reverse strand, counting down.
TCACTATTCATAAAAAATTGAAGTTTTTTCAGAAAAATATGAAAAATTCAGCCTAAGATATATTTGATATTACTAATTCAAAAAACGATGTATATTTTACCAAATTCAATACATAGAAGTTTAATTAATTAATTTAAAATTAATTCCCATTTTCAAAACAAAAAACACGTTTTTAAGAAATAATAACTATCAAAAGATTGACAGTTGATTATGTCTAATTTCAAAGTGAAATTGCTTCCAATGACCGAAAATGGATTAAATGGTAAATATATATTCTGATTTCACTTTTAAACCAATTAAAAATTTAATCTAACCATATAAATAAATTATACTAAAAGAAAGATTTGAATTAAAATACAGTATTTTTCACTATTCATTAAAAAATGAATTTTATTAGAAAAATACCAAAAATTTACCCAAAGTGAATTTTGATATCCTGATTCTAAAGAAGAATTTTTTTAAAAAAAAATAATATATAAAATTGACCAAAACTAGAATTAAAGAGGGTTCACCATTAAAAGGTGGTAAATCGACCTTTTAAAGAATATTAGAGTATTTATACATAAAATTAGATTAATTCACATTTTAAGACTCTATGTGTTATTGGATAAATGTAAAAACATTTAAGAAACATGTAAAATCATATTATAGTTAGTTATATTCATTTCCTTCATTACAACGGCTAGGAATTAACTACCATTTAAAATAATAATATAATATTATTTTTATTTTTAGTATGACTCAGCCTTGCGTGCAACATAAGATTTCAAGGAAACCCGTTGTTGCGTATCGGGTACGCCATCGAACATAGAAACCCCTTTAAAGTAAAATTAATATTTAATTTAAAAATATTAATACTTATGAAAATGTAATATTCTTTATTTACTTGGGATGTTACAAGATCTCTCTGAGTGAATATGTACCTAAGACTCCGGTGGTATGAGTAAACATCAAAATCCTCACCTAGAAGATAATGAATCTATTTATTTAATTCAAATAGTGCCACTTCTGACTCCAATTCACGAGTCAAATAATTATTCTCATGGGGTCACAACTGCCTCGACCCATAAGTGATCGTGGAATACGTTTTCATCAAAATTCATAAAATCCTAGTTTTAGAGGCATAAAAAAATACCACATACTCGATGCCCTCCTCCATAAGCCACAACACAAGAACACTGGTAAACCTGTGCCATAGATCTTCGAAGGCTACTCGCCACTACTTAGTCCAGGAAAATGGTCACCCTTTCAACATTAACGAATTCAAAGGGAATGAAATCCTAGAAAAGTCTTCCACAAACCTCTTATAGCACCCCACAAAAACAATAAAAATTCACACCTTTGATATGATATTTCATTGTTCCCAATAAATAACCACATCAATTTTTTTATATCTATAACTAGAGAATGATCAAACATGATATACCCCAAAAATTGTACCTCTCAGATTCAAAGATGATACTTTGAGAGATTATTGTACAACTGGTGCCACCAAAGTAATTCTAGGACCATACTCAAATTATCTATATGCCCCTACTTAGATATAAAGTGTATGAGAATTTAATTGATAAAGACAACAATGAATCAACCCAAGTATGGTTGGAAGATATGGTTCATAAGTTCGATGAACACAATAGGGGTTTTATTCAAACTGAAAGGCATCAATATGAACTTATAATTCCCATAACTAAATTAGATTACCTTCTTTAGAATATAATTCTCATTAACCCTCAACTGATGGTACCCTAACTTGTGATTGTTCTTTGAAAACCAATCCACACTTTTCAACTAGTCATAAAGGTAATTAATCCTCAGCAAGAGATACTTGTTCTTGATCGTCACCAAATTATGGTGAAGATAATCAACATAAATCCTCAATATAACTTACAAATTTTACACAAAAAATATTGGATCCACCCTATAGAGACCCCAACTTAACATACATGGATATGACAACATTTTAGATGAATATTCAGAACATTACAAAAGCACATTCCTGAGGACCGTAATAGTTTAGTGTCTTTGTAAACTTGGAACAAAGTATTCTAACTTGGTGAAAGATATTCAATGTTTCCCATAATGATCTTCCTATTTAGTACTTATACATAAAACCTTTATTTATAACATGGGTAAAGGAAACATTAAAAAGGGGTGAGATCAAATTCTCAGTACGGGTAAAAAAGGGAGATAAACGTGAGAATAAGGGTATGACAGAATGATCATAACATTAGAAGATCATACCCTAAATATCAAAGATCATAAACATGAATCATGAAATAAATATTGGAAATTCATAAGACATGAGTAATAAGTGTATCATGAGAATAATCCATGAAATAATCACATAGTAATAATACATGGATTCTGTGGCATACACATAAGAATTAAAAATCCTATTTCAAGGATACCTACCAAGACCTTAATAACATGTTATTCTTGGGGTAATAAACCATGTACCTACTTTGGGATTGGGATTAACTCCCATGAACCCTCTTGTTTTGGGCTGGGTATTCCCTCCCATGTACCCTCTTGTTTCAGTCTTGGGATGACCTCCCATGTATCCTATTGTTTGGGGATTGGGATTACCTCCTGTTTACCCTATTATTTCAGGCTTGGAATTACCTCATGTGTACCCTCTTGACTTGGTCCTGGGATTACCTCCCATGTACCCTCTTAATTTGGTCTTGGGATTCCCTCCTGTGTACCCTCTTGTTTTGGGCTTGGGATGACCTCCCGTGTAACCTCTTATTTCAATCTTGGGATGACCACCCATGTAACCTATTGTTTCAGGATTGGGATGAACTCCTATGAACCCTCTTGATATCATAAAAAAATTATCATTACACAATGCATTGGAAGGATATATAGGTACCACCAGTTACATAATAAAATCATACATGCATGTGCCACAAGATAACAAAACATTCATCATATCATGAACCATGAAAAGAGATGGGTCTTATAAACATAAAATCATAACCCATAAAATGAAATAGGTTTATTAACATTTCATCACATCATAACCTATAAAAAATAGAAAGGTTTCCTAATCATTTCATTAAAGCATAACCCATGAAAAGAAGCGGGTTCCAAAAATCATATAACCCGTGGAAGAGAAATAGGTGTCGTAAACATAATGCCATCAAAAAATAAACCATTAAAGAAAGAATATGAATGGTATTATTGGATCATGAACCCAATAAATATTAAAATATACAAAAGGATTCCATATTATATAGATAATTATTTTTAAATATCAGTTGGATCATTTCTTAAAGAAAATAACCTTTCTTTGAAATTCAATTTTTAAAACATAGAACATATTTGAAATCATTTTCTTAAAAAAACACTTTTAAGACATATAAAATAATCTTTAAAATCATTTAAAACATTTACTATGGAAAATAAATTTTCCTATTTGAAAAATCTATTTAAAACATAAATCATTTTTAAAACCTTTTTCTTTGAAAATATATTTGAAAACATATAAACAAATATTGAAAACATTTATAATTCCTTTTACTTTTAAAATAATTTGAAAAATTATAAAGAAAGTTAAAAAAAAATTGAAAAACTTTTTTATTGAAAACATATAAAAGGGTCTTGAAAGTGTTTAAAAAACTTTTTAAAACTAAAACCTTTTTTGAAAACCATTTTTAGAAAACATGGTTTTGAAGGAACACATATTTCTGACCGAAATAAATAAAGTTGTATTTTCATAAAAACATTTTCTTAATTATCATAAGTATAAAATAGTGTAAAAAAGGTACTAATACGTTAATATATCATGTATAACCATATGATAATAAAACTCATGAGTGTTCTTGAGAGATGGATCATACTATTTCATCAATGGAACTATAATCATAAATAATCTTGATAAATGATGAGATTGTAGAAATAAACTATTACTACTTTGGTAACTTTGAATCATTAAATACATGAGATAATAACATTAAATGAAAATTAAAATATAATTAAATAATTATATTCATGATATAACATTTCAAAGGGGAAGTATATACACCCCATATAAAAATATAGGTGCATAACATGACATGTATCTCAAAGAAGGAAACTTGAGACAAAAAATTAATTACCCGATTTGTTAGATTTTGAACCATAAAACCCATGGAAGAAAGATCATAAAATGGATATTTAAATAACCATAAATTTAATTATATTAATAATATAATACATTCATGTGAATTATATACACAAATAAATAAATAAATGAGTGGCGAATAAGGCATGTATCTCACAAATATAAAAAGTGAGATGAGAAAACCCTTACCTTAAGTCTTGACTTTATTCGTAAACATTAAAAAAACCTATATAATAAATATAAGTTTATTATAAATATAACACATAACCATATTATTATATCTAATACCATATATGATTTTTATGACTTTATATTACCTGTTTATTAACAACTCCATGTTAATGTTAGTTTTGGGTAATATCTTTTTTGTTTTTCATATATGTTATGACTTGTTATTATTGATTATCATACTTAGATAAGGATTTAATTATTTAAATAATATAAAATATGATATAAATATCATATATACTCTTTATTTATGTATTTATATTAATCTATAAAAAACATAAATATGAAATGGAAAACACCATTCATGGAGATGGTAGGCCATACGTACACATGAACCCTGTGTCCATTTTATTTTTGTTTTGAAAGAAATAAAGTAAATAATATATATATATATATATATAATATCATTAAATTAGAATTATTATTTCATATATATCATATAATTTCACTAAATCCATCCTTAATAAATTCCTTTTAAAGTGAAAATTAATCACATCACTTTGAGGATGCGGTAGTCCACACGTCCACAAATAAAGTTATTGTATTTACAAAAATAGAGATAATGAAGTTATATGTTATATAATAATTGAATAATAATAAATAAATCATAAATAATATATATATATATATATAAATATAAATATAGTTTAAATCATAATTCCCAACCATGAAAGGTGGTAAAGGAAAAACTAATAATATCATTTCGTGAGGCAATAGTTCACCAAACACAAGAATGATAAGTTCGCTACCCATTAGATTTAAGTTTGTGTAAGTGTAGGTATAAAAATTATAATAAAAAAATATCATTATATTTAGGATAATTATTTTTATTATATAATCATGGAATATGAATATTTTAGGGGGTGGATAATGAAAATAAAACAAAAGAGGTTGAGGAAGGATGTTACCTCTTCTTCGAGTAACTCCTTTTGGTTTTCTCCAAAAGGATTACTTGGTTGGATTTATGCATAAATATAGGATTATATGATGAAGTTAGGGATTTTGGGATATTATTTGAGTATATTTTGGGTGATAAAAATGTCTTGAGAGGTGTTAATAAGTGATAGGGGTGAGTACCCTTTTATAGCGGCAGAGGAGTGACATTCTTGTAAATTTTTGAAAAGGGAATTAAGACCATATTTTTCCTAAGTAAAGTAGATAAAATAATTGTAAAATTTATATATAATGGATTATATGGTATCAATATTAACATAAAATTAATTTTGGAAAATTTTCTAGGTCATTTTAGGCTTTAAGTTTAAGGCTTAGTTCTTTGTTAAGCTAATTTTTCTATTAATTGTAATTAATTTTAATCACTTTCACTAATATTTTTGGTATAAAACTAAGTTAAACTCATTATAAATTATAAATTAGACTGATTAAAAATATGGAATCCATTTTTTTAAATTAAAAACACATAAGTGGTAGAAATTAATTTGAAATTAATCTCGCAGATGGGACGACAATAAGGGTTTTTAAAGCAAAAATGTCCAAAACTTTGAAATGTTTTCATATTTGATTTCATTATGAAATTGGTTCTAATAAACTAAGTTAGATTAAGTTATTTATTATTGATCTTATTATACTTTAATAAAAAAACACTATTTAACTATAAAAATAAATTATATGAGAAAGCATTTTTGAATTAAAATTCAGTGTTTTTTCACTTTTCATAAAAAAATGAAACTTTTGAGAAAAATAAAAAAAATACACCCAAAGTAAATTTTGATATTAAAGTTTCAAAATTGAATTTTATTTTTTAAAATAAAAATGATAAAAGTTTCAAAAAACATATTTAAAATGTGTTATCCATTAAAAGGTGGTAAAATTAACTTATAGAAAAATACATATTTTTATTCATATATTATACCTATCAAATATATTAGATGAGTATAAAATGTACTTATTGAATATATAATATATAAGTTTTATTTAAAACACTATTCAAAAGGTTATCTGTTTAATTTATTGAGGTAAAATTGAGTTTTTACATAGGAAAATAGTTTTCTTAGAAAAGTAATTTTTTTATTTTCAAAGAGTTATTTAATTAAATTTTACTAATTTATAACCAAAGGATTAATTTTATATACATGTGTAAATAATATTTTCACTATTTAATTAACCTTATTCATAATTTCCATTTCAACGGATAGGTGGTATCTATAAAAATATTTTGATAATCATATTAATAGTATATTTTAGTTCGGTAAAAACTCAGACTTGAATGTAAGACAATATATTGAAGGGACTTAGTATTGTGTATAATACAAGACAAAAATAATGATGTGTGTAAATCAAGCTAATCTAAGTGTTTCTTTTAGTGCAAGATTAACTTGGAGTTTTGTATAATATAATCCAAATGTATTTATTTTATATAAAAAATCTATATACAATGTTATGTGAAATGAAAACTATCAAAAATATTTATTTAATTTTTTAAAAAATATTTTACACAATCTAAGTGTGTTAAATTATATCCCTTTAAAATGAATTTCACCCTAAAAATTCATCTATGTTATTATAGGTTTAATATTTGAAAGTTCCTTTCATAGAAACCCACATCGTAGAAATGAATACTAAAACTTCCTTTAAAAAGGGAATGTTGGAAACATGACAGTTACCCAAAGTAACTCATAACTAGGTTTACACTTGAGAGAACATAGGTGGAACGTTAAAACATGGACATTGAAGGGAAATATAACTATTATCTTTTTATGGATAGTGATAGAGAACATGGTAAGGGGAAATTTAACAATAAAAAATCCATAACCCAAAGAGGCTTAAAAAAGGTAATTGATATCATCAAAATGATGATAAAAGGACCACATTTTATTTCAAGACCCTTTTCCTAAAGTTGAATAATTTTCATGGGAATATATACTTACTTGATTTCAGGACAATCTCACCCTTTTATTTTCCTTGATCAATTTCCACTTCATCTCTTATTCCAAAAAATGAAGGTGAATATGTTGTGCCTGAAGCACTAATGGATCATATGATCCATAAGTAGAATTATAGGTAATTCAATATATCTTTAGTTATGAACATTGAATAATAGTTAGCATAGGTTATCCAATATGTGTAAATCCCCATATGCTGAGATAATAATTTAATCTCTAATTCAATACCCAATGTTTGACTTAAACCATTCCATAAATGGTTAACCTTGTAACCCTTCGAAAATAAAATTCACCCATTATTCCTTAAATAAGATCTTATATTATACCAAAACATTTTTCATTAGAAACTTGAGTCCATCCTTATATCGATAGAATATAAAATGTAATTTTATTATTCCAAAATCCATGTAGAGGGAGATAATAATATGAAACTTCACTAAAGGATGGACAATAATATTTTCATAGGGCTTAATCATAAAAAATCAAACATGAAATTCCAAATGAAGGAGGTGAGGATAAGTATTTCCTAATTATCATGACCCACTTCATCCATTGTGATTTCATAAGAATTCCCTTTATCCTTTTTCCTTATATGTTATCACATCTTATCATCCAAATTAGTCATTGGATTGGGGAACTTGTTAGAATAATTTCCAAACTTTATGGAATTGAAGCACTAAAGTGTACAAGGTGCATTATGTAGGGTTTTCTTATTATTCACTTATTTATCTAACTTTTTCCCATTAATTAGACATTCAACCACTCGATGAACTTACCTTCCACACATAAAAGATTTAGTAGTCCCATTAAGATAATTTACTCCATATTTATTCCCACACTTTGTGCATAATAGAAGGATCATTTTGTTTTCTCAATGGTGGTTAGATCTTCCTTTGAACACCATATTACTTTTATTGTCAAAACAAAGAGATTGATACACAATTAATACCTCCATTTATACCTTGATAGTGGATTGAAACACTTATTCATATCTTCTAAAGCCTCTTATAGACAATGAATTTTTAAGACCAGGCTTCAGGACACTATAGAATCGATAAATTTTGCTTCCAGGTTGGATGAAAATACCCAAAGTGTACCTCACAAGGCTTGTAAAATTTTCTTCATAGGCACCAACCGATTCACCATCCTTCTTCTTAACCTTTAGGAATTACTTTTCTATCTTCATATGAATAATATGAGGAAAGTAATTAATGAAAAGTTTTTTCTTGAAATCATCCCAATCTATAGAGTTAATTTCTTATTGTTGAGTTATATTCTTAATAAGATTCCACCATTGATCTGCCTCACCTTCCCGATGGTAGACCACCAGAGTGAAATTTTCATGCTATGAATACTAGAGAATGGAAAATATAATTTTGGTGGTACTGATCCATTTATAAGAAACTAATGGGTCATCATAACCATTGAAATAAGTTAGGTGTTTCCTCATGAATGACTCAACAAATCATTGTTCCCTCATTTTCTTGTTTGGATGTTAATCATTATTCATATCTTCAATTTTTTTTGTGAGAATAGAAACAAGTTTTTTCATTCCATCTACCATAACATTCAGTTTCTAAGGAGTAAAATCATTGCATTGTCCACTTCATTCCTCATTAAGATAATTCTATCAGGTTACATCCATTGACTAAAATCAGAAAGTATAGGGTGAGCAACACTTATCATAGAGGAAATCCACATAATCATGAAAAATTACTTATAGGATGCCTAGATAATGATACCTACATTTAATTTATGACACCTTAAGTTTATCCTAGGCTATTCATAGTCATATTTTATTTAAATCCTTCATGATAGTTTATAAAGAGTTTGTGAATTTCCAGATCATATCCCTCTGAGTGTTAAAAAATGTGTGAATCAAGGACTATTTTCATGCACCAATTCTTGATCAAGTATAGATTAATACAGTGTTTTTGGGTTACCCCTAGATAGATCTATTCTAGAAACACATCCAATTGTAGTATCCAGATAGAGATTTATTTCTAGGGAACCACTCACTCTATCCTTTACCAAAATTATATGAAATTTTCCTAAACATTAACTCATAATTATACTTATCTATAGAGACATGCATAGAAATATTCTTATAAATATACCTAGGGATCACAATAATGTTTTATCACCATATTTTAAATCATTTTAGATGAATATTCATCAGATTAAAAAAGTACATGCCTGAGGACCATAATAGTTTAGTGTCTTTGGAAACCTGGAATAAAATATTCTAACTTGATGAAAGATCTTCAATGTTTCCCACAAATATCTTCCCCTTCAGTACTTCTACTCAAAACCTTTCTTCATAACATGGGGAAAGGAAACATAAGAAAGGTGTGAGCTCAGATGCTCAGTAAGGGTAAACAATAGATATAAACATGATCATAAGGGTACGACAAAATGATCATAAAATTAGAAGATCATACCCTGCATATTAAAAATCCTAAACATGAATCAAGGAATAAATATTGATAGTTAATAATACAATAATCATAAGGCTATCAATAGAATAAACTATGAAAGAATAACATAGGAATAAGACATAAAATTTATGGCATGAACATAAGCATAGAAAATACTATATCAAGAATACCTACTAAGACCTTTATTATATGTTGGTATTTGGATAATAACACATGTAACTACTTATATCTTGGGATTCCATACTATGTACCCTATTTTTTCAGGCTTGGGCTGCCTTCCCATGTACCCTTTTGTTTCAAGATTGTGATTCCCTCAAATATACCCTATTTTTTTGGGATTGGGATACCCTCCTGTGTACCCTCTTATTTCAGTCTTGGGATTCCATCCCATGTAGCCTCTTAATTTATGCTTGGGATTCCCCCCATATACCCTCGTTATAGCATCCCGCCTCTTTATCACATAAACTTTCATTACATGTTACAAAACTGAGGATCTTTAAGGTTTAGTGTCTTGGAAACCAGGAACTTTAAACATGAAAACATAAAACATTCTTCTAAAACACTTGAAAGTATTCTCCTCATGTTCATCCTAGGTTCATTACTGCATCACATAACCTGGGAGCATACATCAAAATAAAGGGTGAGCAAAAAGCCCAGTAAGGGAAACAAGAGAAACATTTTACATGTGAACTTGAGATACTTCAATAAGGTCATGAAAAAGAACTTTAAGGCATGAGAATGAAATAAGGAGGCATATCATAATAAAAATAACATTTTTCATAACTTGAAAATGTGTATACATCATTTAACATAGACAATCATGAACATATCACCAAGTCCATCCCCAAGGTGTCATTTGAAAATTACCAAGGTTATTCAACAAGGTATCATGAAAATTTTAATCTCTAGTGGTTACATCATTACCCAATGCATTGGAGCGCTATCAGGGCGCACCCTTAAATTTTCCTTTATTATCATGTGAGCCACATATATCATCATAAAAAATTTCATAAACAACCCATATAATATAATATAAATGGGTTTCATTTCATAATCACAATGTTTTAAAAACTGCTTTAAAGACATGATCTTTACGTCACTTTAAAACCCACAGAAAAGGAAGGTTGGTCTCATGTATGTAAATACCAGAATTGAAAATAGAACATTTTGGTATATATGTGATTACCACTTTAGAAGAAAGATCTTTGAGTATTCACTTAATAATATAAAAGAACTTTATAAAAAGATAGAGACATTTTGAGACGGAAATTCTACAGCATAACGACTATGTTACGAGGTTTTAGAAGACATTAAAAAGAGAGGGGAAATGGGTCAAACATTCATAAATTACCCATAAAACAGTATATGGACAGAATAAGAAGGATACATGATCATGGTAATGAAATTTCAAGGACATACCATTTGAAATGAAAAACATGGAAGTAAGACAAAAATTAGATTTCTCTTAGGAAAGTTCGGCAGCCTAACGGCGTTACTTAAACTTCAGAAAAAATGATTTGAAAATATCAAATAGGTTCTCTCATCATGTGAAAATAAGAGTTCATTATGATAGATATAGAGATAATTCCCCAACATAACAAAAAGAAACTCGAAAGAATTGACATGAAAGTAGAACTTCAAAACGAGAAGGGTAAAGAACCACTTAAAAATTCGGCAGCCTAACGGTGCCACTTACAACTTCAAAATACTGAATTGAAGAGATCCAATGGGGTCTCTCATCATATGAAAATAAGAGTCCAGTATGATAGATATAGAGATCATACCCCAACATAACAAAAGGAACTTGAAATAATTGACATGAATGTAGAACTTCAAAACGAGAAGGGTGAAGAACCACTTAAAAATTCGGCAGCCTAACGGCGCCACTTAAAACTTCAAAATATTGAATTGAAGCGATCAAATGGGGTCTCTCATCATATGATAATAAAATATCAGTATGATAAATTTAGAGATCATAACCCAACATAATAAAAAGGAACTTGAAATACTTTACATGAAAATAGATCTTGAAAAATGAGAAGAGATAAAGAATCCGTTACAAAATTTTCAGCAGCCTAACGGCGCCACTTAAAACTTCATAAAAAGAAATAATGAGAGTAATAGGGGATCTATCATTATATGAACATGAAAATGGAAGTAAGAGGAGTATAAAATAACATCCTCCAACATAAGAACATGGAGAATAAAAGGAATGACATAAAAGAGATTACGTGAAATGAAAGAGAGATTTCAGATCCCTTACCTTAAAACATAACTCTTAAAACTCAAAGGTTGGTACCTTGAGGGATTGGGGGCACCATGGGAGGACTCCTTGGGAGGTAATGAGACCATAACTTCATTGGGGGAGAGTGGGGAGTCGAATGGATGAGAGGATGTCTTGGTATTTATAGGGAAAGTGAGGGGACAAGGCATTAATGGCAAAGGGACACCTCATTAGTGGTTTTGGAAAAACCATGGGCTTGCCCATGGTATTTGCCCATGGTATTGGCCACTTGGGACACATCATACCTTATCTCACTATTCATAATTCGAACATATTGATTAAAAACTTAATACATCATTTAATGATGTCATTAAACACCCGTAACTTAAAAACTGTATTTTCACTATTCATCGAAAATTCAACTTTCTCAGAATAATCCCAAAATTTCACCTTAACCAAATATCAACGATCTGATTAAAAATATGAACTCCATTTTATAAAAATAATTTTCTAAATATTTTTAATTTAATTTTTAAATAAAAACACTATTCACTGAAAATTCATTTTTTTAGAAAAAACCCCAAAAATTACCATAGCATAATATCGGTGCTCTGAGTTCAAAAATGAAATCCGTTTTATAAAAATAATTATCTAAATATTTTTAATTAAATTTTTAATTAAAAAACACTATTCACCCGAAAAAACTAATACTTGAATAATAATTTATGAAACCGTTATTTAACCATTTTATTGAATCACATTACTTAATCAAGGTGCCTAGATTATATTAATACTTTCTTTAAGTGAGATTACTAATCCATTTGGACACATTACTAATCCTAATCATAAAATCACTATTCATAATTTACTATTCATCAAAAATTAAGTTGATCTTATTAGACTCTAAATTTCGTACTGAACATAATTTTAGAAGACCATTTTTCGAAAATCATTACACATTTTTAATTATTTAAGGTTTACACAACCATTTTTAAAATATCCTTTTTCTAAAATTCATCAAAAATATGCATACTATATTTATCCGGTCATTTTAAAATTCATAAACTTCATCATAAGAAGAAATCCCAATTTTTATTTAAAACAAAGGATTACACAAGGCAGTTACGGTCTCCTTACATAGCCCCTTATCACACCAGCATATGACCTAAGTGTAAGGTGTGCTAAGATGAGAGAATCTGAGGGAGGATCGGCTAACATCGCACGAGTAGTAATTTCTATTAGTTTGAACTTCTCGCAAAGGAGATTCCGTTCTAGCTTTACACGATGAAGTTCAGCTTGGGTTTGGTCTAGAGCAAAGCCCAGTGGTGCTACCTCCCTCCCAAGTTCTGTTAGATGGGCTTCGATCGGTCCAAGACTACTGGGTGAGGCCATCGAATCTTCTTTCTATAAATATTAACCAATATTACTTGTATTTAGAGGCAATAATCAAAACGTTTAGTTTCCAGCGGTCATATTGACCAACGGTCATATAACCGTCTAAACCCAACTGTCTCATTTTAATTATACTCATATTATCAAATAAAACATTTTTGTTGAGTATAAAAAATAAAATAACACATGAAATTAGGAACAAGATTTATTCAAAATTTCGGGTCGTTACAATCTTCCCCCCTTAAGAAATTGCGTCCTCGCAATTTTTCAAAAATGGGTTTTGAAATTTCATTGAAAGTCCCACATCGGAAAAAGAGTCAGTACCACTATTACTTTAAAAGAAAGAAAAGGAAGTACAAAGGCCGCCCAAGTTTACTCATACTAGGATTCCATGTAGGAAACATGGACATGGAGGAGAAAACAAAGGGTCACGTTCTAAAAGAGAGTGATAGAAAATATGGTTAGGAGAAAGTTAACCATAAGAAAATACCAAACATATGATGTGTGTAAACGATCTTTGATTACCTAGTAGGAAACGTAAACCAACAACATTTTTGTTTTACGTTCCTTTTCATAAATTTGAGGAATTCATTTACAACATAGAACAAAAACATAAGGAAATATATCTACCTTCATGTAGAGTTTCACCCTTTAATAAGTTTCTACCAAAACTAATCTTTTCTCCCAAACGATGAGCATTCAAAACTACTTGGTCTCATCAAAACACAAGAATCATCTTCTAGAGAATCACATAATCCACAAAAGATTAACTATCTATTTCTTCTATCTTTAAACATTATCCCAAAAACAGAAAGGGTAAGGTTAAACAACTCTTCAAAAAGGAAGAATCCCATAGGAATGGAAACTAATTTTAAATCTTCAATGTTCTATGGTAATACCCAAAGTTCATCATAGACCATCCCATAAATAACGGTCCTTAAAATTCCTCAAAATAAACAAAACTAAGATTAAAACCCAAATACAAGAAGGATTTGATAACATAGTCTTCCAAAATAAACTTCATTGTTCATCTCCAAACAACATCAACCACTCCTAACATCTTATAACAAAATTATCTAAACTAAACATATTTTACCCAAGATAGGTTAATCATTCCCATAAGTAACCTAAATTACTATAAGTCCACCATAAATTCATCGAATCTTCAAAATATAAGTCAACCTTACTCCTCAATGAAAATACCGTAGTAATATATTTACCTCGATCATATAGGGTCCCCAAAATAGTGAATATATTCCAAAATAATAATCATTTTTTAACCCCCTAATCATCTCTGTCATATTAATACGACAATCGTCGCATTTCCTATCACATTGGTTTTTGGGACATGTTCTTCCATTTTCCCCCTTTAACTAAGAAAAGAAACTATAATTAGGGGCTTATTTACTTAGCTAATAATCATGAAAAGGAAACTTTAAGCATAAAAGGATAATCATGTAGAATAAAAGTATATCCTAACTTGTGATCCCCTAGGTTACAATCTCGGTTATCCATGATCATATATTCTTATGTGAATCTTTATTTTGTTTTATCTTTGTTCCTTTAATAACGGTTCATACTAAGCTTATGAATTTACCAAAGCATATCCCCCAGGAGTGTCGTAACCAAGAGGGAAGCAAGGCCCGTTGTCGTGTACCAGTTCCCGTTCGAGTCTAGCTCAAAGCGGTGTTTTCAGGTTTTACCCCTATGTACATCCGTGCCAGAGCCACCTCTACCTGCTCGTATCCAGACATGGATGTATTTTCTTGGAAACCCCTTACTCAATACTCACCAAAATACCAGGAAGATTTCCTATAATTAAACTTTTCTATAGGGTTCTTCCTAGATTTTTCATATCCTAATTTCCACAAATAACTAAACCATCCTTTGATACCAACTATAGAATCCTGCCTCTTTATCACATAAACTTTCATTACATTTTACAAAACCGCGGATCTTTAAGGTTTAGTGTCTTGGATACCAGGAACTTTAAACATGAAAACATAAAACATTCTTCTAAAACACTTGAAAGGCTTCTCCTCATGTTCATCCTAGGTTCATTACTGCATCACATAACCTGGGAGCATACATCAAAAGAAAGGGTGAGCAAAAATCCTAGTAAGGGAAACAAGAGAAACATTTTACATGTGAACTTGAGATACTTCAATAAGGTCATGAAAAAGAACTTTAAGGCATGATAATGAAATAAGGAGGCATATCATAATAAAAATAACATTTTTCATAACTTGAAAATGTGGATACATCATTTAACATATACAATCATGAACATATCACCAAGGTCCATCCCCAAGGTGTCATTTGAAAATTACCAAGGTTATTCACCAAGGTATCATGAAAATTGTAATCTCTAGTGGTTACATCATTACCCAATGCATTGGAGCGCTATCAGGGAGCACCCTTAAATTTGCCTTTATTATCATCTGAGCCACATATATCATCATCAAACATTTCATAAATAACCCATATAGCATAAAATAAATGGGTTTCATTTCATAATCACAACGTTTTAAAAACTTCTTTAAAGACATGATCTTTACGTCACTTTAAAACCCACAGAAAAGGAAGGTGGGTCTCATGTATGTAAATCCCAGAATTGAAAATAGAACATTTTGTTATATATGTGAATACCACTTTAGAAGAATGAGCTTTGAGTATTCACTTAATAATATAAAATAACTTTAGAAAAATATAGAGACATTTTGAGACGGAAATTCTGCAGCATAACGGCTATGTTACGAGGTTTTAGAAGACATTAAAAAGAGAGGGAAAATGGGCCAAACATTCATAAATGACCCATAAAAGAGTATATGGACAGAATAAGAAGGATACATGATCATGGTAATGAAATTTCAAGGACATACCATTTGATATGAAAAACATGGAAGTAAGAAAAAAATTAGATTTCTCTTAGGAAAGTTTGGCAGCCTAACGACGTTACTTAAACTTCAGCAAAAATGATTTGAAAAGATAAAATAGGGTCTCTCATCATGTGAACATAAGAGTTCATTATGATAGATATAGAGATAATTCCCCAACATAAAAAAAAGGAACTTGAAAGAATTGACATGAAAGTAGAACTTCAAAACGAGAAGGGTGAAGAACCACTTAAAAATTCGGCAGCCTAATGGCGCCACTTAAAACTTCAAAATAATGAATTGAAGAGATCAAATGGGTTCTATCATCATATTAACATAAGAGTCCAGTATGATAGATATAGAGATCATACCCCAACATAACAAAAAGTAACTTGAAATAATTGACATGAAAGTAGAACTTCAAAACGAGAAGGGTGAAGAACCACTTAAAAATTCGGCAGCCTAACGGCGCCACTTAAAACTTCAAAATACTGAATTGAAGAGATAAAATGGGGTATCTCATCATATGATCATAAAAGATCAGTATGATAAATTTAGAGATCATACCCCAACATAATAAAAAGGAACTTGAAATAATTTACATGAAAATAGATCTTGAAAAATGAGAAGGGATAAAGAATCCGTTACAAAATTTTCGGCAGCCTAACGACGCCACTTAAAACTTCATAAAATTAAATAATGAGAGTAAGAGGGGATATATCATTATATTAACATGAAAAGGGAAGTAATAGGAGTATAAAAGAACATCCTCCAACATAAGAACACGGAGAATAAAAGGCATGACATAAAAGAGATTACTTGAAATGAAAGAGAGAGGTCAGATCCCTTACCTTAAAAAATAACTCTTAAAACTCAAAGGTTGGGACCTTGAGGGCTTGGGGGAACCATGGGAGGACTCCTTGGGAGGTAATGAGACCAGAACTTCGTTGGGGGAGAGTGGGGAGTCGAATGGATGAGAGGATGGCTTGGTATTTATAGGGAAAGTGAGGGGACAAGGCATTAATGGCAAAGGGACACCTCATTAGTGGTTTTGGCAAAACCATGGGCTTGCCCATGGTATTTGCCCATGGTATTGGCCACTTGGGACACCTCATACCTTATATCACTATTCATAATTCGAACATATTGATTAAAAACTTAATACATCATTTAATGATGTCATTAAACACCCGTAACTTAAAAACTATATTTTCACTATTCATCGAAAATTCAACTTTCTCAGAATAATCCCAAAATTTCACCTTAACCAAATATCAACGCTCTGATTACAAATATGAAATCCATTTTATAAAAATAATTTTCTAAATATTTTTAATTTAATTTTAAATAAAAACACTATTCACTGAAAATTCATTTTTTTCAGAAAAGACCCCAAAAATTACCATAGCATAATATCGGTGCTCTGAGTTCAAAAATGAAATCCATTTTATAAAAATAATTATCTAAATATTTTTAATTAAATTTTTAATTAAAAAACACTATTCACTCGAAAAAACTAATACTTGAATAATAATTTATGAAACCGTTATTTAACCATTTTATTGAATCACATTACTTAATCAAGGTGCATAGATTATATTAATACTTTCTTTAAGTGAGATTACTAATCCATTTAAACACATTACTAATCCTAATCATAAAATCACTATTCATAATTTACTATTAATCAAAAATTAAGTTGATCTTATTAGACTCTAAATTTCGTACTGAACATAATTGTAGAAGACCATTTTTCGAAAATCATTACAAATTTTTAATTATTTAAGGTTTACAAAACCATTTTTAAAATATCCTTTTTCTAAAATTCATCAAAAATATGCATACTATATTTATCCGGTAATTTTAAAATTCATAAACTTCATCATAAGAAGAAATCCCAATTTTTATTTAAAACAAAGGATTACACAAGGCAGTTACGGTCTCCTTACATAGCCCCTTATCACACCAGCATATGACCTAAGTGTAAGGTGTGCTAAGATGAGAGAATCTGAGGGAGGCTCGGCTAACATCGCACGAGTAGTAATTTCTATTAGTTTGAACTTCTCGCAAAGGCGATTCCATTCTAGCTTCACACGATGAAGTTCGGCTTGGGTTTGGTCCAGAGCAAAGCCCAGTGGTGCTACCTCCTTCCCAAGTTCTGTTAGATGGGCTTCGATCGGTCCAAGACTACTGGGTGAGGCCATCGAATCTTCTTTCTATAAATATTAACCAATATTACTTGTATTTAGAGGCAATAATCAAAACGTTTAGTTTCCAGCGGTCATATTGACCAATGGTCATATAACCGTCTAAACCCAACTGTCTCATTTTAATTATACTCATGTTATCAAATAAAACATTTTTGTTGAGTATAAAAAATAAAATAACACCTGAAATTAGGAACAAGATTTATTCAAAATTTCGGGTCGTTACACTCGTGATTCGGGATTGAAATTCCCTCCCATTTAACCTCTTGTTTCGGGCTTGGGATGCCCTTCTATTTACCCTATTGTTTTGGGCTTAGGATTTTATCCCATGTACACTATTATTGTAGGCTTGGGATGAACTCATGTGTACCCTCTTGATCTTATAAAACACTTATCATTACCCAATGTATTTAAGGGAGATATAGGTCCCACCCATTACATAATGAAATCATACATGCATGTTTCATAGGATAACAAAACATTCATCATATCATGACCCTTGAAAGGAGATGGGTCTTTTAAAAATAAAATCATTACCCAAAAAAATAAAATGGGTATCATTAATATTTTATCAAATCATAACATATGGAAAATATATAGGTTTACTAATCATTTATTTAAAGCATAACCCATGAAAAACATCGATTTTTAAAATAATATAACCCATGGAAGAGAAACAGGTGCCATAAAAATTCTTCCATTAAATCATAAACCATTCAAGAAAGAATATGAATGGTATTCTTGGATAATTTCCCCAATAAATCTTAAACTATATCAATGGATTTCATCTTATACGGATAAGGATTTTGAAATATCACTTGGAGCATTTCTTAAGGAAAATAACCTTCCTTTGAAATTCAAGTTTTAAAACATAAAACATATTCAAAATCCTTTTCCTTAAAAAAAACTTTGAAAGCATATAAAGTAAGATTTAAAATCATTTAAAAAAATTATTAAGGATAGTAACTTTTCTTGTTTGAAAAATGATCTTTAAAACATAAATAATTTTGAAAACTATTTTCTCTAAAAATATCTTTGAAAACATATAAAATAATCTTGAAAACATTTATAATTCATTTTACTTTAAAAATACTTCGAAAAATTATAAATAAAGATTGGAAAATTTTGAAATTTTTTATTTAAAAACATATAAAAGGGGGTTGAAAACAATTAAATCACTTTTTAAGCATAATTTTTTTTAAAAACCTTTCTAGAAAACATGGTTTTTAAAGAGAACCGATTTACGAATGAAATAAATAAAGTTGTATTTTCATAAAAATATTTTATTAATTATCTTATATACCAAAGAGTGAGAAAATGAAAATAATAGATGAATATATCATGGATAAAAATATGAGAAGAAAATTTATGAGTTTTCTTGAGGTATGGATCATAATATTTCATTAATGTAAGTATAATCACAAAAAATCCTGATAAATGACGATATTGTAATAATAAACTATTATCACTTTGGTAACTTTGAATAATTTTATACATGAGAGAATAAAATTTCATGAAGCTTAAAATATCATTAAATAAGGATATTTATGAAATAATATGTCAAATTAGAATTATATACACCTGATATAAAAATATAGGTGCATAACATGACATGTATCTCAAAGAAAAAAACTTATTACACAAATTAATTTACTGATTTGGTATCTTTTAAAACATAAATCCCATGGAAGAGAGATCATAAAATGGATATGTTAATACTCATAAATTTAATTATAATAATCATAGAATATATTCATGTGTAGTATATACATCACACAAAAGAAATGAGTGGTGAATAAGGCATGTATCTCACAGATATAAAAAGTGATATGAGAAAACTCTTACCTTAAGTCTTGAATTTATTTATACATGTTAAAAATAAAAATATAATAAATATAAGTTTATTATAAATCTACCAAAAAAACATATTATTACATCTGATACCATATATTATTTTTTATGACTTTATATTACCCATTTATTAACAACTCCTTGTTAATGTTACGTTTTGGGTAATATTTTCTTTGTTTTTCATTTATGTTTTGGCTTGTTATTATTGATCCTCATAATTAGATCAGGATATAATTATTTAAATAATTTAAAACATGATATAAATATCATATATATTTAGTATTTATTTATAATAATCTATAAAATATTTAAATATGAAATGGAATACACCATTCATGGAGACGGTAAGCCGTACGTACGCATGAACGTTGTTTCTGTTTTATTATCATTTTGAAAGAAATAAAGTAAATGATATATATATATATATAATATTATTTCAGTAGCATTATTATTTCATATTTATCATTTAATTTCACTAAATTCATCCATTACATTTCATGTAAATCATGAATGAATCACATCGCTTTGAGGAGGCAGTATCCCACTTATCAATAAATGAAGTTATCGTATTAACAGAAAATGGAAAGAATGAAGGTATATGTTATATAATAATTAAAAAAGAATAAATAAATCATAAATATAGTATATATAAATCAAAACTATAGTGTCCATCATAATTCCCTACCATGATATGTGGTAAAAGAAAAACAAACAATATAATTTCATGAGGCGGTAGTTCACCATACACAAGAATGATCAGTTCGTTACCCATTAGATGGAAGTGTATGAAAGTGTAGGTAGAAAAAATACATTAAAAAAATATAATCATATTTAGGATATTGAGGTTATTATATAATCATGAAATAATAAGACTTTATGGGGTGGAGAATGAAAATAAAACAAAAGATCTTTAGGAAGGATGTTACCTCTTCTTTGGGTAACTCCTTTTGGTTTTCACCAAAGGGATTCCTTGGTTGAATTTATTCCCAAATAAAGGATTATTGGATTATTGTAGGTTTGTTTTAATCTTATTTTATCATATTTTTGTTGATAAAAAGGGATTTATTGGTGTTAATAAGTGGGATGGTTGAGTACCTTTTTATAGTGGAGGAGGAGTGGCATTCTTGTAAATTTTTGAAAAGGGAATTCCTGCCATGTTTTTCCCATATAAAGTGTCTCCAATAATGGTCAAAATTTGATCCAAGGTATTATAGGGTCGAAATAGGAAAATAAAATGGATTCGTTTAATTTTATAGGTCATTTTGGGCATGAAGTTTAAGGATTAGTCTATTGTTAAGCTAATTTTTCTATTAATATCTTTAATTAATTTTAATCACTTTCACTAATATTTTTGGTAAAAAAATAATTTGAAATTAGTAAACATTATAAATTAGTATGATTATAAATATATAATCCATTTTTATAAATTCAAATCACAGAAGTTCCAGAAAGTAATTTAAAATTAATCCCATAGAAGGGACGACAATGCAATCTTTTAAAGCGAAAAGGTCCAAAAATTTGAAATGTTTTCATATCCGATTTCATTTTAAAACTGGTTAAAATGACATAAATTGGATTAATTAATTTATAATTTATATAATTATACTTTAAAACCAAATTAAAACATACTTTAACTGTAAAAATAAATTTGACGAAAAAGCAGTTTTGAATTAAAATTTAGTGTTTTTTCACTATTCATCAAAAAATGAAACTTCTTACGAAAATTTAAAAAAATTCCCCCAAAGTGAATTTTGATATTAGGAATTCAAAAATGAATTTTATTCTTTCAAATAAAAATTATAAAATTATCCAAAATAAGATTTAAGATGGGTTCACTATTAAAAGGTTGTAACATTACCTTTTAGAAAAATACATCTTTTTATTCATAAAATTCGATTTATTCTTATCTTATACCTATGAAATCTATTATATGACT
Source organism: Viscum album (assembly GCA_963277665.1). Lineage (NCBI taxonomy): Eukaryota > Viridiplantae > Streptophyta > Magnoliopsida > Santalales > Viscaceae > Viscum > Viscum album. The sequence goes on along the minus strand of OY728131.1, from coordinate 489,542,926 downwards.
ACAAAATATATTGATTAATATATAATATATAAATTTTATTTAAATAATTAATCAAAATTTGGTTTTTTTAATTTGTCAAGATAAAATTGTGTTTTTTATATAGAAAAATAGTTTTCTTAGAAAAGTAATTTCTTTATTTTCAAATAGTTATTTCATTCACTTATACTAATTGATAACCAAAGGATTAATTTTATATACATGTGTAAATATTATTTTCACAATTTAATTAACGTTATTCATAAATTCCATTTCAACGGCTAGGTGGTAGCTATAAAAATATTTTAATAATCATATTAATATAATACTATAGTTCGGTAAAAACTCATCCTTGCATGGAACAAAAGCTATCTAAGGGACTAATTATTCTATGTAATACAAGCCAAAAATAGTGTTTCATGTTCTTAATGATAGTCTAAGTGTTTTGTGTAGTTCAATATTAAATTGACATTGTGTATAATGCAAGACAAACTTATTGATTTTATATATAAAAATGATATTCATTGTTTCCTGAATTGAAAAAATATCAAAAGGATTATATTAATTTGAAAAAAAAAACATTTCAAAAAAATTCGGGGTTTTACACACCTAGGGGGTCTCACTTAGTCTGATAAAACCTTTCTCATAATGTTCATACAACTACACCATCATCTCTAGGAGCTCTATTGGGGCCATTCGATATGCCATAGTAGATATCAGTGCATTCCCAGAGTTCCGGTCAATAAAAAAGTCAATATACCACCTTGGAGTTTTTTTGAGATATTTTTGGGAAATACTTACATATAATCCTCTACTTTTTCTTGAACCCAACTTATTGAAGAGCCTATTGCACCAAGGTCCAAACATGATTATTAATGGGTAATAATAGGGTGCAGTTTCTTTCTTAAGAGTTCCACTCTCTCAACCAAAAGATCCTTCTCACCCAAGAAGGTCAATCTCATCCCATCATCATGTATGAATCTACATGTCTTATGATAATATTCCATTTGATAACACATAGTGTAAAACCATACCATACCTAGAATAGCATTGTAAGGTTTCATTGTAATGACATAGAGGTACCACAAGAAACTGTCTCTACTGAGCACCAAATTTCACTATTGGTAGATTTTTGATATAGAAGAATCACTCCTTGTATGATCTTATAGCCACAAAAAAGGGACCAAACTCTCTACTAGAATCTCTATCTCTTATACAAGATACGTGGAAAACAAGGAATGACTCACACCTGTGTCTACAAGTACTAGAGATAAAGTAGAGAATACATAGATCATACCTACAACAATATCATGAGAATCCTAATCATATCCATTCATAACCTGTAACCATATGTTACCTCAATCACCAACCCTATGAGCCTATAATGGGACACCTAGTAATGGTGGTGGGAGTAGGTTGTAGATTCATCCTCCACCTATAGATCCTCCCTCATGGGATTTACCTAATCTTATATTAGCACTATATTTAGTGGGGATTCACTGACCATGCCTTGGAGATCCATGATCCTGATGCTTCCTCTTCCATGGTGATCTATCCACAGTCTTACCACCATCAAAGGAATGGGAGGTTAGGTAGTCACAATCCATGTGAAATCAATTATCAAAAGAATAATATATTAACTCTCTAAGACATATGGATCCTGTAGATACCCAAAGCTTGACATTCATAGACATTACATTACCTTTTTGTAATACTTAATACATAACGAAAACCAACACTCAAGGATCGTAATAGTTTAGTGTCTTTGGAAACTCGGAACATAATCTTCTAATCATGGTGAAAGATATTCAACATCTCCCATAAAGATCTTCCCCTTTTGTATTCTTACCTAAAACATTTCTTTATATCCTGGGGAAAAGAAAACATATAAAGGGTGAGCTCAAAATGCTCAGTAAGGGTAATCATGGAGAAAATAAAACAAACCATATACATTTGAACTTAAAAACATGAACATAATATTTAAACATCCAAATCTTGAGCAATGACATTAAACATGGAAGTATATAAGGAATAGATCATAATGGAAAATCAATCATGATAAAATAGAATGGTAATAAAACATGTAATTGTGGAAAACCATTAATCACTTGATATGATTTCCATAGTAGACAAGGAATTACTTCCAAGACCATCATAGTGGACAAAGTCCCTTACTAAATCGAGTTCACTCCCTGTTCCAGTCCTGTATCACTAAACCAGATTAACTTGCCGTTCCAACCATGTCTATCTAATGAGATATAAATCTTTACCCAATGCATTGGATGGAGATATATGTCCCACCCATCTCATATTGAAATCATTCTTACGTGTGCCACAAAACAAACATAAATCATTCATCATAACCCAAAGAATAATATGGGTTTCATAAACATCATCCCATCATAACATAATCCATATAAAACAAATGGATATCATTTCATCATAATAAAAATCATACCATGTAAATTGTAGAGGAATTATACTTGAAACATAAACATAATGTCATCTTAGATGGAAAATAGTTTTGATAAAATAGTTAAGATGAATTCTTGAGGAAAATATCATTTCTTTTCACAAAATGCCATGCAATTAAAAAAAAGGATTTTGTTGAAAATAATCATGAAATCCTGTGGAGGAAGCTTCATGAAAATTTGGTTTTATGAAACCATAAAAATACATTCATTCCGTATAAGTTAAAAAAACATTCTCCTCGTACTTTTGCCGAAAAAGTCAAAAAGTTCCTCGTATAGTAAACAAAAGAAAGATTCCTTCCATTCATCGTAGTAAAAGTAAAAAAGGGGTAAAAATGAATTTAAACATACATGTAAGAATATTAAACATTCTATGAAAACATTTTGAGAAAACATGGACATGGATGATAAACATAACCCCAGTAAATACTTACGAATAAACAATCCTGAATTAATGAGATTAGAAAAGTTATCCCTTACCTTATGTCTGATATGATTGGTCTGTATCCGAACCTCCTGTATAATGATTTAAATAATTTCATTGACTTATTACAGAATCATATTCATCGTTATGATATCTTATATGGTTCACTCAAGACTTTATATTACCCATTCTTTTGTAAATTCCCTGTTAAGGCAGCGTTTTGGGTAAAATTGTTTCATTTATCGTACGTGTTTCGACTTTTTGTTCTTGATATTATTAGTTATATCATGATTTACTTAATTACATAATGTAAAACATGATTTATATATAATATATATTAATCATATAAATATATATGATATATCGATAAATGGAATGAAATACACCGTTCATGGAGACGGTAGGTCGTACGTACGCATGAATGCTGTTTTCGTTTCCTTATTGAATTGAATGGAATTAAGTAAATGAAACATATATGTACATAAATCCAGTATAATTATTATGTAATATATTTCATGATTATTTATTATATATACTTTATAATCATACTTGAATGGTTAATCATGGAAAATGAATCTCATCACGTTCGTGGAGACGGTAGTCCGTACGTACGCACGAGCGATGATATCATTTCCATAATTATTGAATAGAATTGGAGTGGATGATATAATATCTAATAATCATTATTATGTTATAATAACCATATATAGTTATTCTTTACAGCATTATATCCATCCAAGTAAGGTGGTGGTGTAAAAACGGATTACACCACGACGTGGAGACGGTATTTCGTACGTACGCACGCGCGGTGATTTCATTTTCAGTAGGATGGATAGAATGTGAAATGTGGTTGTTTCATATTTATAATAACATATAATTATATTAGTTATACTTATGTTATTAAAATATAATTAAACAACTAAATAAGAAGAAGTTGAAGAAGAAAGAAACTTGAAATAATCGGTAGAAGAGATTACATCTTCTTCAACGCACCTCCTTTAAGCTTCCTCTTAAGCGACTAGAGTTGGTATTTTGAGAAGACCAGAATCTCCAAAATGTTTCTATGGATGTGGATAAGATAAATGGGTAGGGTTTGGCCAATCTTGGAGGCTAAAAGTGTTTTGAAGAGGAGAGGGAAGGAGGTGCCCTTATACAGGAGAGGAGAGGGGCACTTTTGGAAACCTTAAAAATATTAATTAATAATAAAATAAAACCCCACGTAAAAACCTCCAAAAATGACTCAGTTAGAAGATGAGATGAGATAGGGTTGTAATATAATCAACCAATAAAATTTTGACATGTTTTATGTATATTTTAAACCTTATCAACTTGATTTATCCTTATTTAATCTATTTAAACTTATTTGTGGTAATAATATTCTAATTTTTAAATTGTTCTAAATACTTACTTATGTGTTGTTAATTTTCCATAATTAGAAAAATTATTACATTTTAAAATATATAATTTTCAATTTGTAATTTTTAAATATTTTTGTGATTTTTAAACAATTTAATAATATGTTATTTTTATAAAATATCAATAGTGTAAATTTTGACTCTATTCAATTATTTGAATTTAAATAAAATATAAAGAGAAGATATATTCTATCAAAAATATTTAATAGATTACTAACATGTCATATTAATCTATAAAATTATTTGATAATATTAAATACTTCATATAATTTTTATTTTAATATTTTTAAAACCATTTATTTGATATATCTCTTAATAAAATAATTACTACAACATTTTTGTATAATTTTTTAATATACATATTTTTTGAATAAAAATTAAAAATAAAATCGTATGATTAAGATAAATATAATACCTTTAATAATAATATTTTTACTCGAATTTATCATCTTATAATAACAACATTTAAATTGTTATATTTATTAAATTATGAAGGTGACATCTTTGACATCATTTAAAATAAAATAATATAAATGTCCTAATCGGTTTTATAAGACTCCAAATGGTTCTAAAATATACCATTGGATGATTAGGGCATAGATATACTCTACCAATAATGTTTGGTCAAGTTTATGGTCCTTTTGATAAATATTGTTATTTTAATAAAAACTATATTATTGATTTTTCACTAAATAAATAATTTCTACATCATTAATGTATAAGCTTTTAAGGTAACAAAGTATTTATTAAAAATTAAAAATAAATTACCATGATAAATAAAAACATTTTACCTTTCAAATGAGTATTTATAATTGAATTTATATTCTGTATAACCTTATATTAAAAATAATCTTATTATTAAAGTTTGAGTGAGATATATTTCACTTTCCTTTAAATAAAATAAATAAAAGGTCTTAATCAAATACAAGTGGGTTCCATTAGATTTAATTTCTACCAAAGTATGATTTAGGGAAAAATATAATCATCCAATTATATTAAGACAAGTGTTAGGGTAATTTTATAATATTATGTTTACCCTTAATTACCCGATTTACCTTTAACTATGGTAAATAAAATTTACCTTAGTTACTATTCACAATGCCTAAAAATAAAAAATAGCTTATTAACATAATTTGGACCTACTAATTACAAATATGGAATCAATTTTTCCAAATTCAAGTAACATAATTTTTAGAAATTAATTTAAAATTAATCCAGTTAAGAAAATGAGTTTTAAAAGTTAAAACATTGCAAAAGATTGAAATGATTTTACCTATGAATTCGGTGTAAAATCAATGATAATGACATACATTATATTAAATGTTAAAAATATATTATAATTATACTTTTAAACCATTCAATATTATAATTTAACCATATAAATTATTACGATCAAAAAAGTTGTTTTTAATTAAAAGTTAGCATATTTTTACTATTCATCAAATTAAGAAATTTATCAGAAAAATATCAAAAATTTATCCAAAGTAAATTTTTATATCCTAATTAAGAAGAAGAATTTTATTTTGTAAAATTTAACTTATAAACATGTTAAAAACTATATTTAAATTGGGTGCGCCATCAAAAGGCGACAAACTACATTTTTTGAAAAATACTTATTTTACTCGAAAAATTTATTTTGTTCTCGTACCATGTTCTAGAAACTGTATAAGATGAATAAAAATGTTATAAAATTAAAAATGTAGTTAATAATATTCATAACGGCTAATTTATAATAATATTTTAACCATATATCGTTGTTTAATGAAACCCGATATTGCGTACAACACACGTTATCGAGGAAGGTCGTGATTGCGTGTAATGCAAGCCAAGTCAGGGTTGCTTATAGTGAAACACCCCTTTGTTGTTGCATATAACAAAATCCAACCAAATTTCATTTATACATTGAATATATTTATATATTTATATATATACACTCAATGTTGCATAAAATAACTACTATCAAACAAACTTGAAATTGTGTGTAACACAATCCAAGAATAGTGTTGCATATACTGCAAGCTAATACGGTGTTGCGTATAGCGCAAGATAATATTGGTGTAGTGTACAACAGAAGATATGAAAGAAATTAATAATAATATATATTATAAAAACTCAGGGTGTTACAGATCCTATTTTTGAACCCTATGTTATGGATCCATGTGCCAAAGTCTCAGCATGAGTATGCCTAATACACTGAGACCCTAATGACTGGTTGCTGGTAGATATTATGGATGAATAAACCCCATTTATGTCTGATTTCGGTTCTAGTTTACTAAATTCACTCTTCTAGAAAGTTTTATATAACCAAGGTCTTCTTTATCACTCTAAAATAAGTGGGAATGCATAAGGAGACCAAAATATCTCATATGTCATTATAAATCCCCTAATAAAACTTCCATGCCAGGAAGTATCCATCCTGCACTATATTGAGAGAGTAGCGTGTGAGGTCAGTCAACCTCAAGGAATACTTAGCAACTGATATATCACCCTGCTATAACTCATGAATATCCTGTATCCAAATAAATCACAAGATAAAAGGATATTAATCATCATATAAAAACTATTGAAAGACTATCCATGAGATCATCATCTCATAATGGGTATGAGTGGACATACCCCACTAACACTCTACATAACCATGAAGAAGATTGGTTTCAAGTAAAACCATATAAGCAATAGGGGTCCAAAAAATCTATAAAACTGAGATCACAACCTTAATCCAATCCTCCACTACTTGAGGGTATGGATCACCATAAAAATTGACCAGTCGTTATCATTGTAACCCACATAATGTGTTAATCTTGTGCACATTTTTGTCATGACCTTTCAGAGATATCGAATTCCCAACATGAAGTTTATCATCTTTATATACCACTAGAGGTGGATAAATATTCCACACCTTGTGTGGAAGCACTGATATATGATCTCTTGGAGGGAACACATCTAGAATAAGTCCTCGTACTAATTCCTCATCACTTAATTTTGTCATCATCATGACCCTGTATTAAAATCATAGCTAGCTATCATCACCGATACATCCTAAAATTTAATAATAATATCTAGGTATTTGACTCAATAATGAAATGAAATCCAAAATATCTTATCCTATATGATGCATGTATCATTGGTCTCTTTGTAATTGATGCCTCAACATACCAAGTATTCAAAAATATAGTTATAGTCTTGGTATATTAATATTTCGGCCACCACACCATCACTTGATTCCCTATGCTAAGAGAAATACTCAGGACACTTTTATATTGTTTCCCTAATATCCCAAACTAAACCTCACAACATGTTCAACTCTAAACATCAAACTAAGGAAAAACTACCTCTTATACCACTCTGTCAGGACCCAACCCATCGATACCCCATCTGGGACGACAGTAAGTCAAGGGTAACACACCAGAACCACATCCAATAGTGTATGGGATAGAAAAAAAATCCCCAAGTTGTAATAATAATGAAGTGGTATACCTTATCCTAATGTACCTACACACACACACACACCTAGATCCATGAAACAGTTCAAAAATAAATAAAATTCCGAAACATCTAGAGTGAAATCAATTTGTGCAACAACCTCTAGGAATTGAATCAAAGTGAATAAAGTTAATATAAAAGATAAAAATGGAAAAAATACATTCCAAACTTGAAAATAGGTCCCAATATGAACAAAATATGATAAAGTAAAGACCGAAGAGAGAATGTCTCACAATATATAAGGCTATCCACCAAACATGGCTTTCACCTTAAGTACCACTATGCTTCACTGATATGTGGTCCATAAAAGTCACCGCTGATCCACCTATCACCTACATAAGACATGATATGTGTGGGAAAATACCATGTAGGGGTTTGTATAAACATAATCAGTAGGATGGCCTAAAAACCAAGAGGTAAGTAGTAAATCTAAACAGTCAACTCAACCCATAGACAAAGAGGGAAAAGAAACCAAATCAATAGATATTATCATACTAAAAAACCAGTCGAAAAAGGAGATAAGTTTCAATATACATAGCTAGATAAGGATGATTATGAGTCTTATTTTAGCTCTGAAGGTCCCATCTCCGATTTTAGGAACCACATACAACCTCACAAGAATCAAAGTGGAGGGACCGCTCATTGATACTACACTATATAGATGAGGGATCACTATTTATAGTGGAGGACTCACTACATGGAGGATCATGATTATGGGGTAGTAACACTTCATAAATAGAGGACTTTTACTCTCTGTGGTGTGGGGGATTATCAAATATACCTATACAATAGTATTGAGGACCTACGCCTTAGTGTCACAGAGGAGTTCTGACCAAGACATATCTTTGATGATCACCCTCGATCACTACCATCGACCAAGAATTGATGGGAGAAGTGTATCACCTATAACACCTTATTTCATATCCTTAATGCCAAAATTAAGGCTATCATCACATTATATGTAAAAAAATACTCAAGATAGGATACTCATGGGGCCAAATATAACTCCTGAAGAAGGAGATATTCAAGGTATAAGGTTCTATGGGTAGTATAAAACATTTCCAACTGGGGTACATGGAACATATCATGAAGATGAAGCCTAGAAATGTTCCACCAGTAAAATTTGTGTGTAAAAAAAAGCACACAACTTTTCATCTGGATGATACGGCATGTGGGACCACCTAAGGTCCAAGCCATGTTCCTCATTGAACATGGGTTCTCTTTTCGACTAGGGGTACATGAGGTGTGCACTGGTTTACATGTTGTGTGATAGCCTCAGTTATCCTGAGTATGTATTTTTGGTACATGGATGGACTACCCAACAAAGGTCACACAATATGTGGGTACTCTACAAGGCATTTAATACTTATTGTGGGGCAAGACCCTAGACATCATGAGATTCCGAGGAACATAACTTATGTTCCTCTAGAATACATGATGTGTTGTGTTTTTCATATCCGTAAGGTCTAATATTTACAAGGATTGCATATCTTCTATTATCACTTCCCTTCTTGCATATTTACTCACCAAAATCTACCAAAAATGAAAGAATACATCTACAATCATCATTTTTTGACCTCATTTGGTAAAAAAAATAGGATTCTAATCACCTAAACGGGATCTGTTTCACCTCCTAATGACAAATCAGGTTCAAATACCAAAAAAAAATCACTCATTATCCATTGACCCACCTCAATACATCCTTAATATTTCAATATATTTCCATCCATACAACCATTAAAAATTTGGAGATTTTATCATGCTCAAACTGGTCCAACAATATCAAATCACCAACCCCATGGGCCAGTGATGAATAATGTAGAGTACAATGGTAGGAAAAAGGCATAAGAAAAAGTGAGAGTATTTTTGGCTGATGCGATCCCAGAAATTGATTCTAAAATTTTGAAATATAAGGGGGTGGAATATAAGGACAACAAATAATCAAAATTTCAATGTTTATTTAAAATCAAATCATGAAAATATAAAGATCTAAGAAAATTAAGTGGATTAATAGTCTATGCTTAAAAATTAATAAAATAGAATAAATCCATAAAATAATGACCCTTACTATAAAAATGGATTGATCTTTGGTGAAGAACACATGAACTAGAGAATAATATGAGGATCCCACTATGTTTTTCGTTCACATCATGAATTCCTCAATGGTTCATTGTTGATCCACATTCCTGATTTTAAAAGGGAAATTAATCTCTCACTTCCTCCACTCTAATCCCCCAGGTCTATGTGGGTAACCCTTGATATTTTTAATAACGAAGTATATATAGAGAGTGGATTAGTTTTCTAGTCATTAGGTAAAATAAATAAGTTATTTATCTAATTTACTTAACACATCTCTAACTCATTACGTCTATGGAACCTATGATGCCGAGAAACTTATGTCACACCTAGGGTAAACCCCACATTTCAAAAACAACTATGGTCTCATATTTTCCATACAAGGTCCCAATCAATTATAAAACAATTTATTCCAAAAAGTAGTGCATGTGTGATTATATATATATTATTATTTTTAATTTATTAATTTTAGGGAACCACAACACCAAAATCACAATGTAAACTCCAAAAAAATCAAAATATATGTATAGAAATATTCAAAGGATCAAATTATGGAAACTGGAGTTGTTAGAATTATGTTTCCATCATAAACATAAATTTTATTTCTATATCTTGTTTGGATAAGATTTGTTTTTTCATTCATTATTATGAACAATATTTTTTCTATATATATATGAATGAAATATTTTATGTCATTTGGAATATAATAAATAGTTTAAATATTATTGATATATATAATTCTATCTATAATATTTAGAGTAAAAATGTCATGGTTAATCCAGACCCCACCCATCTTTTTCATTTTCACCTTGGACATATAATTGATAAACACATCCAAATATAGAGATGTTTTGTAGGAACCATTCAATTATTATTTTTTGATAAATTTAAATCTTTTTTTAGAAAAGATGAATAAAAAACCTTATAGTGGAAAATGTGAAAGGGATAGTAGAATATTGGATCTCATACATAGTGATGTGTGAGGATGAACAAGTACTCAAGAAAGTAGTGGTTTTAGGTACTTAATTACTTTTTTTGATGGCATTCAGTATGGTTATGCGTTTTTAATGAGAACCAAGTATGAAACTTTTGAAAAGTTAAAAGAGTTTGGAAATAAATTATATAATAAAATATGAAAAAGTAATAAGATTCTTTGATCAAATCAGGGTGGTGAATACTTGATCCAGGAATTCACTGATCATCTGAGAGATTATGGAGTTGTTCCACAACTCACTCATCCTAGAACACTAAAATGGAATGGTGTGTCTAAGAGGAGGAATATTACCATGTTAGACATGGTTCAATGATTGGTGATTTAGTGTGACATTCCAATTTCAATATGAGGATATGATCTAGAGACTTATTCATTCCTAATAAACCACATTCCATCTAAATTATTCATAAAGACAACATATGAGATATGGCATAGAAATCATCCCAATATGTCTTTTATGAAAATTTGAGGTTGTGAAAAATATGTATGGCTTTTTTTACTTCAGATAAACCTAACTCTAATTATGAGAAATGCTTATTTGTTGGTTATCCCAAAGTTACTGTTGGATATTAATTTTATAACCATATAGAAAATAAAGTGTTTATAGATTAAAATGGTGTTTTACTTAATAGGTACCACATAACTCAAGTATTAAGTAAAAGGAAAGTTAAAATTAGATAATTTAAAGGGTAATAAACAACAAGTGTCCATGAGATGGAAGATAATCTAGTTCCACAAAGTGTTACAGAAGAAGAACCAACTCAAGTTACATAAGAACCACAATGTAATGATATGATTCTTAAAGAGTCTAAGAGATATATATTTTTATAGAAAATGATTCTGAATTAATTTTTATAGAAGATGAACCAAATACTCTACCAGGAGGAAATTGAGAGTTCTAATTTTGAGAACTAGTTAAAATCCAAGGAATTTGAAATAGAATTAATGTACATGAACCAAGTTTTGAACTTGATGGATGTAATTGAAGGGGTAATAAACATAGGGTTTAAGTGAGTTTTATAAAAGAAAAATGACATTAATGGTAGAGTATTTACCTATAAATAACACCTGGTGGAAAAGGGTGTGAGAAAATTCATGTCATTGACTATAAAGAAATCGTTTCACCTATTGTGATGCTAAAATCCATTCAAATATTTTTCACCATAATAAATAATTTTTTATTTTGAGACATATTAAATGGATATTAAAACTACTCTCCATAATAATAATTTAGTCAAGGATGTGTATATGATACTACCCAAAGGTTTTAAAGATCCAAATGAGTCTTCTAAGGAATGAAAGTTTCAACAGTCTATTTATGGATTTAAGAAAACTTCTTAGATTTGGAATATTTAGTTTGACGATTCAATTAAATATTTTGGTTTCATCAATAATGAATATGGTTACTGCACATATAAGTGGATTAGTGAGAGTGTAGTGGCATTTTTGATATTGTATGTGGATGAAATAATTCTTATCAAAAATGTTATCCCAACTTCACATTATGTAAATATATAGTCAGGTAAATTCTTATTAATGAAATTCATGGGTGAAAAATTCTACATACTATGTATGAAGATCTATAAAGATAAATCTAATAGTATACATGTACTAATCCAAATCATATACATCGGTAAAGTGCTAAAGAAGTTTATCATAGATAATTCTAAAATGGTTCTTTACCTATGTTGCATGACATGAATATTAGGGATGATTTAGGGTCCTAATATAGAGTTAGAAAGTATGAATGAAATTATATATGCATATTACATATGATATATATTTTATTTTATGTTGTATACTCAATCTGATCTCGCCTATTCTCTTAACATAAGCAGTAGATACCAATCACATCTTGATGAAATTCATTGGATTTATATTAAGAACATCCTTAAATAATTGATAATGACTAAGTATATTTTACTGGTATTTAGAGGAGATTATGATATCTATGTAAAGGGTTACACAAATTCAAGTTTCTGATATAATAAAGAAGATATTATATCTCAATTTAGTTTCAGGTTTTTTCTAAATGGTGGAGCTATCAGTAGGAATAGTTCCAAATATGATGCTATAAAAAACTCAACAAAAGAGGAAAAGCACATTGCTGAATCATATGATATGAAGGAAGATATTTGGATTAGGAAGTTAATTTCTAAAATTGAGTTAGTTACTAACATTGAGATAGAAAACAATATTTAATGTGACAATAATCAAGTCATTTATTGAGAAAAGGAATCACAGTCTCACCAAAAGACCAAACACATCCTTCATAAACAACATCTTATATGAGATATCATTGAGATAGGTGATTCTAGGATATATTGGTTGTATATATATGATAATTTAGTATATCCATTAATGAGAACATTATCACTAGAGAATCATGCCAATCATTTTTTATCAATTGGTATATTATACATAATATATTGATGTAAGGGTTGGATAATGTATCATGATTTTATAATAAAGTAAATATACATTTATCATTCATTCACATGTGTTATAATTTACTTTACATTAATAGTAGAATTATAATATCCTCTCAAATTGTTTTGTAATACTATAGATGATAACACCACAAGATGTGGGGATGGTGAATTAGGGTATTTAATTTTAAAACAATTATTTCTTAGAAGAGGATCTTGTTCTCTCACCTTGAAAAACACTAATATTTCTCTCTATAATTCACCACAATGAGAGATGAAAAATTAAAAAACATGAGGTATTTTACTTGGTTCAACCTCTCTGGGCTACATTTAAGGAGCATGCATAAAAGTGCACCTGTGCACCAAATTCACTAAAATTTCACTGTTTAAAGTTATAATTTAGATATTTCTCACTAAACCTCTTGGTTCACTACCATAATTTTTTTTGAAGTCACTAATATCTCTTGAAAACTAACTCACTTCTCTACTTGTTGAATCTTTATTCTTTACATGAAGATGATACGAACATACACCCACGATGGTATTTCTATTCATCAAATGGACTGTTGTTTCCCAGTGAGAATAATACTTCTAGAATAACACCTTATTTGAAATTCAAACTTCCATATAAGATCTCCAAAAACTTCTTTTAATCCTCTTTATATTTTTATATCCTTTTTAGTTCTTCTTTATAGGAATATTTGATACGATATATATATATATTCTAATCTTATACTATAATAATCACATGCGATGTAATTTCCATTTTAAGAGACACAAAGAACTATAAAATATCTCTATGTATCTCGGGTTATAATTTCATGAATATTTCTAAAAGAAATAATTCCCTAAGAATATATCCACCGTACAACATGAATTTCTATAAAATAGGTAAAACTGAATCTTCACTATACAATGATCATGATCTTCAACATTAAAACTCTTTATAGTCTATGATCATAAAACCACCATTAAATTTAGCTGAACCTTAAATTACAGAAAATAACACATGTTCATGCATCTTTTGGTGGTAAGGGATCTCATAAATTCCTCCCAATTTTCAACATAGATAGTTTCACATAGAAATGTTGCTATATAGCCAAATCCATGGATCCAAACATCCATATAGCTAAAATCAATGTACCTGATTATCAGTGTAGCAGACTGATTGTTGAATTAGACAATTATGGGGGATGGTCACATAGATAATTTTATTATGTAGCTGATGTTCCTACATAGATGATTCGAGTTATAGTTATTACTAAATACCCAATTCACATAGTCATTCTGGCCATGTACCTGAGTTTCTCACATAGCAATTTTAGCCATGTACTTGATTCACATAGCCATTCTGGCCACATACCTGATTTTCTCACATAGTATTTTTGGCCATATAGATTAATTACTTTCATACTCGATTGAATCACTTGGACAATTTCTTCCAGCATAAACCCTTTATCTAATTCCATAATTCCATGAAACTCATATTAGCCAAAAACCCACTTTTCAACACATATCCATTCCAAACAACATTTGGGGTACAACAATACGCCCTTATATTTGGTTGAAAATATTCAATAGTCACTTGAAAATATCACCTTGAAACCACCATTTCCATTTACCCTCTTAATTTTCAATAAAATACAAGGGGTTACCTACTGAGAAAACTTACCACTTATCACTTGAGATTTCAACTAATTCTTTGGCACTACTAAAAATGGCCTCGATGTAGGAAACATGAGTCTTAGATAACACCGACATGGTTGTACATGTAAATCACATATCCCCTAATTTTCATATTTTAAATATTACTATACCCATTTGAACTACTTCTCATCATTTTAAACACACTTGTAAATCCCTCCCCATTTGACAGTGAACCCAAAAAGATCACTTATCTGAGAAGTTATGAAGCGTGGTTTAGAAAAACAACAAGGTGATGTGATAAAACATACCTCAATAATAAAAGAAACTATGAGGAGTGGGATTCCATAAAAAAATAATTAAATAGGAGAAAGAAGTTTGAATCCAAGAGAAAAATAATTCTTCTCAAACACCACTCTGGGTTGTGGATTTTTCAAGATATCGAGAACTTGATCTTGAGTCAACACATTCTCCAGAAGCATGAATCCTTACTCCACCTTCTAATTTATGAAGTGATATTTGATCCCAATGTTATTGGTCTATGAATTTTGGATAGGATTTTTGAAAATATTTATCACACTTGAGTTATCACAGATAAATATAATAGGATAAATAACCTCAATACCCACATCGACAAGTTGTGGTTTTATCCATAACAATTGGGTGTATACCTGAATGGAAATATTGTACTTGGAATCCATGGTTCTAAAAGATATGCAATCAATATTCTTACTTTTACATGATATACATGAACTCCAAAGATAAAATGAACCAATGGAAGTTTATTTTTAGTCATCTACTAAACTAGGACAATATGCATTAGTAAATCCCAAAAAATTCTTCTATGCATATTTATGATAGAGAAACCCATAATATTTTTTACGATGGATATATTAAAGTATTATTTTCATGGCTTTGATGTGGAATTATTTGGGATCACTCTATAAATGAATATCTTTAAAATAAGTAAATAAAATATCCAATTGAGTGGTAGTCAAAGATAGTAGACTCCCAATGATTTGTTGATAAGTAGTTACATCAAACTTGTTGCCCAGTTTATGTTTTTATATTTTAGACTTATCTTATTCCAGAGTTTCCATCATCTTAGAATCCTCCATCTGAAATCTTCCTAAAATATCCTTGGAATATTTAGTTTGGGAGATAAATATCCCATACAATATTCTAGAAACTTTCTATCCAAGGAAAAATTACATTTCAGCAATTAAAGACATATTTAATTTGCACCTCATGAGTTTTGAAAACTAATTACATTGGTTATCATCTGAGCCTGCAAAAATTATGTTGTCAATATATATAATCACCATTAATCATTGTTCATTATCGTTCATGATTTAGAGGTTATGATAAACTCCTATATAAAAACCAAGATTATTTAGGCATTGATGTAACCTAGAATACCATGCAATTGATGTTTATTTGAGACCATACACATCCTTTTTTAATTGAAATACTTTTCTTTCATCCGCATCAATGAAAAACCTATATAGTTTCTCAACATATGCTTCCTCTTTAAGGAAACCATTTAAGAAGGCATATTTTATGTTCATTTGATATATTTTTAAGCCCTTATGAATTTCCCTGTATAAGAATAACTGAATAGTTTTAATTAATTCTATGGAAATGAACATCTCATCAATATCAATTCCTTAAATTTGGTAAGACCCTTTTCACATAAGACATTATTTATTCCAAATCACATTAACATCTTCATTAAGTTTATTTTTGAACACCCAATTGGTTTCAATGACATTCTTGTCACTTGGTCTTGGAACAAATTCCCAGGTTTCATTTTATCTATTTGGTCAAGATTTTCATCCATATCCTTGACCTAAGTATCACCATTTTCATCTTATTTGAAAGATTTTGGTTCCACAAATGTTAATAAGGTTAACTACTCACATTCCTTCATTATTTTGGTTTGGATCAAGGTTGTTCAGTCTCAAAAAATGTTTCCTTTGGTGATTTTAGAAATATTTTTCCCTTTATAAGACTAATATAATTTCTATAATTTTTCTACAATCCAAGTCCTCATTAGAGTTATCTTCATTCCTCATAACTCTCCCTAAACCCCATGCTTATTCATCACTTTAAGATTAAAAAATTGTTTGGTTGTCATGAAATATCTACTCATGTGTTGCTATCATTTTCCCACCTTCAACCACCAAAACATCATTTCTCTCAATCATCTTCTCAATAAATTTTTTTTAACACCTATAACATTTACTCTTTTACGAGTATCCAATTAAAATTCCTTAATATCCTCATTCTACAAATTTTTTATCAATTCCTTATTGTGAATGAAACATTTATTTCCAAAATCAGGGATGTACCTGAGATTGGGTTTCTTTATATACCAAATTTCATATGGAGTTCTCTCATTATTTTAACATAGAAATGCTCTATTTGAGATGTATACTAATGCATGAAAAAATTATTTTTATATATTTCCAAAAGATACTTTTCAATCAACATTGTTAGAACCATTTTGTTGATTATATGATTTACTCATTCCACTACCCCTTTTTTTGGGGTGTTCTGATAGAAAAAACTTGATGTTTAATTCCATTCTTTTCCCAATATTCTTAAATTTTATTATTTATAAATTTGGTTGTATTGTCAGTTAAAAATTTATAGATCTTCACACAAGGAATCTTTTTTATCTCTCCTCTGATATGGAGTGATATATCTATATACCATGATCTTTTGTGTGACATGAATAATCCATTCCATTTTTTTGTAATTTTAATGCCCTAGATTTTTCTGTGTATTATTTTTAAATATTATATGAAATTAATACGAGACCATCCTTTGAGACGGTGTGCGATTCAAGGCCCAGGGTGCTTGGAATAAATGTTTGAAATAAAATTAACTTTAAATAGAACGAGCGAGCACTTTTCATAAAAAAAAGTGGAATAAATTTTAAATGGGTTCCCAGATCAGAAATCCAAGGGTACCATTGCATTCAGAGAAACGAATTTACCTTAGGCAAGGACTAACTCTGGACAACACGGGCCAAATGTGAAAGTTATTTTTTCGACGTTTAAGGAAATAAAATAAATTTAACATTTATTTTATTTTATTTTTCTATTATGCTAATTCAATGACCTAAGATTTTAAATAAGATATTAAGAATAATTTCTAGGGTTAGCTGCATAACTCTGGAATTCTCTGGATAATTGGAGAAGAGACACTTGGAGAAACCTCTTGATGATGATTGATGACGAATCAAGTGATCGTGAATCGCTGTGCCAACGGAGTTGGATGATCTCATCGACGATGAAAACATAATCATTCTTCATAAATGATTGATCCAAACTCAAGGTAGGGTGTGTGATTTCAATTTTTTATTTCTTGTTATAGGATTTAATGATGAATGCAGATCAACCCATGAATAGGTTGACCCACAATTTGATCGTTCTTTCAGGATGGGTGATTGCGGGTTTGATTCTATTTAGATTTAGTTTATTGATACTTATAATGGGAGCATATCAAGGCCGTAACAAATGAAGACCGAGGTTTGTTCCTTGGGTTGTTTATGATTTATTCCCCCTTTATTCCCATGTGTTCTTCATTCTTCACGGGTTTAAGAATGAAGGATCGTTACACATTTGTTTCATGGTGCAATGATATGAAATCTTATATTTGACATCATGATGACCTAACGAAGGTGAGATGATTATGGTGACAGATAGATTTACATATTCCGAGTGATATATAATTCTTCAATATTTCTTCATGTGGATGATCATAATTGGTTTTCGAAGCTGATTGAAGTCTCAAAACTTACCAAATATGTGTTGCAAGGACGAGATGGCCCTGGATCTTCAATTTTGAGGTGAAAATATCATCAGATAAAATAAAAAAAGATCAAATAAAGTACTGGAGGAAGAACAATGATTCTGTAAAATTATGATGAACATGGAATGTATCTTGGAATACATGGCATATGGGACTAGTCCAGTGACGACTAGGGTTTCAGGCAACAGATAGGTGGAACACGGTGTGTGAATGCTATCACACATCGTGTGGGACCCTACTCAAAAATGAGAATGTATCTCATAGGATACACAAACACGGGGTTTAGTAAATGGCATGTACTCAACCACACGACTAGACCCCGACCCGATACACATGCAACCCCATGTACTAGAACATGGGTTGGAAAACATGGGTTGAATCCATGTACTAGAACATGGAACCATACACGAGGAAGACCCTAGACAGTAGGGCACGACATGTGAACTTCTCTACATGACATGTATACCTTTTCCTACATGAAATGTTCTTATGACACGAGCCATTGTACACGGTCAATACCTAGGGTTAAGGGGCACGACGTGTGATACTTCTACACACCATGTACTCTTTTCTAGATGGCTTGATCTCCTTATCCACTATGTCTGGGACAATTTTTGTTTAGGTTGGTGACCCCTTTATCATTCCCCTTAAGGTTAGTTGGTATAATTTTTTATCCATAGGAGTATGACCCCCTTCAGTGGGAGTTTCTGGATATAGTCGGGAGTCCCCTCCAAGAGGCCCGGAGCAGGATCCTCTATCCATTCTTGTGCCCTAGGTAGAGTCAGGTTGTCAATGCAAAAAATCCTAATAGACTTCAATCCTTTACTTAGCAGGTGAATATGGATGAGTCATGGTATACTCCATGGCCTTGAAAGTGATCCTCATCAATGTATCGTGATATTCCCACTTGTGGGGTTTGTTCTCCTAGAGCTAGTGTATCATATTCTCTCTTCATATCTATCTGTGTATCTCTCTCTCATGGAAATTCCAAATGAATATTAATTCTTGGATGGATGTAATCATGTTTATCAGACTCAGGAGTGAGTTATACTGGATGAGAACTTCGTGGAATCTTCAGACTAAATCCCTAGCTTTGGTATGTGGTCATTGTGACTTACCTCCAGACTATAGGTTTGGGTTTCGAGTATATATGGATATGTTCTTGTTATATGTACTATAAACATATACTATGTAGAGATAATTGCACCTTTACTTTGTGTATTTATTTATGGTTTTTGGGGTTTCCTACTAAGTATTGTTATACTTACCCCTGCACGGGCTTTGACCACACATGTCATGTCTTGTAAAGACAAGTGACCTTTTGATGAAGTCTAGGGTAGGCCAAGACCGGAAAAAGCTTTGTGTGTTTTAGACAGGCCGAGGTGTTCCAATGAAATTGAGCAGTAGTCCCAATACCTATATTGTTTTCTTATAGGTTGGACTTTGTAGTTGGAAGACCCCTTCTTTTTGGTGGGCTTGTATTCTAGCCCAGTTTACTTTTCTGAATTATACTTTCCATTGTACTATATTGGTTGGGTTTAGTAGTATGCATGAATTTTATTCTTTAGTGGTTTTTTTACATTTCAAGCATTTATGGGATTGGAGATGTGTGTGTGTGTACATGTACTTAGGAAATACCTCCCATGTTAGTTATATGCCTACTCGGTGCTAGTCACCAGCTCCTGGACTATTGGAGGCAGGCTCGGGGAGTCACGTCACGGGCCCCACTGGGATGGGTCATGATAGAGTGGTATCAGAGGTGTTCAGTTCTACCTTAGGACCGAGAGTCTGTGACATTGTTTTGGGTAAATATTTTTAAGTGTTTCGAGTTCGGATTTCAGGCCTGAGACTCTAGTGTTGGTGCGAGTGGCCAACGTATCCATACACCGGGACTCTGATAACTTGTTTTTGACTTGGTACATGATAACACTAGTTGCAGAAAAAAATGGTACATGGATCATATAGGAATGGGTTGTGGTTTATATGTCCTTCTTGATTCATCTCTCTATATATACTCATTGAATGCAGTACATCTTGTTTCCTAACATGATGCCTCTACGACACATACCAGCTTGGATTCAGCTGCTTGATCATGAGAATGACCTCCTCAGTGATGATGCTTTGATATAGGGGCCAGTTCTTTGGGTGTTACTTCAAGGTGGTGTACCATCTATACCAAAACTAGTAGAGTAGCACATGGTACCTACAGTACCAGTAATCAAAGAGCACATGTTGAGTGCACTCCATGAGTTTTAGAGATAGAGACCCCTCAGGTTCTAAGGTGAGCCCGACCCTCAAGAGGGTGAGGACTAGCTTGAGGTGGTGAAAAGAGTTTTCCATATAGTGAGGAAACCATCAGACCAGATGGTGATCCTAATGGCGAGCCTTATTTAGGGTTTGGCAGGGAGACAATGGAGTTTTACCATAAAGACTCACGATGAGGAAACTCTTTCATGGATGGAGTTTGAGAATCTCTTTATAGAGTAGTTCTACCTAGTTACTCTAAGAGAAGTGAGTATACATGAGACTCTACAGCTCTATATGGTCAGTATGATAATGGTTGACTATTCATCAAAGCTCACCAACCTCTCTAGGTACTCGATGGATATGGTCAAGGGTTAGTGCTTTAGGGGTCATGACTTCAAAAAGGGTTTATTTCAGGACATATGAGGCAACATCATACCTCTTTGAATTTCGAATTATGCATGAGTGCTCAAACAAAATTTTGTGTTTGATAGATTCTTTGATGAGTAGAGACAACCAAAGACAGTCAGTAGAAAGTAGACAGGTGAAGAGACCTCAGCAATGTGGAGACAACATTAGACACAAGGATCAAGACGTGGGAGAGGTCGTAGGAGGTCCCAGGATAGGGGATCTAAAGTACATGTCTCTCAGGTAGGATACGGTCAGTCTAGGGAGATGTGATGATACACATGCGATAATAGAGGACATCTCGCTATATATTATCCAACATATCAAGATGCTGAGAGGGAAGCAGTTGATGGATCACCAAAGAAGAGGAAATAAGTGGAGTAGGAAGATCATCTAGGCGTAAGACATGGAATATGAGTAGGGAGAGATATAGGAGGTGGAAAACATTTTGACATACTACCACCACCACCCTCAGGAGGTCCATGCTAGTCTCAGGGAGCTAGAGGAAAGGGTCGAGGGAAACTACATTATGAAAACCCTGCTTTTATTACAAACTTAAATACGGTTTATTACATAAAACTTCACTTGATACAACAAGAATATTGAGATGTTTAGTGTCTTTGGGGCTTAGTATCATTACATAAAAACTTAAAACATGAAATAAAATATCTTTATTGAAAACATCCTTTGCATGACCACTACATTCCCTCGTACTTAGCATTGCATGGGATAACCTGAGGTCATGCATAAGAAAAGGGTGAGCTATAAAGCCCAGTAAGGGAGTACGCATGGAATAACATGAGGAGTAAAATACATGTTAGACAATAAGAATATCAATAGAGCATAAAATAAACATTAACATAAAGGCATGATAAAGCATGATAATCATAACATGGAAATGTGGCAACAACACTTAACATGGAATTAGCATGAGCTAAGGCTCATTGCACATAGAGCATGAGTAAATCCTCATTGCACATGAAGCACGAGTAAACTCTCATTGCACTTGAATTAGAATGAGTTAACACTCATTTCACATGATGTATCATGATACTATACTTTACCCAATGCATTGAAGCGCTATAAGGGCACACCCTTCTTAAACATTTCATTTCATGCATAAGTGTGCAACATGGATCATAAAACATGGATTCATTAAACATAATCATTTATTCCATGATAAAGGAATGTGGAATTAATACATGAAACTTTATAATCAATAAGTAAATGTGCATACAGGTGAATACCCTTGATGGATAATTGAGCATGGTATTCACTACACAATGACATTGGCTTAGAAAATCGGTGCGATTTCGGCAGCGTAATGACGTGACGTAAGAATTCATAAAAAAAAGGTTGATGAGAGAGAAAGGGGTCCTCATCATATTTAAATGTAATGGATAGTAAGGAGGTCATATAGATACATGTCCCAACAATTTTAATGGAATTTAGATTCATGATACAAAAGTATTTCTTGAATGTAAATGAGGAGAGAGAAGTTCCTTTCGGAATTTTGGCATAGTAATGGGTGTACATGGGAGGCATTTAATGAGAGAGAAAGGGGTCTACCATAATTAAAAAATAAAGAGGAAAGTATTAGGGAGGTGCGAAACCATACCCCAACATTCATAATTGAAATTAAAAGGCAAAACAACTTAAAGAAAATTGGACAAAAATGAGAAAGGAAGAAAAACCCTTACTTGGAAGTGTGCTTCCAAAGGCTAGAGAGAGGCTTTTGAGAGGCTTATTGGGAGATTGGGGAACCTTGAGAGGATTAATGAGAGAGTGGGGCAGAGTTTGGACGAACTACAAGGGCTTTGAGTGAGGAGGAAGTGGGAGCTTGGGTGGGTTTATATAGGAAAGGTGAGGGAATTCTTTATTATTTAGGTTTGGGTCCCCTTACATTAAATTAATCGAAACCACAAACCAACACATGGTTTTTGACCATGGTTTTTGGAAAAGGGAATATGAAAAAAATATTTTATAAGGCCAAAGTCCGAACTTCTTAAAATATTAGGGTTTCTTATGTGGAGGTGAGTCACACTCCCATGTAAATTAATTTAAAAAGGCAAGGTGTTGAATAAGTCTTGAGGGGTCCATTAATGCCTTGAAAAGTAAGTAAAACAAACCCAAAATCACATTATTTCAATGGTAAAACATATATTGGCCAAACATAAATATTATAGTATTTTATTACATCCCTATTGGGTCATTATGATGTCATAAAACACATTATATATTTAAACGGTATTTAATTTTTACCCAAAAATTTGACTATCTCAGAAAATTATGAAAAATTCACCGTTGGATAATTTCGACATCCTGATTCCTGAAATAACATTTATTTTATCTAAATAATTTTCTAAATATGTTAATTTTCACTTTTAAAATAAAAACTGACATTTATCGAAAATTCACAGGTTTTGACAGAAATGGATTTCAAACCTTATTAAAATTTTGATTGCATTCATAAAATTATAAGATCATTTATATTTAATAAAAATTAATTTAATAATAATAATATTTTTTTATTAAAATATTATTTAATTCAAAAATCCCTTAATTTAATAAAATAGATTTCTTAATTAAATAATAACTAAAAACACCATTTGTACTTTAAAAAATATTTACAATGTATAAAAAATGACTAGAAATTATATTCATTATTATATAGAAAAATAATGTACATGAAAATAGTACTACTTATTTGTTACATAACCCCTTAAAATAGCCGCATAAGACCCAAGGGTAAGGTGTGCGATGGTGACAGACTCTTGGGGTGTCTTGGATAACAACGCTCGAGTGGTAATTTCAATCAACTTCCACTTTTCCCGTAGACAGTCACGTTCGAGCTTGACATGATGAAGCTCAGCTTGGGCTTGGTCAAGGGCGAAGCCCAAAGATTCCACCTCTTTTTCGAGCTCCAAAAAATGGGCTTCTTATGGGGCAATTCTACTGGATAAGGCCATCGTTTCCTTTGTCTGAGTAAATTGGATTTGTTAAAGTCCTATATTTATACTAATCATGTGATCACTATTCAACGACTATATTAGAAACGGTCAAAATTCTTAACATAAAACCAAAGAAGTTGAAATTTTATATAAACATAAAAAGAAATTTAATTAGATCAAGAGGGATTTCCATTAATGAAACTTTGGGTCATTACAATATTCCCCCCTTAGGAAATTTCACCCTTGAAATTTTCCTTTTCCCACACTAAAACAAATGTGGGTAACTCAGCTTCATCATATCCTCCGACTCCCAAGTCGCTTCTTCAAACTTGTGGTTTCTCCGCAGCACCTTGACGAGGGGCATTGTCTTATTTTGTAGAACTTTTTCTATACGATCTAAGATCTTCACTAGTTGCTCCTCACAAGAAATATCATCTTCCAATTGTACCACCTCGGAAGAGAGTACATGTGAAGGGTCTAGTATGTACTTCCTTAAGAGGGATACATGAAAGACATCATGTACTTTGGCCATGGCAGGTGGAAGTGCTAGTCGATAGGCCACAACCCCGACACGATCAAGAATCTCGAAGGGGCCAATGTACCTTTGTCTTAACTTACATTTCCTTCTAAACCTCATGACCTTCTTCCATGGGAATATGCGTAGAAACACCATTTCTATAACTTTAAACTCAAGGTCTCATCGACAATTATCTGCATAACTCTTCTGTCGACTCTGGGATACCTTGATATGCTGCTGAATGGTTTTCACCTTCTCCACCATTTCTTCGACCATTTCTGGTCCAAGCAGCTTACGTTCACCGACCTCATCCCAACATGTCGGTGTTCTACACCTTTTCCCATATAGGGATTCATATGGTTCCATTTGGATGCTCGAGTGGAAACTGTTATTATAAGAGAACTCAACTATAAGAAGATGTTGATCCCATCCTCCTTTAAAGTCCATTGAGCATGCTCTCAACATATCCTCAAGTGTTTGGATAGTCCACTCGGATTGGCCATCAGTTTGAGGATGATAGGCCGTACTGAAGTTCAGTTCAGTATTCAGAGTATGTTGAAGACTCTTCCAAAACTTAGAGGTGAATCTTGGATCTCGTTCAGACACAATAGATAGCGGTACTCCATGCAACCTTACCAATTCCCTGATATATATCCATTCCTGTTGATCCAAAGAGAAATCCTCCCGAATAGAAATAAAGTGTGCAGTCTTTGTAAGACAATCCACAACAACCCAAATTGCATTGTTGCCTTTGGATGTCCTTGGAAGTCCGGTGACAAAGTCCATGGTGATGTTCTCCCATTTCCATTCTTGTATGGGCAATGGTTGCATCATACCCTTAGACTTCTGCCTCTCTGCCTTCACTTGCTGACACACCAGGCACTTTGATGTATATTCAGCGATCTCCTTCTTCATATTATCCCACAAAATGTTTTCTCGGAGATCTCGATACATATTTGTGCTCCCTGGGTGAATAGAGAAATTTGAACTATGTGCAACATCCAAAAGTTCCTTCTTCAGCTCCGGACTTTATGGAACACATTGTATTTTCCCAAACCACACAATTCCTTCTTCATTAACATTAAACTCTGAGGATTTCCCTTTTTTGATAGCTTCCAATTTTTCCTGAATTCTCAAATCATCCTTTTGATCATCCTTTAACCTTTCCAAAAGAGATGGTTGAGCAATAATTTGCGAAAGGATTGATGATGTTATCTTCTTTATGATTCCCACGTCCATCTTTATTAAGTCTAAGAAGATTGGATCCTTAGAAATTCTCATCATTGATAGAATTGCTGGGTCCTTTCTACTTAGGGAATCTGCCACCTTGTTCGCTTTCCCAGGCTGGTAATGTGTTGAACAGTCATAATCCTTGATGAGCTCTATCCATCTTCTCTGGTTCATATTAAGCTCTTTCTGTGTGAATATATATTTAAGACTCTTGTAGTCAGTATATATCTCACATTTCTCTCCATAGAGATAATGTCGCCAGATTTTCAAGGCAAAGATCACCGCCGCCAACTCCAGTTCTTGACTTGGATAGTTTCTCTCATGGATTTTCAACTTCATTGAGGAATAGGATATAACATTATCATTCTGCATCAGCACAAAGCCTAAGCCCTTCTTTGAAGCATCACTAAAAACAACAAAAAGTTCCCCACTTGTGGGTAAAGTGAGCACGGGCGCAGTGATAAGACTCCTTTTAAACTCCTTGAAGCTTTCTTAACATTCATAACTCCAAGAAAACTTTACTCCCTTTTGAGTTAGCTTGGTAAGAGGGTTGGAAAATTGTGAGAAATTTCTCACAAATCGTCGATAATATCCAGCTAACCCCAAGAATCTATGGATATCCGTTACCGATGTTGGCCTCGACCATCCCTAAATTACATCTGTTTTGGAGGGGTCCACAGATATCCCATTGCTTGTGATGATATGGCCCAAGAATGAGACCTCCTTGAACTAGAACTCACACTTGCTGTACTTTTCATAGAGCTTCTCCTTGCGCAAAGTCTCTAGTACAGTTTTTAAATGCTCCTCTGATCCTCCTTGGTTTTAGAGTATATTTGAATATCATCTATAAAGACTACCAAAAATTTGTCAAGGTAAACTCTAAAGACTCTATTCATCAAGTCCATGAATATTGCTGGAGCATTGGTGAGTCCGAAAGGAATTAATATGAATGCATAGTGCCCGTATCTTGTACGAAAAGCAGTCTTGGGGACATCTTCCTTCTTCACCCTTACTTGATAATATCCCGACCGCAAATCCACCTTGGAGAAGTATTGTGTTCCACGTAGCTGATCAAATAAGTCATCGATTCTTGGGAGAGGATACTTGTTCTTTATCGTGATTTGTTAAAGTTCAAGATAATCGATGCAAAGCTGCATTGACCCATCCTTCTTCTTGACGAAGAGGACTGGTGCACCCCATGGTGAAGCACTTGGGCGTATAAACCCTTTATCCATATTCTCCTGTAGTTGTTTCTTCAGCTCTTCAAGATCAACAACAACCATTCTATATGGAGTCTTGGATATTGGTAGCGCCCCAGGTATAAGTTCAATTGAGAAATCAACATCTCTTCTAGGAGGAAGACTAGGCAGTTCCTTGGGAAACACTTCAGCGAATTCCCTCACAATAGGCATTTTTTCAAGGATGGTTTCTTCCTTGGAATTAATCATCTGATCCATATACACGTGCTCATAAGGCAGTAATATCCATGCTTGAGATGATGGAGCTAAAGGAGATTATCTTCCTCCTGACACTTGTAATGAATCGGGGGTCGATTCTCCATATGGAGTGTGATTTCCCTCTCCCAACAATTTATGTTGGCTCTATATAAGGAAAGCCAATTCATGCCAAAAATTGCATCAAATTCTACCAGAGGGAGTATGATGAGGTTCGCCAGGAAATTCAATCCACAGATTATAATAGGGGAGGACTTATATTCATGGGATGCAATGATTGCCCCATTTTCCGTACTCACCGACATCTTTACTTCCATGATTTGTGGTGGTATTGGGATTGTTGAACTAAACTTTTGAGATATAAAAGAATTCGTAGAACCTGAATAAAAAATTACGTTTTCTATTCTTGAATGAATAACTAGCGTACCTATCACCACTTCGTTTTCAGAGTTCACTTCAGCAGAAGTGATGGAAAAAGCTCTTCCTTGCTTCCTTGGAGGTTTTTGGTTGTCTCTAAAAACCCTTGGATTAGGGAACTAATTTGAAAAATGACCCGATTCTTTGAATTTGTAGCATTGAACAACGCGTTGAGGTTCGAATGGAGCATTCCTCTCCTCTGTCGTAGCCGTGGGTCTTTATTGCCAATAGTTAACAGCTAGGTGCCCTTCTCTTCCACACCTGAAGCATTTTCTCGTCCCCTTAAGGCAATTTCCAAGGTGCTTCTTTCCGCACTTTTGGAAAGTGGGGTGATGGATCTTCTTAGCACCGTTGGATTTATCCATCGGACCACCAGCATTTAAGTCTACCTTACGCTTTTTGTCCCCATGATACCCCTGTGATTCCCCGATCTCCATTTCGACCTTGAGGGAACATAAGAAAATTTCCTCATAGCTGTCGAAGTCACAGATCACTAATGTTTTCTGCAAGCTAGGTTTCAGCCCACCAACGAAGCGGTCAACCTTGCATTCGGGGGTAATGACAAATCCGGAAGAGTATCGTGAAAGCATTGTGAAGTTTTCCTCATACGCTCCAATAGATTCTTCATCTTTTTTTCTTGAGGGAAAGGAAGTCCCTTTCCATCTTAAGCTGGAGGGTGAGCTAAAAATATTTATCGAAAAACATATTCCGGAAATCCTCTTATTCCAAAGCCTCGATCTTCTCCTCAGGCTTCGTATTTTTGATCAACGTCCACCATTGATCAGATTCACCCTCCATATTATAATCTGCCAGGAGGACCTTATCTTGTTCAGAACATTGAAGGATGGAGAAGATCTTTTCAATGGAGTTGATCCATTGTTCAACGATCGTGGGATCAGATGATCCACTAAAAGTAGGAGGCCTTTGTCTCATGAAGATCTCGATAACGACTTGTTCTTTCTTAGGGGGGGTTGAACGTTCCTCTTGACCCATGTTTCTATTCAAAACATGGGTTAGCTGAGAGAGAAGAGTGAAAAAGTTCACGATTCCTTCTCCCATTAGATTGGGCATCTCATTAGTACAATCATCACACTGATCTTCACAATGGTTGTTAGCCCGAGTCCTCCTATTACCGACCATTGGTTGGAATAAAAGGAAATTTAGGGGTAACACATAAAGGGTAATCCAAATAAAAAAGTTGATGACTTATAAAAAAACTTTTATTTCCTTACTCAAGAGTCTATAGGCTTCAACTTAGACTTTTCATGATGTACTTTCGAACATATATTCGTAGGGGAATTTTTTTAATTCCATTAATAAGGGTTCATACTAATCTTTTGAATTTATCAAAACATATCCCCCGGGAGTGTAGTAACCAAGAGTGTAGTAAGGCCCATTGTCGTGCACTAGTTCCCGTTCGAGTCTAGCTCAAAGCAGTGTTTTCAGGTTTTACCCCTAGGATACATCTGTGCCAGAGCCGCCTCTACCTACTCGTATCTAGACATGGATGTATTTGTTTGATAAACCACTTACTCAGTACTTACCAAAACTTAGGGATGTTTTTATTAAACTTAGTCTGGTATCTAAGGCTTTACTAGGGTTTCCTAATCCCAAAAATAACTAAACCTATCCTTTGATACCAACTATGACAACCCTGCTTTTATTACAAACTTAAACATGATTTATTACATAAAACTTCACTTGATACAACAAGAAGATCGAGAGGTTTAGTGTCTTTGGGGATTAGGATCATTACATAAAAACGTAAAACATTAAATACAACATCTTTATTGAAAACTTCCTTTACATGACCACTACATTCCCTCGTACTTAGCATTGCATGGGATAACCTGAGGACATGCATAAGAAAAGGGTGAGCTATAAAGCCCAGTAAGGGAGTACTCATGGAATAACATGAAGAGTACAATACATGTTATACAATAGGCATATCAATAGAGCATAAAAGAAACATGAACATAAAGGCATGATAAAGCATGATAATCATAACATGGAAATGTGACAACAACACTTAACATGGAATTAGCATGAGCCAAGGCTCATTTCACATAGAGCATGAGTAAATACTCATTACACATGAAGCATGAGTAAACCCTTGTTACACTTCAATTAGAATGAGTCAACACTCATTTAACATGATGTATCATGATACTATACTTTACCCAATGCATTGGAGCGCTATAAGGGCACACCCTTCTTAAACATTTCATTTCATGCATAAGTGTGCCACATGGATCATAAAACATGGATTCATTAAACATAATCATTTATTCCATGATAAAGGAATGTGGAATTCATACATGAAACTTTATAATCAATAAGTAAATGTGCATAAATGTGAATACCCTTGATGGATAAATGGGCATAGTATTCACTACACAATGGCATTGGCTTAGAAAATCAGTGCGATTTCGGCAGCGTAACGACGTGACGTAAGAATTCATAAAAAATAGGTTGATGAGAGGGAAAGGGGTCCTCATAATATTTACATGTAATGGATAGTAAGTAGTTTATATAGATACATTTCCCAACAATTGTAATGGAATTTAGATTCATGATACAAAAGTATTGGTTGAATGTAAATGAGGAGAGAGAAGTTCCTTTCGGAATTTCAGCATAGTAACAGGTGTACATGGGAGGAATTTAATGAGAGAGAAAGGGGTCTCCCATCATTCAAACATAAATAGGGCAGTATGAGGGAGGTTAAAAACCATACCCCAACATTCATAATTGAAATTAAAAGGCAAAACAACTTAAATAAAATTGGACAAAAATGAGAAAGGAAGAAAAACCCTTACTTGGAAGTGTGCTTCCAAAGGCTAGAGAGAGGATTGTGAGAGAATTATTGGGAGCTTGGGGCACCTTGGGAGGATTCTAGAGAAAGTAGGGTAGAGTTTGGACGAACTCCAAGGGATTTTAGTGGGGATGAAGTGGGATCTTGGGTGGGTTTATATAGGAAAGATGAGGGAATTCTTTATTATTTAGGTTTGGGTCCCCTTACATTAAATTAATCCAAACCACAAACCATCCCATGATTTTGCCCATGGTTTTTGGAAAAGGGAAGAGGGAAAAAATATTTTATAAGGCCAAAGTCCTAACTTCTTAAAATATTAGGGTTGCTTATGTGGAGGTGAGTCACACTCCCATGGAAATTAATTTAAAAAGGCAAGGTGTTGAATAAGTCTTGAGGGGTCCATTAATGCTTTGAAAAGTAAGTCAAAAAAACCCAAAATCACATTATTTTAATTTTAAAACATATATTGGCCGAAAATAAAGATTATATTATTTTATTACATCACTATTGGGTCATTATGATGTCATAAAACACATTATATATTTAAACGGTATTTAATTTTTACCCAAAAATTTTACTGTCTCAGAAAATTATGAAAAATTCACCATTGGATAATTTCGACGTCCTGATTCTAGAAATAACAATTATTTTATCAAAATAATTTTCCAAATATTTTAATTTTCACTTTTAAAATAAAAACCGACATTTATCGAAAATTCAAGGGTTTTGACAGAAATGCCTTTCAAACCTTAATAAAAATTTTAATTGAATTCATAAAATTATAAGATCATTTATATTTAGTAAAAATTAATTTAATAATAATATTATTATTTTATTAAAAAATTATTTAATTCAAAAATCCCTTAATTTAATAAAATAGATTTCTTAATTAAATAAAAACTAAAAACACCATTTGTACTTTAAAAACTATTTACAATGTATCAAAAATGACTAGAAATTATATTCATTATTATATACAAAAAATAATGTACATGAACATAGTACTACTTATTTGTTACATAACCCCTTAAAACAGCTGCATAAGACCTAAGGGTAAGATGTGCGATGGTGACAGACTCTTGGGGTGGTTCAGATAACATCGCTCGAGTGGTAATTTCAATAAACTTCCACTTTTCCCGTAGATTGTCATGTTCGAGATTGACATGATGAAGCTCAGCTTGGGCTTGGTCAAGGGCAAAGCCCAAATATGCCACCTCTTTTCTAACCTCCGACAAATGGGCTTCGTATGGGGAAATTCTAATGGATGAGGCCATCGCTTCCTTTGTCTGAGTAAATTGGATTTGTTAAAGTCCTATATTTATACTAATCATGTGATCACTGTTCAATGGCTATATTAGCAATGGTCAAAATTCTTAACATAAAACCAAATAAGTTGACATTTTATATAAACATAAAGAGACATTTAACTAGATCAAGAGGGATTTCCATTAAGGAATCTTTGGGTCGTTACATACATGTGGTCAAGGAGTATGACCTAGGGACTCCAAAGATAATTTGAGGCATGATATGTGTCTTTTATACCTTATATTACATAATTATATACATAGGTTATAGTCATTATTTCCTCACCACTTATCTTGTTCTATACCTTGAGATTATGGTAGAATTGTTGAATCAACCTTTACGCTTGGATACACCTACAGGTGGAGACTCGATGATCACACAACTTTTCCGATAGTGTGATCTTACCCTTGGTGGTGAGATTTTCGGTTGGAACCTCTTGGTGGAAATGTAGTGGCCTTACAACTTCATTCTTAGTATGGATTGACTATCTTTGGTCCATGCCTAGATTAAATGTTTTAGGCGAAGGGTGTAGGGTGTTCTCAATGATGGGAGGAGGTTTTTTTTGTTGGTGAAAAGGAAAACCATGAAGAATAGGATGGGATAATGCACATGAGGGTGCATCCGATCAATCATGAGTTGGATAGACTTACCCTCAGAGCAGTAGATTCAGTGAGCTTGCAGTTCCTAGAAGTAGTGGCAGAGTACGAGGAAATATTCCCCAAAGATATTCCAATATTACCTCCCCACTGGGAGATC
Organism: Viscum album; assembly: GCA_963277665.1. NCBI lineage: Eukaryota > Viridiplantae > Streptophyta > Magnoliopsida > Santalales > Viscaceae > Viscum > Viscum album. Next base: position 489,510,101 of record OY728131.1, on the reverse strand, counting down.
AACTTCTGCATCAATTTACACCCTGGGATGACACCAATATCAAAACTAGTATATCAGATTGATCCCGAAGAGCTTCGCAAGTTAAGGGTGTAGTTGGAGGATTTGTAGAGAAATGGCTTCATGAGACCCAGTGTTTCACCTTGGGCAGTCCCAATTTTTTTTCCAAAAAGGCCAAAATGAGGTTGTGGTTGTGTGTGGATTACTAATTCTTGAGCTATATGATGGTGAGGAACAAGTGTACACTATCAAGGATCAATAAACTCTTTGATTAGTTGAGAGGGGCATGGTGGTTCTCGAAGGTTGTCCTTCAATCAGGCTATCACCAGCTGTGATTACGGGATGAGGATATTCCAAATATGGATTTTAGATGTATCTATAGTCATTATTATTACTTGGTGATGAACTTTGATGTGAATAATTCCCTAGTAGTGTTCATGGGACTCATGAACCATATCTTCTAGCCATACTTAGAATGGTTCGTAGTGGTCTTCATCGACGGCATCCTTGTGTACTCGACGTTTTAGGAGGAGCACATGAGATACTTGCGGGTGGTTCTTTACGTACTCGAAGAGAACCATATTTATGGGAATCACTCAAAGTTCAAGTTCTGGATTCAGAAGGTCCACTTTTTGGGACATGTTATCTTAGTAGATGGAGTGAAAGTGGACCCGACCAAGGTGGAAGTAGTGTTAGCATGGGAGACACCAAGTAACGTGACAAAGGTGCGGAGTTTCATTGGGTTGGAAGGCTATTACTGGAGATTCATACATGATTTCTCCCATATATTAGCACTGATTACATATTTTACTTGAAAGGGGTAACCTTTTGTGTCGACGGAGAAGTGCCATCAGAATTTTCTGCAGTTGAGGCAGAGTTTGATGAGCCCCCCGATCTTGATATTTCTTGAGGAGGGTGTTGAGTATGTAGTGTTTTGCGATGCATTAGGGACCGAACTTGGTTGCATCCTGATGCAGAGGTAAGTGGTGATTGCCTATGGTTCACTCCAATTGAGGCCACATGAGTAGAAGTACGTGACCCATGATCTTGAGTTGGTAGCTGTATTATTCACATTGAAGATGTGGAAACACTACCTAACGGGCACGTAATTTATCATCTACTTCAATCATAAGAGTATCAAGTATATCTTCTCATAGAAGGATTTTAACTTAATATAGAGGTGATGGCTAGAGTTCCTCCAGGACTATGACTTTGAGATTATCTATACTCATGGGAAGGGGAATGTGGTGGATGTTTCTCTTAGTAAAAAATATAGTTCTCAACTGCTGAGCGAGTCATCAGAGTAGTTAGCCTAATTATATTTATCCTTCATGGATAAAGATGATACAACTTACCTCCAGTTGATGTTTTCCACCCATTATCTCTTATAGTGAGTCAGGGAGACACAACTTGGGGATACTGACTACGAGACCTTATGTTCTCAGATGTCCACAAGGCATGCTCCTAATGGATATTAACAAGGTGGGGATCACATCATTATTTTTAGGGGACACATAGTTGTACCAACAGTGTTGCGGGAGGAGTTTCTGAGGTAGTTTCATACATACCCTTTGGTGGTACACCTTGGTGTGGTGAAGATATACCAGGACCTCCGATGTTAGTTTTGGTGGAAAGGGATGAAGAAGGCAGTGGAAGAGTTCTTTTCTCGATGCCTTATGTTCCAATAGTTGAAGGCTAAACACTAGGTTCCATCAGAATTAGATTACCCCATAGATGTGAAGAAATGGAAGTGGGATGGAATATCAATGGAATTCGTGATGGGTTTACCACATATGTCCAGGTAAAATGATTCTATCTGGGTGATCATTGACTGACTCACCAATTTGGCCCAATTTCTATCTATCTAAGAGAAAATTTCAGTGGATATATTGGGACGCCTCTACGTGAAGAAGATTGTGTAGCTTCATAGAGTCCCATCAACGATTGTTTCAAATCATGATGCTCATTTCACATCCTGGTTGTGGAAGGGATTATAGGAGGCATTTGGGGCTTAGTTAAGCTTGAGCAAAATGTTTCATCCCCAGTTAGATAAAAAAATGGAGAGGCCATTTAGGTTCTAGAGGTCATGCTGAAAGCCTGCATCTTGGACTTTGGTCATAATTAGGAGGACCACCTACCACTAGTGGAGTTTGTGTACAATAATAGATACCACTCCACCATTGGTATGGCACCGTTCGAGGCTTTGTACAGGCAGCCCTTTTGGTCACCACTTTGCTGGACTGAACCCGGAGAGTCATCACTCATGGGACCAAAATTGGTGCGAGCTACTACCGAGAAGGTTCAAGTCATCTAGTGGTGGATGAAGACATCATAGAGCCAATAGAATTCTTATGCTAATAGATAGAGGAGACCTTTGGAGTTCTAGGAAGGATACCATGTCTTCCTTTAGGTATCACCTCAATGAGGGTTTCATAGATTTGGCCTGGATGAAAAGTTATATCTCAGGTTCTTAGACCCTTTTTAGATAATGCGTATAGTTGGAGAGGTGTTGTGCCTCTTAGTTATACCAACACAGTTTCACCGGATACATGATGTCTTCTACATGTCATAGCTGAGGAGGTATGTGCATGACCCATCACACATTATCGACTAGGGAGAGATGGAAATTGATGATGGAGATACCTTTGCTAAGTACCCAGTGGAGATCGAGGATCAGCAGGTGAGGATCCTTCATGGGTGAGTAATTTCCTTGGTGCATGTCTAGAAACAACACAAGAATCTCCAGGAGAGAACATGGGAGTGAGAGGCTCAGATTCATGCACAATACCCACATCTCTTTGTATAACATTTTGTTTTCTATTTTCAGGGATATAAATCCCTAAGGTGGGGAGAATGTAAGGTCTTAGATTTTTCTATGTATTATTTTTAAATATTATATGGAATTAATTCATGAATAGGCTTTGATATGACGTGTGATTTTGAGGCCCAGGGTTCCCAGAATAAATGTTTGAAATAAATTAAACATTAAAAAGAAAGCATGAGCTATTTTCATGAAAAGGTGTAATAACTTTCAAATAGGTTCTCAGATCGTAAATATAAGGGAACTATTTTGTTCAGAGCAACGAATTTACCTTAGACGATGCCTAACCCTGACCGGCGTGGGCTGGATGTGAAAGTTAGTCTTTGGGCGTTTAAGGGAATAAAATAAATTTAACATTTATTTTATTTTTCTGTTGCACTAACACAATGAACTAAGATTATATTAAGAAAAATTTATAGGATTATCCACATAACCTTGAAATTCTCTGGATCATTGGATATGAGACCCTTGGAGAAACCTATCGACGATGAATGATGATGAATCAAGCGATTATGAATCACTGCACTAGAAGAGTTGGAGGATCTCATCGAAGAAAACAGCACAATCATTCTTCTTCAATGATATATCTAAACTCAATGTAGGGAATGTGCTTTAAATTATTTCTTTCCCATTCTTGGATTCAACAATGAATGCGGATCAACACACGAATAGGTTGACCCGTGATTCGATCATTCTTGCGGGATGGGTGATTGCAGGTTTGATTCAGGGAACTGATTATGTTTTGATTTTGTTTCTTTATCTTTATAATGGGATTGGATCAAATCCAAAATAAAAAATGTCTTAGATTCATTCCTTAGGTTGTTTCTATATGATTTCTTCCCCCTTTATTCCATCATGTTCTTTGTTCTTTTTAGGGTTATGAACAAAGGATCGTTGCACATCCATTTCTTGGAACAACGATATAAAATTATAGATATGAAATAATGATAACCTAGAGGAGGTGTTATTACAAGGGAGATGGATGGATAAACATATTTCAAGAGATATCATTCTTCAAATGTTCTTTATGTGGATGATCAGAATGAGTTTTCAGAGCTGATCGAAGGCCCAAAACCTAAGAAATTGGTGTTGCAAGGATGAAACAACCCCAAATCTTCAATTTCAAGGTGAAAAGATCATTAGATAGAACATAAGAATATCAACCGAAGCATTGGATGAAGAACAATGATTCTATAAAATTCTGATGAACACAGTGTGTATCTTGACATATAAGGAATGTGGGACCAGTCCAACAGTGGGTAGGGTTTCAGGTGATAGAGAGGTGGAACATGGCGTGTGACAGCTATCACATGGTTTGTGGGACATTACCCAAAACTTGATGTTTATCTCTATGGATAAAAATACATGGGGTTGAGTACACGGCATGTACTCCACCACACAGCCAAACCCCGACCAGATACACAGGCTACCCTGTGTACTGGTACACGAGTTGGTGAGCATGGGTTGAAGCCATGTACTGGTACATGGCCATCACACACTAGGTGGACCCTAGATAGTATGGCACAACGTTTGAGATTATCTACACAACCTTTAGAACTTTTCATACACAACATGTTCTGATGACATTGGCTGTTATAAACTGGAAGTACCCGAGGTCAAGGGACATGACATGTGACACTTCTACACTCCATGTACTCTCTTATACATGGATTTATCTTCTTATCCACCATATCTTATAAAAGTTTTTTTTGGGTTGGTTCCCCCTTGCTCATTCCCTTAAAGTTCAGTTGGAATCATTTCTTATCCATAGGAATATGAACCCCTTCACCAGGGATTTCTAGATAGTGTTGGGAGTCCCCTCCGAGAGGCCTGGAGAAAAATCCTCTATCCATTATTGTACCCTAGGTAGATTTAAGTTATTTATGTGAAATATTTTACCGGATATCGGTACACTACATAGCAGGTAAATCCAGATGAGTCATTGTATACACCATGGACATGGCAGTGATCCTCATCCGTGTATCATGATTTTCCCACTCGTGGAGTTGGTTCTCCCAAAGAGAGTGTATCATATTCTCTCTTTAGATCTATCAACATATCTCTCTCTCATGGAAGTTCCCGAAGAATAGTACTTATCAGAAAAAAATCATTAGGGATATAAAACTCAGGAGTGAGTTCTATTAGATGAGTTCTTCATGTAATCTTCGTACTGAATCCATATATTGGGTATCCTCTCATTGTGACATACCTCTAGACTACGGGTCTGGGTTTCGAGTGTAACATCTTGGATCCATGTGGAACCTAAAAGTTCCCCAAACCCAGTTGGTCACATAAACTCAAGCACATTTCCCAAAATGATAGAGGTTGTCGACTAGAATTTATGGCTAAGGTAAGACATATGGGAAACTATGCCCTCATTAGAAGAGTATATACATCATAATCTAAATGTAAAACAAAAGTATAAGTAGTAATACCACAAAAGTAAACAGCGAAATACTGAAAGTAAATCGAATAGTATCCAAAATATATATATATATATATGATTCATGGAATATGTATCTAATAAAATAGACAAACAAGTCACAATACTGGAAAGAAATACAGAAACTAAGGTACAAAAGAACCAAATAAACTCCAATAGCATCGTAAGCCTAATCTTGGTCACATTCTCTCCATCTCTAACAGAAATCAAGTACTTAATGAAGAATGAAACTTTACCTTTTATATTCCTACAATCGTATAATTTGTTTAGGTCCAAAAACATAACACAAAAAGGGTGTGAGATGAATCCTAGTAGGCAACCACAAAAAGATCTATGCCTAATTATCAGTGAATATACATAGTAGGTAATATGAAAGAATGAAGAAATAAACTAGGAAATACTCAAAAGTAAACAATCCTACTGTTTCAATTACATTAATTTAACATTATTTATTCATCCTTTTAATCATGTAACCCTAGAATATATCCTAATCCCTATATCCCCCATGTAATAGTAACAAATAGATGTCTCAAAATACCATCTAAACAGTCAAGTAAGACTGAGTCCAAGCTTGTGATTTGGCTTGGAAGAATCATTACAATCATTCAATCATTCATAAAAACCCTATGGGAAATCTCTCATGGTATAACCCCTTTGGTTTAACATAGCACCAATTCATTAAATAATGACCCAAGAGGAAATATACCACGGTCTAATGCCTTTGGTTCCATATAGTATAGATCAATTATAAATGACCACCTGAGTAGCTCTCACAGTCAATATCCCTTGGTTAACATACCACTAAATAAATTACAAATGACCACCTAGGTAGCTCTCACAGTCAATACCCCTTGGTCAACATAGTATTTGTAAATTATAAATGACCACCTGGGTAGCTATCATGGTCAACACCCCTGGGTCAAACATCTACACCAAGGCTCTCACAATCCATTGAAAAAATAGAGCGCATATCATATCAAAACAGCTCATTCAATCTATAACTAATACATGGCTAAAAATTCACAAGCTTATCACATTCATTTTATATAATCAATAAAACTCCATCCTAATAAACCAAGGAATGGAAAAAAAGGTATGCCTCAAGGAAACCTAGACCAAATAACCTTAACTATCAAACAAGGAAAATGCACCCATGGGGTTCCCCACAAACAAGGTGTCTAACCTTAAGAATAAGAAACAACAAAAGGCACTTTAAGAATATATAATACAAGACAACAAAACAAAAGGCATAAACCACCTACCTCGATGTCGTACGATCGATGCACTTGAACGTCAACCCTTGAATCAGCCTAGATCATCATAGATCTACAAAAGGTAAAAAACTCACAACCTTGAATAACTCATAAGAAAGAATGGATCTGGAAGAAAGGATCTAGGTGTTTTGATAACTCATTGATGGGATTCTAATGCGCCTAATGGTGTCTCCATTGGATCTTGGATGGAGAATTAGTAGGGGTTAAAAGTTAGTCATCCATTCTGTCACTCTCCTGTATAAACCATGGGGAGAAAAAGACGTTTACAGACATAAGATATGACCCCGTTCTGATATATCAATTAAAAAGAAAAGTACACAGTGTGTTCATTAAAACAACATGTCGTGTATTATCCTCAACTGACCCATGACTTAAGTGGTCTACTAGGTCACCATACGGACATGTACTCGGCCATTACATGACCAGTATGTGGCTATACATAGAAACTAGGTACACAGTGTGTACAGAGAAGTATAGGGTTTTTACTTAGAAAAAAACCCAATTTCTTACTTTTCCTAAAAAATATCCCAAAATAAAGATCCATACCTGAAAATAAGATCCGGGTTCTTACAAACTTCCCCACTTAAAGCAATTCATCCTTGAATTGAACTTCCAAGGGTGTTGAAGAAGAATTTATGAACAACTCTAGACACTGTGATTGTACGTCGGCATCCCTATCCCAAGTCTCATTCCGTACTCATCTGTACTTCCATAGCACCTGTACTAGAGGAACATACCAGCCACAGAGAACCTTCATGTTGCAATCCAAAATCTGATTAGGTTTCTTCATAAAGGATGCCTCCACCTAAAACTCAACCTCCTCGGGTTAAAAAACATGAGACGGGTCTGAAAAGTAACACCATAACTGAGAAACATGAAAGAAGTTGTGCATAGACCGGTACCTCTGAGGAAACTGCAACCGATAGGCAACTGACCCAACTCTCTCCAAAACCTCAAACGGACCGACGTATCTTGATGAAATCTTCCCCTGTATCCTAATTCTCTTGTGTCCCAAACTCAGTGTGACATGAAGGAAGACCTAATCTCCGACCTTAAACTCCATAGGTCATCTTTATCGATCAAGAAAAAGATTTCTGGTGAGATTGTGCAGTATCTATCTTCTTTCGAATCAACTCCACCTGCTCAGTGGTCTCATGGACAAGATGAGGTCCCAAAATAGCTGCCTCTCCTACCTCTAGCCAACATAGGGGTGATCAACATGTCCTAATATGGAAAGCCTCGTAAGGTTACATCTGAATCGCTGCCTGAAAACTATTATTATAGGAAAATTACACTATGGGTATGTGTCTCTCCCAGGATCCCCTAAAATCTAGGACGTATTCCTGAAGCATGTCCTCCAAAACCTGAATCATACACTCATACTATCCATCTTTCTAGGGATGGTAATATGTACTCAAAATTACATGTGCACCCAAATCCCTCTATAGTCCCTACCAAACATGATAAGTAAATCGAGCGTCCCTGTATGAAACAATAGAGTGTGGAACCCCAGGACAACGTAAAATATCTCAGATGTAAAACCTTCAAATCTCATCAACATTGAAGGTTTCCTTAATCAGTATGAAATGTGCATCCTTCATGAGCATATCAATAATAACCCAAACCACATCATTCCTTCGAGGTGACCTCAGTAAACATGTCAAAAAATACATCACGACATCTTTCCACTTCCACTCGGGAATGGTTAACTATTGTAATAGACCTGACAGTTGCTGAAGCTCTGCCTTCAGCTAATGACAGGTGGAACATCTCATAACAAAATTAGCTACATCCCTTTTCATACCTGGACACCAATACTGATGATGTAAATCTTGATACATATTGGTGACACCAGGATGAAATGCCAAAATTAAGGAATAAAATCTAACATCAACTCCTCATGTATATTTACTAACACCCATACGCACCCATGAAAACAAAAAACCTCATCCTCACCTATGGTCCACCCAGAAGTAGTGTCCTCACTTGGAACACTCTCCTGTAGGACTAGACCTTCGAAATCTGATAGCTTCCACATTCACACTCGATCCAGTAGAGTAGAGGTAACAACTATAAAAGAATTAAATGTCTACCCCTCTCTTTCATGGACCTCCAAATGAATCTCAGAGAATAGATCTATAAGATTTCACTCACTAATGGCCTCCTAAAATGCCTGTATCTATGTCCTCTTGCTCAATGAATCAGCCACTGTATTGCCTTTCTCAGGCATGTAGGCAAGATCAAAGTCAAAATACTGAAGGTACTCAACCCACCTTTATTGTCTCAAATTCAGATGTCGTTGAGTAAAGATATACTTGAGTCTCTTGTGGTCTGTGTACACAAAAAAATTCTCTCCCAGGAAAAATTTCTCCAATAGTGTAAAGCATGAAAAACCACATCCAACTCGAGATCGTGCATCAAGTAATTCCTCTCATGTGGCCTCAACTGCCGAGACCCATACGTAATGAATCTTTCCCCAAGGAGAATCATGGATCCCATCCCAATACCTGATGCATCGTAGTAAATGGTGTAACTCTTTCCTGGTTCTGGAAAAACCAGTATCGTTGCTGAATTCAATCTCCATTTCAGCTTCTGAAAGGCTAAATCGTAGGAATATGTCCACAAGTACTTCACACCCTTCTTAGTTAGGCCCTTCAATGGCCTTGATAAGCATGAAAAGTCATGTATAAAGAGTCTGTAGTAACCAGTTATCCCTAGAAAACTCCTTACCTCAAAGACATTCTTCAGTTTCTCCTAGTAAACTACCACTCTCACCTTATCTGGGTCTACTGATACTCCTATCTCTAAGTTGACATGACTCAAGAAGTGAATATGATCCATAAAAAAGTTTCACATTGAGAATTTATCATACAACTGATGCTATCTCAGTGTAATCAATACGATCTCAAGATGAGTGTTATGGCAACATTGATTATGAGAGTACACCAAGATATCATCCATGAAGACTACCACAAAAGAATCTAAGTAAGGATGGAACACTCGGTTTATCAATTCCATGAAAACTTACAGAATGTTCGTGAGACCTAATGACATAACCAAACACTCATATAGACCATACCTTCTCTGAAAGGCTGTAAGAGGTATATATGATGGTCTAACGTGAAACTGATGATAACCAGATTTCAAGTCAATATTTGAGAACACCCATGCTCCTCAAATATGATAAAAAATATTATCAATCCTCAATAAGGGATATATATTCTTAACCATCAAATGGTTCAGCTTCCAATAATCCACACAAAGTATGAGGGTATCGTCCACCTTCTTCTCCAAAAAGGACAGGTGAACCCTAGGGAGAAGTACTGGTTCAGATGAAACCCTTTTCCTATAACTCCTCTAACTGCTTCTTGATCTCTTGTAACTTAGGTGTTTCCATACTATATAAAGGAATGGATACCAGTGACGCTCCTAGAACAATCTCAATAGAGAAATCTATCTCTCACTCCGGAGGTAAACCTAAAAAGTTGTCTAGAAATACATCACTGAAATGATCCACCACTGGAGGAAAGTCCATCTATCAAGTCCCCTAGTCATCTAGATATAGACTAGAAATTTGGGCTATAATTCCTCCCAACCCATGATGCCAGGATCTAGATCTTCTCACCTGGACATTCCATTCGCCCTTGTGTAGAAAAGATCAACCCTCTGGTGATGTGAAACTCACCCTCTGGAGATATCAGTAAAAAAAGGCCTGAAAAGAGACTAACCAGTCCATTCTGATAATGAAATCAAAGCCTATCACATTTAAGACATAGAGGTCCCACAAGAAGTGACACCCAACCACCTCAATAGTGAAATCCTTGCACCGATGTACACTAGCCGTCCTAATCCCCAACAGAGTGTCTAGAATCATAACATCATCAAAAGTAACGATATAGAGCCCAAGGCTCTCCAAAATGGAAAAAGATGTAAAACTATGGGAAGCCCCTATATCGAAAAGAGAAGAAACTAAAACTGAGGAAACTAGAATTGTACCTCTAACCGTAGAGGGTCCGAGATCTAGATCATGATAGGTTTGTTCCATCACAAAAGTATGAACTATATCGCGGCCCTGTGACCTTTCCTGGCTACCCTGAGCTGATCCACCCTATTGTCGCTGAAAACCTGTTGTTTGAATACCACGAAACAACCACCTCCTTGGCCTAAATAACTTGACGAACTCTAGTTCCTCGAATTATGAAAAACTGGTTGTCCTGATCCGATACATGGAGTTATAATAGATCCCCTCTCACTAGCCACTGGTGAGAACATCCTGCAAAAATGTTGTAGATGACCCATCTTTCCACAAGATCGGCACTCAACTAGGTCCCTCAGGATATATGGTCTCGTATTCCCACTCTTTCTGCACTTGTAGCACACAACTTGGATACTTGAAGAAACATCCCTACAGAGCTTTCTGATATCTGTTGTGGGATTACTAGCCTTGGATGCTGAACTGACTTAGTTCATAGCTCCAAACTCCTTTAGATTTCACTCAGTAATCAGCACCTAGTTTACTATAGTAGTCACCGAAGTCAGCCTGAAAATATTCACCTGTGATCAGATTTTGTACCTAAGACCATCCTTGAAATGCCTATCTATTGATAACTCATCACCTCCTAAAACAGGTGTGAAGCATTGAACTCAGTAAAGAGATAAGATTAAATCCATCACTGAAAGAGAACCCTGCTCCAAATGCATGAAATCCTAGGCTTAGTCGACCCTAAATATCTTGGGGTAGAAGTAATCACATAAGGTCCTCTGAAACTCTTCCCAATTCATATCCCGATGATGTCCTTCCAGTGAGATAACATCCCATCATCTCTTGGTGGAATCACATAACATGTAAGTTGAAAGCTTCACCCTCCTATTAGGAGGTGTCTCTGAATGCTCAAAGATAGAAAGTATTGCCTCCAACCATGACTCTGTAGTCTGTGGTCCTCCATCCCCTAAAAAAATGGGAGGATGATACTTTTGGAACACCCGTGTCATCTCTTCTATAGTCGTGGGAGGATGTGGTGATCCCTGAAAAGTCTGCATAATCCTCATAAAGCCTTAAAATAATTGTGCATCAGAACCTATATCCGTTATAATACCTGGTGCTAAGATGGGCACAATGGGAGGATCTGCTGGTAGTCCCTAATCTACCATTTCTGTTGTCTGGTCATTACACAATACCTGGCGTACAACTGGAGGATGTCTTGGTGGAATGAATTTGTAAGTTCAATCACACAACTCAGTTCAATATTATCAAGTACTGCAACTTATAAGTGCAAGAACATAATAGGAGAAGGAAAATATTCATGTTTTACAAAAGAGGGTCACATGACGAGTAAAACCACTACACAATGTGTTCCCTTTAGCCTTAACATGGGTGTGTACCTCTTCCATCCTAGTCGTGTAACACCCCCTACACACGATGTGTTCCTCATGATACACAGAGTGTACTTGAATATTCCCTCCAACACAAGTACTTCTACATGGATAGAACTACATGGTCCTGCTGGTGTAACACTACATGACATTTTCACCCTAGACATGACATGTACTCAAATGTTCTATCCACCCTTGTTGTTAGTCACGCGACCAGATACATGGTCGACTATAGCACGATGTGTACTCCCATTATAATGTGTGTTCTTCCAAAAGTTTTCCAACCCTGTGTCCCTACTCACATAGTCAGTCGCAAGGTCAACAATTACATGGCATGTACATATGGTACACATCGTGTGCTTAATAAAAGTCATTTCTTCCATAACATAAGAACACATAGAAGGTGTTCATAACATCACACGTCGTGTTTTCTGGGTTTTCCAGACAATAAGCCTTTGAAACTTATTTGAATCCCCCAAAATATTAAAAATTTTCTAAGGCACAACAATTTATGATCTATGAGATCCCATACTCCCTGAGAATCAAATTTTGGCATCCTTATTCATGTTATATCTTAACAAAATTCAATTAAAGTTCAAACAAGATCCACTAAATTCTGATCCAAGAGGGCTTATAACACCTCAAGGACCAAAGCTTGGCATTCATCTAATGAAACTTTACACATATCAATACCCTATCAAAATAGAAGGTATTTATACCATGACATCTATCACAACATCATGCATATCTAGCACAACATCTATCACAACAACATGCAATCAATAATACACCCTAAATGGCATGATAAGAATGCATGAAATGTGATCTCTACCAAGTTCCTATATGATTCATTATATGGAATGCCCTCATCTCATCGGGTTTCAATAGAAATAGAACCACAATGTTATCAATCATAACAGTACAAAACAAGTGAATCACCCAACATTGACATCAAAGCAACTGTAACAATTGAAAAACCAGAAAAATTGCAATATTCGAGGTAACTTGGATTTTATCTGTACACGAGTTAGCTAATTCTAGGAACAACTAATTACCAAACTACTTTTCCTTCCTATACCTGTCTATTGGCTCCAAATAGTAAGGCAAATCAGAAAAGGAAACTCCTCTGATACCACTCTATAACATCCTAGATCTAGTTTCCACCTCAAAGTTCCTCGAACCCAGTTGGTCACAAAACCTCAAACACATTTCCCCAAAATCTAGAGGCTACTGACTAGTAGTGAGGGATAAGGGAAGAAATTTGGGAAACTATTCTCTCATTTTCATAGTATACACAGCATAATCTAAATGTAAAACAAAAGCGTAAGTAGTAATACCACAAAAGTAAAATGTAGAAGACTGAAAGTAAATCCAATAGAAGCCACAATATATATATATATATATATTATTCATGGAATATGTATCTATGAAAGAATCCAAACAAGTCACAATGCTGGAAATAAATATAGAAACCAAGGTACAAAAGAAAAAAATAAACTCCAACAGCATCGCAAGCCTCAACTTGGTCCCATGCTCTCCATCTCCAATAGCAATCAAGTACCTGATGAATAAGGGAGCTTTCCCTTATCTATTCATGTAATAATATAATTTGTTTGGGTCTAAAAACATGACCCAAACATGGTGTGAGACTAATCCCAGTAGGAAAACACTAAAATATCTATGCCTAATTGTCTATGAATATACATAGAAAGTAATATGCAAGAATGAAGCAATATACTAGGAAGTACTCAAAAGTAAACAATCGTACTATTTCAATTATGTTCTTTTAACATTATTTACTCATATGTTGAATCATGTAGCCCTAGGATCTATCCTAATCCCTATATCCCTCTATGTAATAGTAACAAATAGATGTATTAGAAGACCATATAAACAGTCAAGTAAGACCGAGTCCAAGCTTGTACTTTGTCTTGGAAGACTCATCAAAATCATTAAATCATTCATAAACAACCCTCTGGGAAAGATCTCATAGTGTAACCCCTTTATTTTAACATAGAACCATTTAATTAAATAAAAAACCTCTAGGAAATCTTTCATGGTCTAACTCCTTTGGTTCCAAATTGTATAAATCAATTACAAATGACCACCTGGGTAGCTCTCACGGTCAATACTCCTTGGTCAACATAACACTAAATAAATTAAAAATGACCACATGGGTAGCTCTCATGGTCAATACCCCTTGGTCAACATAGCATTAGTAGTTTATAAATGACCTCCTGGGTAGCTCTCACAGTCAATACCCCTGGGTCAAATATCTACACCAAGGCTCTCACAGTCTATTGAAAAAACAACGTGCACATCATATCAAAATAGATCATGTAATATATAACTACTACATGGATAAAAATTCACAAGAATGTCACATGCATTTCATATAATCAATAAATCTCCATCCTAATCAACCAAGTCATGGAAAACATGTTACGACTCAAGGAAACCTAGACCAAATGACCATAACTATCATACAAGGAAAACACACCCATGGGGTGTCCCACAAACAAGGCATATAACCTTATGAATAAGCAATAACCCATTTTCAATCAAAAAAAACATATAATCTATTAAAAAAGGATAAATTCAAAATCAAGAAATACCCCAAACATCGGTATGTGGAAATTTAAGCATATATAATCCAAGACAACACAACAAAAGGCACAAACCACCTACATCGATGTCTTACGATCGATATACTTGAACATTGGCCCTTAAATCAGCCTAGTTGGTGTCGATCTACAAAAAGGTGAAAAAAAACCTTTAATAACTCATGATAGAGGAAGAATTAGGAGGAAAGGCTTTATGGGTTTTGATAACTCACCAGTGTGATTCCAACACACCTAACAATGTCTTGATCGGAGCTCTGACGGAGAATCGGGAGGGGTTCGAAGTTCATCGGTTGTTCTGTCAATCTCCTATATGAACCATGGGGAGAAGAAGATGTTTACGGACATAAGATGTGACCCTACTATGATATATCAAATAAAAAGGAAAGTAAACAACGTGTTCATTAAAAATACATGCATGTATTAGCCTCAACCAGCCCCCAACTTAAGTGGTCTACCAGGTCACCACACAACCATGTACTCAGCCATTACACGACTCGTACCTGTCTATATGTGGAAATCGGGTACACGGAGTGTACATAGAAGTACATGGGGGTGTACTTAGAAAAACCTCAGTTCTTCTTTTTTCCAACAAAACAACCCTAAATCGAGATCTATACCTGAAAAGAATATCCAGGTTTTTACATTGAGTATATCTGGATATGTTATTATTATATGTACTATAGACATATGCTGTGTATATCTGACTATACATTTATTTTGTGTATTTCTTTGTGGTTTTTGGGGTGTCCTACTAAGATTTTTTATACTCACCCCTACATGGGCTTTGACCACACATGTTTTATCTTGTGCATATGAGAAATCTTTTGGTGGAGTCCATGGTGGAATAGGACTGAATAGAGATTTGTGAGTTTCAAATAGGCCAATATGTTCCTACAGCTTTGAGAAGTAGTCCCAATACCTATCTTGTTTTCTTACAGGTTGGACTTTGTAGTTG
The DNA here is from genome assembly GCA_963277665.1 of Viscum album. NCBI lineage: Eukaryota > Viridiplantae > Streptophyta > Magnoliopsida > Santalales > Viscaceae > Viscum > Viscum album. The sequence continues at coordinate 489,494,614 of OY728131.1, read as the reverse complement.
GTATACTCTTTCTTTTTGGTGGGCTTGTATTCTTGCCCAGTTTACTTTTTCGCATTTTACTTTCCTTTGCACTATATTGGTTTAGTTTAGTAGTATTCATGCATTTCATTCCTTAGTGGTTTTTTTACATTTTAGCAATTGTGGGCTTGGATATGTGTGCATGTGTATAAGTACTTAGGAAATTCCTCCCATGTTAGTGATATGCCTACTCAGTGCTAGTCACCATCCCCTAGCCTATTGAAGGTGGGTTTGGGGAGTCGTGACATGGGCCCCACTGGGATGGGTCATGATAGTAATAATCTATAAACAATACATAATACAAACTTCCATCCATTTATTTGGGTTAAATTGGCTCATAAATATCCACATGCACAAGATCAAGAAACCGAGATGCCTTCATATTCTTTGTATTGTGGGAATTTTATATAATCTTCCACTTTTGAAATGAATCACATATATGAGTATGATCATATGTGAGATAGGGAATATCATGAGCTCTATTTCTCTTTACCAACCTCTCTAGAGATTTTTATCATAAATGACCAAGTTTTCTATACCAAATCCCATTCTCATATTCTTTGGAAAACATGAAAAAGTTTTATTCTATGAAATGATATAGATTTCCCTTGGTTATTTTTTACTAGAGAATAAGTGAACCATATTTATCTTTGATGGTATAGAACTTTTGACTTAATTCTACCACATGTCCATGGTAACACAATTGGATAACACTTAGAATATTGTGACTTATCCCATTAACCAAGATAATTTCAGTTCACCTGACATATTTTCCTCTAGTCTCGGATTTTACAGAACTAAAAATATTACGACCCTCATCATTCTTGAAATGGAAAAAACCATCTTTATTGTGCTTTATATTCACAATGATGTATCTATTTTTTTCATATGTGATGTGCATCTACTATCCAAAAAACATGATAATGAGTTATCTATTTCCCTTAAGGAAATATCAGCAACATTATCCTTCTATAAAATTCCTTTTACCACCCATGTTGGTGATGTATGTGCCTCCTCAATAGTTGTCTACAAGAACTCTTCTTCTTCTTTCAAAACTGACAAGATTTTCTATATACCTACACTTTTTGATGATGGTTCTAATTTTTTATTTCTTCGACTTTGAGTAATTTTTGATGATTTTTTTTCATTATTAACATAGAATTAATTGCATTATAGTTAAAATATTTATAAAAAAACAATATCCACTAAAATGAAAAGAATGATTAGAAACACTGATTACTTATTTAGATTGGTGTTTCTCCTAGAAAGACCTCTTGAAAATATAGGGAACATAGTAAGTGTGTTCCAAATTTCCATTGAAAAAACATATATATATTGAAGAATTTGAATTCATCTTATCCACATGGTTAGTTTCCTTTTTAGTGTTAAAAAGATAAAACATATTCCGAGGATTCAGTGATTGAGATTTTGAAACTATAATAGATTTACCATTATCTTTAAATCAATGAACATGAGAAATAGGTATGTGTTCCTCCTTAGAAATTATTTTAGTTTGACTAGATGATGATTCCTGTGTATTAGTTATCATTATTATGGGAATCAATAATTTTTCTTAATATTCACACTTCCAATACCAATTCAACACTTATTCTTCTATATCCTCAATTATTTTTTACTCTGTCATTGATAGTTCTGTCCAAACCATCAATGATTCATGTTTGTTCATTAATTTTAAGTTTTAATTAAAATTACTTCCAAAAATTTTCTAAACCTTCATATCTTCTTTTTTCAATTTCAAAATTTAGCTCTATATTTTATTCTTCTTATGGTTTTATATAGATCTTGGAGTCATGCAACACTACATTGTCTTTTTAGTCTTTTCTCTCAATAAATCAAGTTCTTTATTGGATAACTCAAGTTCTACCTATAGATCAACCCTTCAAATAATTATTTTATTCTTATCATCACCATCCTCATTTATTGACTTATTTAAAATATCCATTAATAATACTTTATCTTTATAGTTTTTAACTTCTTCTACCTCACTTTCTCTATAACTATAAACTTCATTAGATAAAATATTTTTCATTATAAAGGACCACAATTGATAATTTTTTGTTATATTCTCAATTTTTTTGTCTTTCCTATCATAATATTGGTAGTTTTTTGGGAAATTTAACCACATGATGTCCCACCTTTCCCCACTTGAATCAAGAAAGGGGAAGAATAACCTTAAAGATTTCTTTTCCTCTTTTAATATTAGAGGAAAAAATGACATAACCATATCAAATTCATCAACTTTCATATTTTTCATGATTGATATATTCTTTGTGGAATTAATAACCACCTCTTGAGTGTTTTAATTTATTCTTGACTCATTTTTTTGTTTCTCATTTTATAAACCACCAGAGTACTATGTATGATATCAAGAGAAATATATTTTGTATATTTTTCTTCTAAAACTAACAATTTTACATTGAAATGAAGAGGAAGTCTTTTAATGACCATCATTATGATCTTTACATCTTTGAGGTCCCCATCGAGACCTCTCATATCCTTAATAAGAAACTTTCAGAGATTGAAAAATGAATCAATGATCTCATTTGAATTCATTCTCAAATATTTATAATTGTTCCAAAGAACCCATAGTATGGACTCATGAATCTTTTAATATTATTCATAAATATTCAGAAGATGTTCCCACATAACATGAGAGTTCCTGAACGAAATTACCATTGTGAAGATGTGATTGTAAAGATCACTTCTCAATACATTTATGGATTTTAATCCATCCTGAATACTCAATGATCTATTTTATACAAGGATTTTCTTTCAATATTTTTAGTGATTCCATAAATGCATTCTATATAAAAATATATACCCAAGGATTTTAAATAAGGTTGCATCCAAATTTTCTACAACTTTAAATATCTAACTTTAAATATGGGGGCACTTTTATGGTTGAAAACCATTCCTATGCTTCTAATAGAGAATGAAATTAAACTTCCATTTGATACCACTTTTTAGAATCCTATAGATGATAACAACCTGAGAGGGGGGAGGGGAATCAATGTATTTAAGTTTTGAACAATTTTTTATTATATGAGGATCCTATTCTATCACCTTTAGTAACACTTATATTTCCTACTACATTTCCCCTAAATGAGTGATGAAAGTAGTAAGAAATACAACGAATTTTACTTGGTTCACCCTCAATGGGATACATAAAAAGTGAATTAATAAAAATGTTCCTATGAACCAAACTCACTAAAATCTCACTAATTAATGTTACAATTTGGAGTAGTCTCACTGGCCCTCTTGGTTTACTACTATGAAAAACTGGAGAAACCACTACTATCCCTCAATAAGTAATTCACTTCCCCTCTTATTGAATCTTAATTCCACACATAAAGATGATAAAAACATACATGAATGATGGTGTTTATCTTCAACACATGTATTATCAATATCCAATGAGAATAATACTCCTAAAATAAAATATTCTTCGACCTTCAAGCTTCTAGATGAGATCCAGAAAAACCTCACGGTATTCCCTCTGTTTTTTATCTCTTTTTTCTTTCTTCTTTCCATGAATATTTTATGTGATACAAATCTTTTGACCTTATACCCAAATAATCACAAGCAATGTAACTACCATTTTAAGAGACATAAAGGACCCTTAAATATCTCCATATAGCTCTGGATGCAACTGTATAGATATTTCTAAAAGAATTAATTCCTTGAGAATATCTCCACCTGTAAAACATACTTTTTTATAAAAATGGGAAAACCAAATCTGTATTTCACGAAAATTATGGTATTTAGCTTTAAAAATATTTATGGACCATGATTATAAAACCATCATCAAATGTGTTTGAACCTTGAGTTATAGAAAAACTCATAAATTCATGTATATTCTAGTGGTAAGGGATATCACAACTACCTCTTTATTTTCAACATAAGAAATTTCATGTAGTGATGTTGCTATATAGTCTTTTCCAGGGAGCCAAACATCCACATATCCAATATCAATGTACCCGATTATCAACATAACCAATAGACTGTCAGTATAACTAATTGTGTAGGATGTTCATGTAGATTCATTTATTATATAGTATATATTTATATGTACCTAATTCAAGTAATAGTTCTATCCATGTACCTGATTCAAGTAGTTGTTTTGGTCATATACTCAATTTTCTCACATATCCATTTTGGCATGGTACCCAATTCATGTAGCCATTTTGAACATGTACATAATTTTATCATGTAGCCATTTTTCCATATATCTTAATTTCTTGCATTTTCAATTGGATCATAGATCCAATTTCTTCTAGTATAAACCCTTTACGCAATTCCATAATTCCATGAAACTCATATTGTCAACAAATCCACTTCTTAGTACAAATTCATTCAAAACAACATTTTGGGTCCAATTATGTTTGGCATTGAGTTATACTTAATTGTTGATCATCTTAGAGTATGCTGGGTTGTAATGATATGTTAATATTAACATGAGTAGTGGACTAAAAAGATAATAATCATAGACTTATTGTTTATAATAACCCGCTAAAATATATCCCATGGAATGTCATACAATCATTGATATAATTAGGGTTTCATGATTATTATTAATCCTTCTTACCTAAGGTTGGTGAAATACCTATCATGAGTACCTTCATACTTTGACACCATTATTATGCAAGATTTGGGGTTTAACTAATTGGTGGTGGTTGGGTATGTTGTTGATCATGTCATAATTTTGAGATCAACCAAGATAGGATTTTACAACTTGTATGAAAGGAAAAGACATCTGGACCTTGATTTAATTAGATTAAGGAAATGAATATCCATGGTTAGTTAATTGACATATAATCAGTTTAGCTATTTTTATGAGGGAAATGTGATGTTCTCATATTCTAGATGAATGCCATGTGATGTATTCATTTACTAGGTCAATCTTTTCGGTGAATAATGAAAATTTGATATTTCCTACATATAATGGTTATGAGATGTTATGTAAAAAATGAATATAAATGTTTATATAAGTTTTATATGATACATCTTGCGATGAACATGTTTATATAGAGATATGAGTATGTTTGATAAAGATTACACTAGATCTCAAAACCCTATGGCGTTACATGGCATGTACACTAGCTTATCATCAGGTACTCTTTTTCGAACCATGTGAAAACTATTGGTCAATATGTGACATCCAATGATGCTACATACCAACCCCCTCAACATGGTTTATGATTGTCCCAACACACACCTCTTTGGTTTACCAAGGGTACATTGCATGTAATTTAAATTACATGTTGTGTAACCTGTCTTATATCTAGTATCCTAAACACTTTTGGATGAGATCTTGAAATGTTCGTCATCTATTGTTGGATTTTTCATGTTCATATGAATTCTAATGAATGAATTATCTCAAAATTTTAGATTAAGGTGACAAAAAATAGAAATTAAATCTCACTAGAAAAATAATAAATCTATCAAAAAAATAATAAATAATTGTAAATTATAATGTGATCACTCTCACACAACCTAAAAGTTTGGAGGTGTATTATAAGTGGATGGGGTGATTCCAAAAAATGGGTTTTCATTGTTTTCAATGTATAAAATCTAAATAACATGACAAAGAAACCACTTAATATTCATTGAGGGTATCTTTTCACATTTAATTTATTATTAATTTTAAAAAATAATTACCTCAACTTGATAATTATTTTTGTTTGTTGATCAATTTAATATACTATTTTATAGTTCATAATTATAATGAATAATATAGACTATGACCCCTATAGTTGTATCCACACATGATCTATAAATCATAGAACATCACTTTTGTTATTCACGTAATAGCATGGAGGAACGAAGTGCCTTCACTATTGATCGCAATAAGAAATCACTTAGGCTTGATAGATTTCACTTTTTCTATCTTATTCATGATTAGGAGGAAGAGTATTATCTATAATTTTTTAGAGAGTTATTCAGAGAGAATTCCTTAGTCAAAATAATACATACCTCACCAAAATGATATAAAGAGGATTATATACTTTGGGTTAAACAATTTTTAATTGTGTATAGGCCCTATATAAAATTGTTAATTCTATGTAAACCACATATAAAATAATAATAATAATATTATTATTATTAAATTATCATGACATGTGCTAAACTCACACATTAATAATTTATTTACACTGGGGCCTTAATTCAACCTATCAATCTTTTTTTAGAATTTATGGAACCTTGAATAATAAATATTAATTTAAATAAATAAATATCTTTATATTATCATTTAATAAATAAATATATATTTTATACATTAAATTTATAAATAAATATTTATTTTAATATTCATTAAACTAAATGAATATTTATATGAATCTATTCACTAAAATGGTGAATACATAAATAAATATTTATTACCCTATGAATAATAAAGTGGAGATAAATAAATTTTATATTCACCAACTCACGAATTAATATTTATTTATTATTCAACTCATATTTATTCTAAACTATAATAACTAGTGATTGAATTAATGTGATCAATTTAAAAATAATAATAATTATTCCACAAACTAAGAATAATATTTTTTTATTAATATTATATTCAAATAAAATTTAATTGATATTCTGGATACACTTTGGATGTGATGCTCTAACCCTATTTCTTAGTGGAATTAGGAAAACTTGACTAACATCTAAGATTAGTTTCTGAAAACACATTAAGGAATCCATAAAGAATGAAGTTAATGTTGTAATTTCAATAACCTCTTATGAATGCTTACTGTGTAATAAAATTACTTTGTCTCGATATCTCATCAAAAGAGTTTCATACTTGTTTCATCAACCTATATGTGAGATTTATATTTCTTTGAATATGAAATTAAATCATCGATGAACAACCATGATGTAACATCCCAACCTGAATCACTGGGTCTGAGCTAAAATGCCACATAACCTTAGGCTTACCTCCCCGTATGATAGAGACTGTCAACTAGCAGTGAGGCTCTCAAGTGGAATCATGGGGAGACTATACTCTCCATCAGAGTGAACAATAATAATAAATAACCAAACATATAATAATATACAAATAGAGTATGCTGAAGAATGTGCATGACATTTGTATTAATGAGATACAACAATATACAGAGTAAATATTCAACAATACATCGATTGATCACCCACTAGGACAATCATAAGTATAAGACAAAAACAAAATAAAGGTACAACTGCAACTCCAAGTCTCACATAATACCAATATCTATACTCACAGTGAGCTATCGGACTAGAAGATCGACCTAGTCCTCATCCCGAACTGCACCTATAAGAAGTGTGGGCTTCTCAGGTACCCAAGTTCCCTGGCCACCCAAGCATGGTGTGACTACAACTTAGTAGGGAACCACCCATATAGTCCTAGGCCCAACTAGTAAAATACATTTTACGTGCATGTGATAAGCTCAACAAAAGGTAACCAAGTAATAAAAAAATGAAAAATAATAATATATGATCACCAATATAAAAGTAATTAATAGAAAACCCATATATCAAGTGGTCATGAACTCACTAATCCACTAAGAACCCAAGTTAAAACTGCTTTAGCTCCATTATGAAAGGAAATTCCACCAGAAACCTAACACATCCTCCTTGATGGAATAGTACAAAGCATGAATGAAACATCTAATTAATGGATATTCTAATTCATTCCGAACATTACGTCTGACATATCCTTCTCAGTGGTATATTTCATTAGGCTCAACTTGCACACTCAACTATTGGATTCAGGAGAAAAAAACACACAATACATGATACAAATGAAAAATACAACATCAAATAAAATAAAGATTCATAATCATTAAAATTGACATGTAATCAACACAAGCATATGCATCAGGGATACTCACTCACACATCATGTGATCAAGAATCAAAATAGGTCTCCCGGGATACACGTGCACATATATGTGATTAAGAAATAAAATAGAGTCTCATGGTCCACACATGTACAAACATGTGATCAAGGCATCAACATGGTCTCATAGACTACATACACACACCACATGCAATAAATCAATCATAGGTAGCATAGCTTCACTTACAAACACACACACACACACACACACTATATGATCAAACATCAATATTGGATCAATAGTAAAAGAAAATAGGAGATACAAAACAAGTCAGGACTCAACCATTAGCGGCCAGACAACAAGCTAGAAAACAAGGTCCAACATGGCCCTCATAACCTTTTAAATTTATTTGTAGTATATCAATTAGTTAAGATGGGGTGTCTATTAAATAATTAATCATACCAATAAGTATCTCACTTTAATTGGTTTGTTTGATCAATTAAAGGGAATTCTATTTTATTAATATCACAATTATGAATTTAGGATTGTTCTACCAAGGTGGAAAACCAAATATCATAGTCCAAAAAATAGTATATAATATCATAGGGTTGAGTGAATAGGACCAACTACCTCAAACAGAGTAAACTCACACCCCAATAAAATACTAGAATCTTTGTTTGATTAATCCAAGTCCATTCAAACTCCATCAATCAATAAATTTTTCTACCTCACACATCTGAATAATTTATTATAACTAAATTATAATTAATTAAACGATTTCAAGGAATATCAAATTAAAATGTTGAAGGATTATATGATAAAAGAATTGCAGGCTATCATTGCCTAGCTCAAACCTTGACCAACCATCTATAGAAGGTATGTAATATGATTTTGAATTTATCACAAGAAAAATACCTATCACACAACAACACAACAATGACCAATTTAATAAAATTAAATTTTAAATTCTATAATAATTAAACTGAGATATGTACCTTCATCGAAGCAATGCATGATGATATACAAAACTCATCTTTTGTTCTCCTCTAGCTAGGCCAAGAAAAAAACCAATCATAAATGGTCGATTCCATGGTACCCAATGTAATCATAAAAAAACTAAAATAGAAATACCTGAGATCATAAATGACTAGGTAGAAGAAACATAGAAGGATAGAGACGTAATATCCTTACATATGATACCATAAGATTATACCTAGAACTATATTAATGAGAGAAAATATGAGGGAGGGGTTCTCCAGTTGATCCCTCCCATATGTGTCCAATTCATCTAACACTCGGGGGGATCCATTCTTTTTAATAAAAAACTATTTTTGCATGTTTCATGAAATTACGCATGGACTAATGCTGTGACCTTTTGATATACACTCCATGATCCCATTTTCACATCCTAAAACTCCTATAGACACCCCATGAATCCATTTCACATTTTGAATACCCAATTCATGACATGAATAGTTTGATACAACACTTTTTAGCAGTCTCAAACCCCTGAACACTCCTCTAGTGGCCTCTTGAACCCCTAGTTTTTCATCTGAGCCATGATCCTCATCTCAAAACACCATTCTAGGATACTAGAACTCCTATAACCTTGTTTTGATTCTTGGTTAAAAAAACCATTAAAAAAAAACTAAAAGTTCAAATATCCTCAAGAATTTACAACCCATAACAATGTCATCCATTTTAATCTCCCTACCATAATACTTATCATCCCTGAGAAGTCATGGTAGAACAGAAACGATATCCCTTGATCTTCCATGATCGTAATTCAAAAATATTTATATGTGTTCTATTATCTAATTCTAGATGCTACCTCAAGGATGTGCTAATACCCAAAATCCCATCATGCTTTAACTAAAAAACTGTAAGGATAAACACCAAAAACCAAGCCAAAAGACCACATTAATCCAATAACAAGACCATGATCACTACATCCATTGATCTTAACACAACAAAATGTCCTCAACTCATTCCTTTTGAAGCATCAGGGTGCTCCCCACCATAGGAATCACCATACATAAAACTAATCTGATGGTATAATGAAATTACTAGTGTGGTTTAGTTACATTATTCTTGATCAATGTAAGAAACAATTTTATTATCAATACCCAAACCACATTCTTGGTTCTGAGCCAAACCAATGAGTCTCCACCGATCAACACAACCTAAACACTCTAAAATTTATATGAAGGTATTGACTGATTCTCAAAACCTTATTCATTTCCAAAAATGATGATCTCAAAGAATATCTAATGCACCGTATTCAGGTTCACACAAAAAACACCCCTTGGTAACCATATTCTTATAATGGTTCCTGAAATCAATAACCAACACTACACGAATGACCGATCATGATGAATTAATCATCAAATGAATCATTAAAATGATCCAACAAACATACCAATTTATGAGATGAATTTGAAGTAATTTCCCCAGTTGGTTCACCAGCCAGCTACACCAGCCACAAGGCTCTCAACCAAGAATCAACTCTCCATTGATCCAAGTCTCTCATTCCCTGAATTAATTTATCCTAAGTCCAAAACACACATTTGGACTCTATCTAGTTCTATATATAAATAAACATCACACATAAAATATAAAACCAAATAATATTATTCTATAACACATCAGTATTATGATTCACCACGATCTTCTAATGACTAGGCTTATGAAAGACCATGACCATTCCAACAAGTGAGATCATTCACACATGACCAGGTTGATTCTCCCCACAAAGGAAGTATCCTTATCACCCCACAAAACACTTTCATTATTTTACCAATACCACAACTAGAATACCACTAAATATGATAGCTAAGTGTGACCACCCATTCATACTTGATTTTCAAGGAAGAACCAAGAGCTATACACACCAAAACACCCAGAGCACCATCAAATACATTCAAAGATCCATTATTGATGTGAATAATGTTCTCATATATCCTAGGAATGGGTTACAAATTATGTCTTCATCACGTATCATTCCTTCATGAATTACACTACACAAACAAAAATATTTCCAAAGAAAAAAACCTCAGGTTTACTGCACAATGGTATCCTAATCCATTGTCAATGCCATCTTTCTCCATGGATACATCTCTGCTCATAGAAACATCATGGTTTCCTAGCCTTGTGAGATTCATGCTAAATACATCAGTTGTTAACAACAAGGGAGACCTTCAATAAAAAATTTCAGTAACCTACTACTACTAGATCTTCATGGTTCATCAAAAAACCTAAACATTATCAAAAGTTCACTCACTATCCTATTATACCAATTCAAATAAACCCACTCATTATCACAATAGAAATATTCACACATCACCGTTTTACTATAAAGGCATGATAATAAAACTAATTACACAAAATAAATTTATTACCCCATGATTCATAAACATCCAAGCTAGACTCACATGAATATTTAGCTATCCACACAATAAGGTGATAGCTCCTCAATCTTGAGCACTACTAGAACTTATATTTAGTATTTTCAACCCATTTTCTACTGAGATTCACTATACAACACCCATCACATAGGTGTCGGTGAAAACCACTGAGCGTATAACCACAATCTGGCTCTCTTAGACATGACCTCCTAGGATATTCACTCAGTATCCAAAAAGATATGTATTTCAGATTGATAGGCTAGAAAACCCCTGGTTCTACCCTCGTTTAAACAAGCATAGAAGCACTCTAAAACCCAACCTTATATCATGAGTACCATCACTCAAGGTTCTCTATACTTCTGGGTTATAAGGAAACTTGTAAGATCTCCCCTCATGGAATTAACCTTTACTATTCCCGCACAAGGGATATTCCTAATCAGGTTACTTTCATGAAACAAGAGATACAAAATCATGAGTAACTAGAGTCAAGTTTCCAATTCCACAAGGTCTTACAAATAACTCAAAAAAGTTTCACTAAGGGTTTAAACCCAAAGAAAGTCATTTGGAAAAAATATATATAGACATTCCATGAAGTATTCAACCATTAGAATAAAAATTTAGATTCCAAAGATGTATAGTTCAGTTAAAATGAATGCCACTGGGTAAAAGATAGACAACTACACATTGTCTATAGTTGGAACCATAATTAAATAGGATCAAAAGTCTACTTGAAGAAGGTTCTTTACAAGGTAAATTAATGCTTAAAAATGACCTAACAAGAAACACTGCACCGTATATGCACAGAATGAATATTTCATCATCATTTTCATTATAACCACCATCATCATCACCACCACCACCATCTCCAACATGTACCAAACTGTATTATCACATAACCTAATATCACAAGTAGACATGAATAAGGGTTCAAATTAATATCATGTCACCAAGAGATCATACAAGAAACATAATAAAATTCATAGGCTGTAAAGTAGATGAGTCCTCTATCATCAATAAAATCCCACACAAGTGGAATATGTGTCATACCAAACCTGGATGTAGAATATGATTCATGTGATGCCTCTTTTCAATAATCCCAAGAGTCAAATCCATATGAAATCAAAAACAATAAAATCCACGTGATTTACATAAGGTGAAAACATATGATCATAATAGAATAAAATAAGGAGATCAATACCTTTCTCTGGTAACCTGGACATCCCTTGAGAAAGTTGTTCACAACGCACCAGATCAAGTTTCATCACAATAACCAACACATTTCAATTTCACCTATAAAAAAACTCCCCAAAATAGGAAAAGAATGAAACCATGTTCTCTAATACCATTTTGTAATATCCTGAACTAAATCACTAAGTCTAAGCTTGAATGTTACATGACCTTAGGTGTGCCTACCCATATACCAGAGGCTTCTGACTAGTAGTGAGGGTCTCAAGGGAAATTGTTGGGAGACTGTACCCTCAATCAGAGTGTGAAATAACAATAAAAAAAATATGTAACAATATACAAAAATGGTACATAGAAGAATAAATATTAAATCTATATAAATGATATGAAATAGTATACAAACTCAATAATCAAAAATACATCGGCCGATCACCCACTGAGCTAGTAAAAAGTATAATAGAGAAAAAAATAAAGGTACAAGAGGCTCTACAACACCAAGCCTCACCTCATCCCAGTCTCTAAACTCATAGTGACCTATCCCGCTATTTGATCAACACATGAATCAACATAAAATATACTTGAAATAAGTGAGGGTTTTGTGGTAACCATGCTTCATGAATGCCTAGTAAGTGTGTTAATACAACTCAGTAGGGTACCACCCACACGGTCCGGTAGACAACCTATAAAATGAAGTGTATGTTCATGTGATTAGATCAAGAGAACTAGACTAGACAATAAATAATTTCACAAGGATAATATATAATCACCAATTCAAAATTAAGAAATAAAATACCCATATTATGAGTGGTCATGCTCTCATTAAGTCACTATGATCCCTGACCATACCTACTTCAGCTCTAATTCAGAGGGAAATTCCACCAACAACCAGACACATATCCCTAAAAGGAATATTTCAAGGAACATCTAACACATACCCTTGAGGGATAATCCAATTCATGCTGACCATTATATCTGACACCCCCCTTAGGGGGATAGTCCATTATGATTTACCCGCATGCTCAACTGCAGGAGATAGGAGGACAACACATGTAATACAT